>CM077085.1:191423493-191881865 GCA_039513925.1 Platanthera zijinensis | reverse complement strand
GGGGAACCAATCTCCCCGCGGCCAGGTTTCTCAAATCCCCCCCCTTCATCAAGTCCCTCAATCTAACCTCATTCTGTCCCTCGATGCTGTACCGCCTCCTCTTCTCTTCTAATATCTATTGTCAAACTGCCCGAAAAAAGAGCTCCCGAAAAAAACTGGCGAAGAAAGACTGCTGAAGGACCGCTGGGAGAAGCCGAAGAGGAAGCGCCGAGGAGGGCGGCTCTAGGACGGGAGCTCTAGACGAGGCGGACGGTTTTTCGCGGTTTAGGCCTACGGCGCGCGGCGCCGCGCAGGCCCCCGCGGGCGAACCCCGCGATCGGCGGTGAAGGCGCAACCTGCGGAACAACGGAGGCGGTATCGTGCTCGGACGGGATCGGAGGTCGGCGAGATTCTTCCCTCTGATACCAAGTAGAAAGGAGGAAAGAAAAAATTGGTTGCTCTAAATTGGGCTTAGCATACATATATATAAGACAACATTCACGAGACATCATGTGAGATAAATAGCGAGAAAAAAACTTGAACTAAAAACGCATATGACGCGTATATTCAACTATTGCTATCTAATTGCACAAAATATATCTCCTTGCGCTATCACTATAATTGTCTGCTAGATATAACGATCATACTTTTCCATGAGTTTAAAGTGGTACTTGCCCACACTATGTGTACTCGCGACATCTCCCCTAAAGAAGGCCGGAAATCAGGGCTCTCGCAAGCACTCGCACTATGCCTCAAAGGCATACTGACCTTAGAATTTCATAGTTCTCGTCAACTCTTCGATGCGTTCGTATAAACTCCATTGTTCTCGCGGCATCTCTCTGTGTTCACGCAAGAGCTCTTATCTTATTCGTCGACATCTTTAGGCTCCCATGAGCCCCATTTGTATATAGCTTATTTTCTTCATTTGATCGATCGGCAGCCACTTCTTCAAGTAATTGACCTCAAGTAGGAACTTTAGAGGACACTTGCATTTGACCCTCCGAACTGGTATAGTACTCGCTCCCCTGAAAAATTGCACATGAGCTCAAGTTGTAACTGACTTTATATACGTACAACTAAAGGTTTGCGTTGTGTGAATCTTGTCTCTCGTCCCCAAGTATTTTACACCCGCCATTTGTGACCCAGAGTAACCTCGACCGACAGTACCCCCAATATCTTTCTTTAGCGTGACGAGTGGATTAGGACACTTTTTTCTCCAAGAAAACAACTCACGGCCTTTAGATCTCCAGTTGTATGAATATGTTACACTGGTTGGGGAAGTGTATCCGAAAAAACGAATGCACTCACGAGAACTCAACAATGACAATTGACCCTAACGAAACTCAATTGAGATCACATCTACAAGTTGCACAAATGATCTAGAATGATCTGGTGGGGGGACCACCGGGGATAAAGTCCTTCAATCAATGATGAGCTTGAGGCAAAGTAAGAAGTCACTAATCGAGTGTCATTTTTTCAATCTCGATATCTTCGCCTGGACAACGACCAACATGCCAGGGATTGACCCCGATTTGGCCTATCACTGTCTCAATATCAATCGAACATTTAAACCTATCAAGCAAAAAAAGCAGGCGGTGGCTACTACACTAGCAGAACTAATATGAGAATAAATTAATAAACTCCTTAAAGCAAATTTCATCAAGGAAATCTAATACCCCGAGTTGGTATCAAATGTTGTGACGGTGAAGAAGTCCAATAATAAATAGAAAATGTGCGTTGATTTTACAAAGCTCAACAAAGATGTGGAAACGGGAGAAAATGGAGAGATATGGAAACATGTGGGAGAAATTGTGTGGGAGAAAACAGAGAGATATGGAAACGGGAGAAATTAACAGAATTTAACCGGAAAAGCGCATATCAGGGTCTCGCGGCGTCTCACCACGAATGTTTGGCGATTCTGGATTCGCTTACAAAATAAACCATAAAAGGAAATGAAAGCTTCCGCCCCAATTTATAATGAGAGAAGCGATTGGGCACCCGACGTGAATGACTAGGATTGGTCGTTACATCTGGTGTCCTAAAACACTAAATATAAACCCAAATAAAAAAACAATACATATTGTTGAATAAAATATAAGTGCCCACTACTTTTATAGGAATTAGTCTCACATCTTAGAATGAGATTATTGCTCCTCTCTCTCTCTCTCTCTTCCTATATAAGTGTACAAATTCTTGTATGTAAAAGGGTGTGTGAGAAATTAATAAAAATATTTGTTTTCTTTTTCTCATTTTCGTGTTTTCCGCATGGTATCAGAAACAAACAGATCCTTAAAAAATCTTTTCTTTTCGACCTCCTGGTCTGACTGTGCGCTCTCCCACCTGCTTGTGCGGTCTGGAGATAACAGTTTGCCTTCCCTCTCTGGCTCCGATCTCAACAATAAATGCCCCACCATCTTCGACTTTTATGGTTATTCTTCGCTGCAAACTAGACCTCACATGTCTGATGTTTGTCGCGACCTCTCCTTCCTAACTACACTGTTCGTTGTGAGCTCTCCCGCGATCTCACAGTCGTTGAGCTCCTTCTGGTCGTCAGTCCCTATAATCGTGCTCATTCTTCTCGTCGCGCCTCTGACCGCCCAGTTTCGGTACTCTCCTGGTCGCTGCCTTCTTCTAGTCGTTGTCCTCTACTCGCCACCAGATATTGCAAAAGTCACAGAGTTCTAGTCGCAAGATCGCTCAAGTCGCAAGATCGCTCAAGTCGCAAGATCGCTCAAGTCGCAAGATCGCTCAAATTGCAGAGCCTCTTCCGGTCACAAAGCCTCTTCTGATCGTCGAGCTCGTACCGCGCCTCTGCTCGACCTGTTCTCCTGCACGCTTTTGGCCGTCGTCGAGTTCCTCTCCTCTTGTCCAACCACCATTTCTGTCCAAAGGAGCTCAGATCGTCGCTTCTATCCACAGGAGCTCAAACCGCTGCTTCTCTCCGCAGGAGCTCGGACCGCCGCGCCTGTCCACAAGAGCTCAGTTTGCTGAGCTATATTGCTGCTCCCTGGACCTCCCTCAACCCGCCGAGCTGCTTCTTGTCTGCGAGCTACTAACTGTCTGCGCGCTTCTTCTTCCGTTTTGTTCCTCGGCGTGACCATACCATCGATACTCCTCCCGCCTATTTTGTCGCGCTTCTCGCCTTCTTCAATGTCCTTGAATGATGCCCTGTCACTTCCGGCCTGTGTTGCGGCTCCCCGTCTAGAAGTTTGTGATGAGCTTTAGATCAACACTTTCTCTCTTAGTGGGAAGAAGAACTTTGTTGAGTGGGTGCACTCCATTCCGTTTTGTTCCTCGGCGTGACCATACCATCGATACTCCTCCCGCCTATTTTGTCGCGCTTCTCGCCTTCTTCAATGTCCTTGAATGATGCCCTGTCACTTCCGGCCTGTGTTGCGGCTCCCCGTCTAGAAGTTTGTGATGAGCTTTAGATCAACACTTTCTCTCTTAGTGGGAAGAAGAACTTTGTTGAGTGGGTGCACTCCATTCGTCGCGTTCTTCAGACAAAAGGCCTCATTCATCATCTGATCAAGGCTACTCCTACTGTGCCCATCGAGAAATGTCTTCATGATGACGGTCGTGTCCAATCTTGAAATCAAAACTCGATGGACAGTGAACCATATCGTATGTCCATGTATCATAAGACGGTCAAATCCATGTGGGAGGAACTTCATTTCCTATATTCTGGCAAGGATAGCTTGCAACACTTGTTTGACATCAACACGGGCCTTCAATCTCTCAACGCGGGGGTGGCTGGAGACTTAACCTACTTTGTTACGCGATCCAAAACTCTAGTCAAGACTGGATTCAGAATCAGCCACCAACAGTAGATCTCGCAGCCAAATGTGCTCAGAAAGAAGCGCTTGGCATCGCCATGATGATGGCCCGTGTTCTACCTCGTCTCCAAAGCTCCCGGGCACAGATCCTATCCTCCTCCACCATTCCCTCTCTCTTGGATGTGTGCTCCATGCTTTTAAAGGTCACCACATCCCCCCCCCCCCCCCGATGCACTCGGGACTCTCTCGTCGGCTTTTCTCCAGCAATCTTTTGCATCTCACTCCACTCCTCCAATCGCTTGTGGAGGTCACACCTCTTCTCAGGGTAGGGGTCACAACAGTCGCGCTCGTCTCAAGTGTACCTACTGTGGCAAGGATGGTCATCTCGAGGCTCATATGTTATTGTAAGCACGGTGTGTCACTGCACTCACATGCCTCTATTGTCGTCAATGCTCCGACCAACACTCAAACAGACATTGATGTCTTGCGCGCCCAGCTCCAGCAACTTCAGGGGATGATTAGCCCTTCCTCGGCTCTACTACGTCTATCTCCAATGAAGGTATATCTTATCTCTCTCATAGTCTAACTTGGATTATGGATTCCGGAGCAACTCGTTGTATTACTCTGAAGCAACCTCCTCAATACTTGGACTCTAAGCGCCCCAAGTACATCACTATGGCCAATGTCGACACCATCCCGATTTCTGGATCAGACGATGTGCCCCTTGCTCCCTCCATTTCTCTTTGTTTGGTTCTTCATGTTCGAGCTCTCCCTTCAATCTTCTCTCAATATACATCTAACTCGAGACCTTGATTGCAATGTAACTTTTTCATCCCCTCTTTTATTGTGCAAGATCGACGGACGCACACTATCATTAATAAAGGGCAACTGTCGAATGAGCTCTACACTCTAGACATCCCTTCCTCAATTCTATCCTCTGTAAGCACAGTTAAGTGGCATCGATGTCTAGGACATACCCTTCTCTCAATTCTTAAGAAAACTCTTCCAGCTTTATCCCTCAAAGACATTACATGTGAGTCATGTATCTTCGGCAAACAACGTCGTTCTTCTTTTTCTCCTCATTGTACTCGGAGAAATGCTCATTTTGTTTTAGTTCATTCTGATATTTGGGGACCTTATAAAACAACAAGTGTTTCTGACTATCGTTACTTTCTTACTTTTATTGATGATTACTCTCGCATGACTTGGTTATATTTACTTCGTGATCGCTAGCATGTTTCGTGCTTTAATCACTGAGACTCTTACCAAGTTTTCCAATATGCTTAAAACTCTTCAAACCAACAATGCGCGTGAATACACGAGTCATGTGTTTACTCATCTATGTGTTGAGTTTGGTATCATTCATCAAATCTCATGTGTGTATACTCCCCAACAAAATGGAGTAACTGAATGCAAAAATCGTCACCTCTTTGAGGTCGCTCGTTCTCTTATGTTTCAAATATAGGTTCTCTAGCTTTATTGGCATTTTATCGCATCTACTACTTGCTAACTCATCAACCGCATGACCTCATCTATTCTAAACTTTGTGACTCTCTTTAGCCTCTTTTTTCCCTTCACGCCCCTCTTTTCAGTCACACCTTGTATCTTTGGTTGCACCTGCTATGTTCACAATCTCTCCTTGATACGATGCTCTACAACAGTTACCTCCTACTAATGATACCTCGCAGCCTAAAGATCTGACACTAGTCGCTACTGCTCACCCCTAGCAAATTTTGTGTCCTTGCATCGCCTCTCTCCGGTACTCCACAAATTTGCAACTTATTTATCCTCTATTTCTACCCCTAACTCTCTGCAAGAGGCTCTTAAACATCCGGGGTGGCGGGCGGTCATAGATGAGGAAATGTTTGCTCTTTGGGCAAATCAGACTTGGGATCTTATCCCTCTTCCTCCTTGCTAGACTCGTGTGAGTTGTAAGTGGGACTTTACCATCAAACATGGCTTGGATGAGACAGTTCAACGTTTAAAACCTCATCTTGTGGCTCGTGGCTTTGCTCAGCAACAAGGCCTCGATTATAACGAGACTTTCTCACCTGTTGAAAAACTAAATACTGTTCGTGTCTTTATCTCCCTCGATGTTCATCGAGATTGGTAATTGCATCAATTGGATGTCAAAAATATTTTTCTCAATGACGATTTGTAGGAGACTGTCTACATGCAACAGCCTCCCGAGGGAGTCCCTAGCATGTCATCTTAAGAAATCTTTTTATAGTCTCAAACAGTCTCCTTGAGCATAGTTTGACAAGTTTAAGCAGTAGTTTATGATGTTAGGTTCACTCGAAGCTCAGTCGACTACTCTTTATGCACTCGTCATCGTCCGACAGGCACAGTGATTCTCTTAGTGTAAGTCGATGATATTTTGATTACAAGAGATGATCTCAAAGAAATACATATAATCAAACAACACTTGTCCTTTGTCTTTCAAACCATAGACCTGAAAATTCTTCGATACTTCCTTGGTCTCGGGGTAGCATGGCGTCCTGATGGCATTGTCATATCTCAATGAAAGTGATGTCTTGACCTTCTTCATGATGCTGGTTACTCTGGATATAAGACTGTTGATACACCAATGGATGTCAAAAACAAACTTTGTGCTCAAGCCTCCGACTCTAATCTTCTTCTCCTAAACCCAGAGTATTATTGTTGTCTTATAGGGAAGATAATTTATCTTATAGTTACAAGACTTGAAATATAATTTGATGTTGGAGTTGTCAGTCGATACATGTATGCTCCACGAATATCTCACCTCCAGACAGTTGAGTGCATCCTCCGTTACTTGAAGATCGCTCCTGGACAAGGGCTTGTATACAAGCCTTCTTCTACCTTATCTCTTATCGCCTATTATGATGTTGACTATGCTGGCCTTATGGATGATTGTCGTTCCACAAGTGGATATTATACATATTTTGGTGGACACCTCATCACCTGGCGCAGTAAGAAGTAGTATGTGATTGTTCGCTCGTCTGTCGAAGTTGAGTATCATTCAATGGCCTCTAGTGTGTCTGAGTTTACATGGTTGGAAACCCTTTTAAGTGACCTAGATGTTAAACCCTCCTCACTGGCCACTCTCTTTTGCGATAAGTCAAGATGTTATACATATTGCCAAGAATCTCGTATTTCATGAATGTATCAAACACATCAAGTCGATTGTCACTTTATTCAGGAGAAGGTTCGATTGAAGAAACTGGAACCAAAACATGTCCTTGTTGGGTAAGTTGCTAACATTCTCACCAAGGTCTTGTCACGTCCACCATATTATCAAGTCTTGTCCAAGCTTGGTGCTTACGATCTGTATACTTCAGTTTGCGGGAGAGTGTTGAATAAAATATGTATAAAGGCTCATAACAAGGCCCAGCTAGAGCCCACTACTTCTGTAGGAATTAGTCTCACATCTTCGAATGAGATTATTGCTCCCCCCCCCCCCTCTCTTCCTAATAAGTGTACAAATTCTTGTATGTAAAAGGGTGTGTGAGAATTTTTAAAAATATTTCTTTTATTTTCTTATTTTCGTGTTTTCCACACATATAAATAATAAAACGATGTTCCAGACGCGCTCGCAGTCTCGGATCACCGATCCAATCAATGCATCTTATGCAAATATGCAAAATTGAGCCCCGTCGAGCGGTGGCCCAATCTCCTCCATCAATCACGATCTCCATCACTATCTATACGATGATAATTAAGTAGTTGCATATTGATTTAATTTAAGATAGATTTACTTATTAAGAGGATAATTATCAATTAGAAAATTATATGTTCTCAATTATTTAAATAACTAATTATTGAATTGTGAATAATTATAGGGTTTAAATTTTAAATATTTTAAATTTATGTCATTGATAATTATTATCATGTGGATACTTAAAGGTCCTTTTATTTGTTAAAGATCTTGTGGCTTGTAATGATCTTATTAGTTGTTTATTACATAAGATGGCTATGAATTATTATATAGATAGGACTACCATATAGGCATATATAGACCATTAATCCAGCTTTGTATGACATTCATAATGAATATTACGATCTCCTCGATACTTGAAGCATTCCTCAGCTTAATTAGTTTTGTCTGATGCTTTGCTCTGCATACTATGGTTTTAAAGGGAAAGTAATTTTGTGTCACTATGAATTTAAGGTGAAAATTGGGGTTATCCTAATTGTCATGCCCAAAGCCAATTTTATAGGTAATCAATTAAAAGAATAAAGAATTGCAACAAACTTAAATATTTGCAGAAACTATAAAGCTTCATTCTTCTAGTATGTGAGTCAATGTGTATGCCTTATCAATTTCTACATATTTGCATTCTTTCGGTAAAAATATAGTTGAATTATATATAAATGCTGTTTCGGAACAATGTAGCTATCAAAACAGTAATGTTTTAGATTTTAAAGATCAATAACCTGAAATTATGTGAATATCAGAAAAATATTAGAAAAATAATTTAGTGGAAAATTATCATTATAAAGCGAATATAATGGAAGTAAATTAAGAGAGTACAAACCTTTGCAGTCAAAGGTTCCAACAAAGAGGCATCAAAACTATGATACTGGATGAACCTATAAATCAGGATTCACAAGCTCGGAAAAAATCATTAGTAACCATAATAATTAGGATAAAATATGAGAAATTCTTTAGAGAACACGTAAAGTTCTTCAAAAGCCATAATATATATATCTTTATTATATAAGGAAATCCAAAAGTTGATATGGTGTAACATTTTATGGTCTAAAATACCCTTCATTATCAGGTTTTTCAATCCAAATTTTTGGCTTTTTGGTCATTTTCTCATGTTCTCATTATCAGATTTTTTAATTGTATTGCATCCTGACTCCTCCCGCGGCGAAGTGGAAAAATCCTACTTTTTCCTGACCCGACACCTCCTCCCGTCCCCTCCTCCCGTCCCCTCCTCCCGCCAGCATATCTCCCGCCAGCGTTTTCGCCCTTTCTTCTCAAATCTCAACCCTACTGCCTCTCAATTCCTCGACAGCCACCCCCGCCAATAGCACGTCTCCTCCCACGTCTACGGCCGAAAGCACATCTATACCTCTTTGACGGTGCCTCAACACTCCTCCATCACCTTATGTTTGGCGGTGCCTCCTGCCTCGCTCAAGCCTCAAGCCTCTTGGACAGCACCCCCTCTAAAGTCTCAAGCCTCAAGCCTCCGACAACACCTCCTCTTTGACGGTGCCTCATGCCTCGCCAGCACCTCCTCAACAGCCTCTCCACCATTGTTGCTAGCTCCTCTCTTCACGGTATCATTCCGCCTTCTCTGTTTTTCCTCCCGCCTTCTCTGCTTTTCCTCCTGCCTTCTCTACTTTTTCCTAACCTGTCACCTCCTCCTGTCTCCTCCACAACAGCTTCTCCTCCCACGTTGACGTGAGGGCTTTAATTTCCATGTGAAATTTCTCTGTTTTCCTGTGAAATTTTTTTGCTCTGTTTTAATTAATTTTTCTCTCATTTCCATAGTTGTTGATATTGATCTGTTTTCCCACGTCGGGTTATTAATATTTGCAGTGTTCTCTTTTTTTTTCAACAGCTTCTCCTCCTCGACAGAGCCTTCTCACTTCATCATTGCTCCTCTTTCGAGGTACCATTCTACGTTCTCTGTTTTCTGCAAATCCATTCAGCATTTTCTGTTTTTCAATTTTGATCTCAATTTTTTCAACTGCGCTTTGCAATGCAACTATTGGATGAACAACTTTTTAATGACTATTATAAATGTTTGAATGTGGCTATTTTCTGGATGGGCCCGTTGAAGGTATTTCCACATTTAATAATATTTTAGAACTCTTATTTTGCTGAAATAAAAGCTTCAAGATGCACCAGCCTGCTGTTAATTGATCCACTATCAAGATGCATGCCGGCCCCAAAATCACATTATAATAATCTTTAAGTACTCTTACGTTAGTACTCTTACTTTAGTACTCTTATTCTGCATTTTAGTTATTACTGAGCATTTTAGTTACTGCCCTCTTTGCCATTTTCGTTATTGAGCAGTGATTTTAGTTATTTCAGTGATTTCGTTACTGATATGTACACTTTTCAACCAACCAATATATGATGATTTCATATGATCATAGATGATTTCAAAGTGTTATGTGTTCGCATGATGATTTTAGATGATTTCAAAGGGTATTTTAGAACAAAATAGTTTTTTAGAACAATCAACCCAGACAGCTTTATGAACTTCAGCCTTAAGAACTTCAACTTTAATACTGCTGAAAACAGGATTTAAACACAGGATTTAAATACAGCTACCAACCAACTGAAAGGCAAGAGAGGCACTCATTAAACTTCATAAGAAATCACAGTGGAATCAAAATTTTATGATCATTAATTTTTTGTTGTAGATTAGAATATGTTGTCATCTTGGAGTGTGATTTATGCATGGAAATTTCATGTTTCAGTTTTACAGTTCTTTCAAAAGCTGTAAATGAGGAGATTTCAAAAGCACTTTCAGATTTCCTTATAACATAGTTTTAAATTCGATAAAATATAAATCTGAGATGTATAGCTCTTTCAAAAGCTCTTTTATTACTTGATAACATAGTAATAAAGATGTAAATTCGATATAAATCAGATTTATGCCCTGTATAGGTCTTTCAGATTTGATAGCTCTTTCAAAAGCACACAATATTTTATAGCTTTTCAGATTTGATGATCTGCTCAGTTTCTTTTTCCTGCAAAAGTACATGATGCATGCCGGACTATATCTTCGATATATTTTACATCTTTATTACGTAATCCACTATATAAAGGAGAAACAGTTAGCTTACTATATTAAGAGTTAACACTTGGAAAGACGAGGTTAATAATTTCATAATAGAATCTTTGGACGAATAAAGATGTATGAATATTTTAAAGCACGCGTGCCTATGAAAAATCAAACATCATGAGCATCAAGAATGCATGATTATTCATTGTTTGATTAGATAGCATCTCAAATACATGCAGATGGCAGACCAAAATCAAGCTGGGGCGTCATCATCATTGCCAAACTAGGGCGGATCAGTCCAACATAAAAGAGGGAGGCCTTCGACTTCGACGGCAACGACTGAACAGACTCGAGAGTCAACCCGAGTGCGTGTTAGTAATTGGAGACAGTCATTGACTACAAAAAAACAGAGTGCATTGAATGCGAGGAGAAGCCAATCACGCATATCGTTGACTTTACAATCAACCGTGGAAGTCCAACCAAACGAGCCTAAACATCCAAATCAACCATATGAAATTGTTGGTAATCAACCTACACACAATTCGAGAATAGGACGTCAAAATATAGCAAGGGATTACTGTTCCTCCGACAACGTCAGCGTCTTTCGGCTTCCACAACCGACAATTTGCCCTCACTGTGTAGCTCGATTATTCCACAAATAAACAAAAAATTTATACTGCAAACTTGGCAAAGCAGTTTTACCTCTCATTCCTGTACCCCCACAGTTGCTGGCTCTTTACACCGACCAAACGATAAAAGGGCGCCATTTCAGGAAAAATATACGTGCATACAACCACGTATTCTTTTTCACATCCATGGGTGTTACACTTGACGAAACACTTCTGGCATTCAACCTACACATTTAGAGCACATGGGGTTATACATCACAAGATTGGATCTCTTATTCCTACTCCGTGGAACAAACAACGATTTCTGCAAATGTTCGTCTACGACACTGAAAATGAGACCTCATATTGTTTGGAGGAAAGTAACGGACTCGATATGGAAATATTGAATGAGATCAAATATATTTTTGATACTCACAACTTGTATATCATAAACTTTAGACAAATTACTCAACATCAGCAGTTACAATCGTGTCAACTTATTCATGAACAACCGTTTACCGACCGACAATACATCCTTCCTACCACATCTCAGGTAGCTGCAGTATTGGTAGGTGTAGAAGATTTTGCCGAGTCTACCGATAAGGACATCAAAATTCATTCTACAAGCGGACAACTAGATACAGTTAAGGAGTACGAAGGTTATTATGATCCACTTCAATACTCACTTCTGCTATCGTGTGGTACTTTTGGTTGGGATTTAGCTTTCCAGACGGATCAGGGGTTGGCGTTAGTTATTGTGACTACTACGCATGTTTGCTCCAGGTTTTGAAATTTTATATTATTGATTTCAAAATTTCATGTAATAAAGTTTTACTGTGCTAAAACCGAGTAATTTGTGGCTTAATATAGATACGCATGAATAATCCATCAATACTTATTCGTGGAGGCTGACTTCTTCAGCAATACGTCGTCGATAACTACATCAAAATTGAGATTCAAAAACTAAGATGGATTAGTCTGAATCAAAATAAGATTCGTGCAGAGCTATATCAAGGATTGCAAGATTGCTTAAACGCTGGTGAAAACGATGCAGGTCCGATAACTTTCTTATTTATGCTTCTCACTGTGATGTAGTAGATACAGATGCTGATTACCTTCTTTTGTGTAATTCTTTTTGCTTAGGAAACATAGGGCGACGAACCGTTCTTCCGTCTTCCTTCATTGGAAACCCTAGGGATATGTATCAGAGGTATCAAGATGCAAAATGTCAATCGTCCAGCACTACGGCAAATCGGATATATTCGTAACCATGACGTGTAATCCCAACTAGAATGAAATAAAAAATGAGTTGTATCCAGGACAATTGCTACAAGATCGTTCAGATCTACTTACAAGAATTTTTCGAGCAAAGTATGAAAACTTGAAAGATGAGATCTTTAATAAAGGTATTCTTGAAAAGGTGGTTGCGCACGTTCACATCATCAAGTCTCAAAAAAGAGGTCTACCACGTATACATATGTTGATTATTTTTGATGCGAAAGATAAATTAAATACTCCAGATGAGTATGATTCTTTGGCGAGCGCTGAGATACCCAATCAACTGGAGGATCGCCTTTTATATGATACAGTTCTAAAACATATGATACATGACTCATGTAGTCACTACAAACTGAATGCTCAATGCATGAAAAATTTTGAGTGCAACAAAGGATATCCTAAGCCTTTTGCAAAATATATTGTGCAAGGGAATGACTTCTATCTAGTTTATCGACGCCGGATTGACAAAAGTAGAACTATTGCAGTTGGTCGTGGAGAGGGAGTTGTTGTTGATAATAGATGGGTCGTATCATATAACTCATGGTTACTCTTAAAGTATGATTGTCATATCAATGTGGAAATATATAGTAGTAAGCGTATCAAGTATTTGTATAAGTATGTCTACAAGGGACATGACTGCGTGTTGTTTGAAGTTCGCGATGTCCCTAATTATGATGAGGTCAGCAAATATGTCGACGGTCGTTGGGTCTGTGCACTTGAGGCTCTGTGGAAAATATTCAAGCTTGATATGACGAGTATGTATCCATCTGTTTTGCGACTACAAATTCATTTACCAAATCAATGTCAAGTTCACTTTAACAGTGACCAAACAATTTCAAGTGTCTTGTCAAATGAGAGGAACTCCAAATCGATGCTGACTGAATTTTTAGTCTGTACAATGACAACCAAGAGCTTGAGAAGTACATATATAAAGATTTTCCAAAATACTACAGATATTTAACTACCGAGCGCAAGTGGATACCGAAAGTATCAAACCAAAAGGTTATTGGTAAGATATGCGCAGTCAACCAGATGGAAGGCAAAAGATTTTACTTGTGGCTGATACTTAATCATGTCAAGGATCCAAAATCATTTGAGGATCTGAAGTGTGTAGTCGGTGTTCAATGTACAACCTTTAAACAAGCTGCATAGCGACAAAGACTTCTTGATGAGGACAATAGCATTCAAGATTGTCTGGCTAAAGCAAGATGTTTTAGAATGTCAATTGCATTGAGAAGATTTTTTGCAACGATTTTGTTATACTGTGAACCGACCTCTGTACAAGACCTGTGGGATGAGAACTTCGACCATATGACTGAAGATTACACATCAACGAGCACTTCAAATAACACTTATATAAAGGATAAGTTACTCCGTGATTTAGATGACATTCTTCAACAGCATAAGAAAACAGTAACAGATTTTTGTTTGCCGGTCATAAGTGAAAGTTTTGAGAGTTTGCACAGCTTCTCCAGCCTAATAGAACATGAACTTTCATTCTCAATATCTGATAATGACATAAATTCAGTTCACTCATTTAATCCAGAACAACTATTAGCATTCAACATCATCGGTACAGCTATATGAAAATGATAAAATGTAATGTTCCTCTTAGATGGTCCAGGAGGCACGGGAAAAACATACATTTATCGAGCATTGCTAGCAACTTTCAGGAAGGAATGGCTCATTATATTGGCAATAGCTTCATCTGGGATCGCAGCAAACTGCTCCCTAGTGAGAGGACTGCATATTCAAAGTCAAAATACCAATCAGATTTGAAATAATGTCAACATGTAAATTTAATAAGCAGTCTGATTTGCGTGAATTAATACAACAAGCAGAAGAAATTATTTGGGATGAGGCCCCAATGATTCATAAGAAGGAATTTAAAGTCGTGGATCGATCTTTCAAGGATGTGCTTGATGTCAATCAGACTTTCGATGGCAAGGTTATGATTTTTTATGGTGATTTTCGTCAACTAACACCGGTTGTTGTAAATGGAACAAAATCTCAAATTATTAGTGCAAGCATCGTTGAATCAAATCTTTGGACGAATGTTCACATACTTAGCTTAACTGTGAACATGCGAGCTCGTGACGATCCTTATTTCTCGGGGTTCTTATTGTGCGTGGGTAACGGTGATGAGTTAACCGTGCTAAATGATATGATTCGAATTCCAAACTTCATGGTCATACCTTGGGAAGATGAATGCTCTATAAATATATTGATCGATGCAATATTTCCTGAGCTAGGTTTCCCAACTGATGTAAGATACATGGAAAGCAGAGCAATAATAACGCCTTTGAATGATAATGTCAACAGAATAAATGAAAAATGTCTTGAAATATTTTCAGGAGAATGCAAAACTTACTACTCTTTTGACTTTGTTGTGGATGACACTAATAATTTATTGTCATAATTCTTAAATTCAATAAATCTAGGGAATCTACCACCTCAAGAGCTCAATCTCAAGAAAGGTTCACCGATAATGCTTCTTAGAAACATTGATCAAAAAACTGGATTGTGCAACGGAACGAGACTTACGTGTGTAACCTTTTCAAGAAATGTTATTGAAGCTAAAATATTGAGCGGAGACTTTAAAGGGCACAGAGTATTCCTATCACGAATTCCCTTGAAAAGTGCAAAGGATGTTAAGATGCCCTTCGAGCTCACCAGAAAGCAGTTCCCAATACGTTTGAGTTATGCTCTGACCATCAACAAATCACAGGGCCAAACAATTTCAAATGTTGGAGTATATTTACTAAATGATGTTTTTAGTCATGGTCAACTATATATGGTATTGTCAAGTGGAGTTCCCGTAAAGAGCACCAAAGTGATGGTTAAAAATGGTACATTGGAGGAGCAAGGAGTATACACTATGAATGTTGTGTTCAAGGAAATATTCACAAGATTACATACATCGAGCCAAATTACATAGATTGCATGGATCAATATAACATTTGTAATATTCATGGATTGTATTATTTCTTTTGTTTTTTGTATTCAATGCAATTTCATGAATATATCTGCATCTTTTCATGTACTGTATTACTTTTTCTAGACATGCTTAAAAGCTTCCACAACCATTATCTCTAACTTATATTGTAAATTAGACAAATTTTGCCAAGCATTACTCGATGTCGTTGAAGAATACTACAGAGACAAAGACGGGAATTTACCATTACCATATCGTTATTAGTCTGAATTTTATCTTTCTAATTGGTATTGGAACTTACTCTACTTTTATTTGTTAATGTCTTGTTCAAGTATCTTAAAATTATTTTTATTTTACAAATCATTGATATTTCAAAATGATTTAACAATAATGTTAGCGCCCCACGACCGATAATACCGCCCACGACCGATATCATCGCCCATGATCGATGTCGCAGCCCACGACCGATATCACCGCCCACGACCGATATCACCGCCCACGATCAATGTCGCAGCCCACGACCGATGTCATCGCCCATGATCGATATCGCCGCCCACGACTGATGTCGCTGCTCACGATCAATGTCGCCGCCCACGAATGATGTCGCCGCCCACGAACAATGTCGCCGCCTACGACCGATGTCGCCGCCCATGACCGATGTCGCCGCCCACGATTGATGTCGCCCCTACGGTAGATGTTGCCCCCACGGAAGATGTTGCCCCCACGGAAGATGTTGCCCCCCACGGCAGATGTCGCCCCCACGAAAGATGTCGCCGCCACGGAAGATGTCGCCCCCACGACAAATGTTGTCGCCACGACAAATTTCACCCCCACGACAAATGTCGCCCCCCCCCCCCCCGACAAATGTCACCCCCATGACAAATATCGCCCCCACGACAAATATTGCCCGCACGGGGTCCCCCGTGCATGACTGCTTGTGTGTGTGTATATATATATATAAACAAGCTTACAACAACCCAATTATCATGAATAGATTTGAAATTAATCCTTGTTATATAAGACGAACTAAAACAAAACACAGGCCCCAAAACAGGGAAAATACAGTACCAGAAATAATCAGACTTCATTAAAAACGTCTTAGCATACATAGAGTCGATTTCTCTTACATATCTTACAAAGGATCGCAGTAGAACAGTTCACGTGGAAGCACAGTGATGAACAGTTCACCTGGGTTTCTCTAACTTCGCTTATATGGATCTTACCTAGAGATGTACTAAGCCTTAAATAAATCTAGGAAACCATTTTTATATAATCTTTTAAACGTGAAAAATATCAGGTAGAAATTGATAACGAGAAGAAACACTGGAATTCAGTCTTCTCACTTTTGTACTTGCATGTATATTAACTGTTTTGTATGCCGAGAATTCTCTGCCTTTATTCATTAGAAGAGGGTGAAACTCATAGCGGGCCATTTATTTTGTTGAATATTTCAAGATATAGACCACTCGCTTAATGCTCCAAGTAGGATAAGAATGATGGAAATAAAGAGGCAAAAATAGGGGAAAATGGGAAGATGAATAGTGGAATTGGTTTTACTTCTCAGTGATTTGACTTCTTAGTTGATTTTTAAAACCATACATAGATAGATAGATAACAACTCTATTTAAAGGCTCAACACTAACATTATACTTAATGAAAATCGTTGGCAGGTAGAGTCTCGGTACAGTGGAGAATATTAAAAGTTGAATGGTTCGTGGAACGCAACCAAGAAATGAAGGCAGTTCGGGTTTGCTGCTTACACCCCTTCTAAATCCGAACCTGCTTTCAATCTGATCTTCATTTTTAATTCCAGGAATCAATCCTGAGGTAGAGGCTTTGCCATAATGTCTGCTAGCTGTTGTCTTGAAGAAACAAAGCTGAGATCGATCTTCTTCTCTACCAAAAGTTCCCTGATGAAATGGAACTTTATATCCATGTGCTTGCTTCGTTTGAGATGAATAGGGTTTTTGGATAGCTCGGTTGCCGAAGTATTGTCGCAGTAGATCTTGATTCCCCCTTCTCTTTTTCTAGTTGTTTGACCAATTTCAGTCAAGAGATGGTGAAGCCAAAGGGCCTCACAAGCGGCTGAGGTTAAGGCCATATACTCAGCCTCGGTTGTTGAGAACGCAATTGTCTGCTATTTCCTGGAAGACCAGGATATTGCCTTCATTCCGAGGAAGAAGAAAAATCCCCCGATGCTTTTTCTATCATCTAGATTGCAAGCCCAGTCGGAGTTGTGAAGCTGATAAGTCCGCCTTCTTCTTCCTTGTCGTAGATTAGGCCATAATTTTTTGTCCCTTGTAGGTATTGTAGGATCCTCTTTCCCGCAGCAAAATGAGTTTGGCTAGGGTTGCTTGCAAAATGAGCGATGATGTTAATGGCGTTCTCGATATCTGGCCGAGTGTTTGTTAGATATATGAGAGAACCCACGAGACTGCGATATACTCCTTTGCCTACTCCTTCCTCATCAGCCTTTGCGGCGAATTTGTCGGTGGTGCACATGGGGGTTACTGCAGGATTGCAGTGAGAAAGATTAAATTTGCTAATAAGAGAGCTAGCATATTGTTCTTGTGTGATAAACATGGTGTCAGGAAGTTGTTTGATCTGCATCCCCAGAAAGAATTTGAGAAGACCTAAGTCCGTCATAGCATAAGTCTCCATCATCTTGGTTTTGAGGGAATTGATCATCACTGAATCTGGCCTGGTAATGATCAAGTCATTGACATATAAACATACCATTGTGATAGCATTGTTTTCATTTTTCAGGTAAAGTGATGGCTCACTTTTGCTTGGGCGAAAACTTTCATGGATGAAGAAGGAATCAATGTTGTAGTGCCACTCCATGGGTGCCTGTTTGAGCCCATACAAGGCTTTGTGCAGTCGGCATACCTTTTTTCTTCTCCTCTCTTCTCAAATCCAGGGGGCTGAGCGACGCATCTCTTCTTTTATCCTTCCATTAAGAAAAGCCGATTTTACATCCAATTGAAAGATGGGGTATTGAATATTGATTTTGAGCTACAGCAAGGATTACCCGGATTGTTGTCATTCGCGCAACGGGAGCATAGGTTTCGTCATAGTCTTCTCCTGCCTGTTGGGAGTAGCCTTTGGCCACAATTAATACACCCACTTTAATCTTATTACTTCTCTGTTAGCTGGTCTGGGAACAAGAGACCTGGTCTGGTTTGCTTTGATGGCGCTCATTTTTTCTTTCATTGATTGTCGTTGTTTTGCTGCTTCTTCAAAGCTGAGTTGATTGGTGTATAGCAAAGCAAAATCATCTTGATTGTATATTTCTGTGAGAGATCTGAATTTTTTGGACGGTGATGAATCTGAATCTGAATCCAGGATGTCAGTAGGAGAATTGTCACGGACGGTGGTTGGAGATGATTCAATTACAACCGGCAATTGAGAATGATCGTCCAAATGAGTAGATTTTGAGCCCCAGTCCGGCAATCCCAGGTGCCATCTTCATCGAACGTTGCATCTCTAGAGATGATGAGCTTCATTGTGATAGGATCCAAAAGCCGATATGCCTTGCTGGATTCACAATATCCTAGGACACATTTTAGGCTGGTTTCTTCTAATTTGTCTCTCTTTTCTTTGTTTATATGAGCATAGGCAATGGAGCCAAACACTCTTAAGTTGGCGAGCTTGTGTTGGTTGAGTTCATGGTAAGGAGTTGAGAGATGAGACTTTTTGTGGGTACTTGATTGAGTATATAGACGACTGTCGAGACCGCTTCTGCCCATAAGAATTTTGGACAGGAATTGTGAAGCAACATTGTCCTAGCCACCTCCACGATGGTCCGGTTGCGTTGTTCCACAACACCATTTTGTTGCGATGAGGCTGGAGCAGTAATTTCATGATGTATTCCTGCTTCCTTGCAAAAGAGAATAAATTCAGTGGATAGGAACTCTCCTCCTTTATCCGATCTGAAAGCTTTAATCTTTGTATTAAATTGATTCTATATTCTATTCTTGAACTCTTTAAACCGTTGGAAGGTTTCTGATTTGTGCTCCAAATGATAGAGCCACATATAGCGGTTGAAATCGACCACTATGAGCATGTAGTAGCGCTTTCCTCCAAGTGATGGAGTGATGGCAGGTCCCAGAGATCAATATGTAGCATTTTGAAGGGTGTATTGGCTCTCCTGTGAGCAACTGGAGGAAATGGGAGCTGGTGCGATTTCCCTCGAGCACAGGAATCACAGTGTTGTTGCGAGAGTTCAACACTTGGAAGGCCTTCGACAATGTTATGTTTTTGCATAGTTTTGATACATGGATAGTTTAGATGGCCCGGCCTGTGGTGCCAAAGAGCAAGTTTGGAGGTAGATTTTCTTGTCTCTTGGCAGGGGCACGCACTGGATTTGAATGGCCTCAGCTTAAGAGTGAAAATATTATAAGTGTTTTTCTTAGCTGAGACCACTGCAGTGCCCGTCGTTTTTTCAACTACAAGGCATATGTCGTGGTCGAAAACTACTTTATATCCTCTTGAGAGCAATTGCCCAACACTGAGGAGATTTTGTGTCAGCGTGGGGGCGTATTGCACATCTTTAATATATTTATGTTCTCCAGATTCAATGAGAACAAAGATCGTCCATTTTCCTTCAATTCTTTTGACCCTTCCATCTCCTAGTATCACTCCAGACTTGAAGCAGTCATCTAGTGTGGTGAAGTACTCTTGGAACAGCCAGAGTCAATGAACTACACTAAGGTGTTGTCTTCATCCATCTCAGTGTTGCAGCTAAACAGGAACTAATCAGCTTCAGTTTCCATGACTTTAGCATCCTCCTTGGGCTGAAACCAACATCTTTGCTCTGAGTGATTTTGAACTTTACATTTCTTACATTTGAAGAAGCAGTCCTTAGTGGCATGGTTTTGTTTTTTGCAAATGGTGAAGTGAGTTTGTGGAGTTTGCACAATGTTCTTTTCCTTTCTTTGGAGTTTGCATTTTCTTGTGGAAGGCCTGATCAAGAGGGGTTTGATCTCGAATGAGAAGTTCCTCATGAGATTGAAGTGACCCCATTAGTTCAGTGATGGACAGTGTTTCTAAATCTCGAGCTTCCAGGATCGCATGAACAACATGATTAAAAGCCTTGGGTAGTGAACGAAGAATTTTTTCAACTACCTACTGGTCTTCCAGCTTTCCTCCGAGATTTCAGACTTAATTCACAAGGCTTGTGATCTTAGCAAAGAAGTCTTGAAACGTTCTCCTTCCTTCATTAAGAGAGCAATGTAAATTGTGAAGCTTCATGCACTAACAGAGCGATGTAAATTATGAAGCTTCATTTTGATTACCTTTTGCGAGCCTTTGTATTAGTTCTCAAGACTGTCTCAAGCTTCTTTTGCGGATTTTGACCTCATTATACATGGATAGATGTTGTTGGTGACTGATTGTTGGATGAGATGCAGAGCCCGTGAATCTTGCATTCGATCTTCCTTTGAAAAATGATGGGCGCATTGCCATCATCGAACTTGCCAGTGGGGGTGATGCTTGTATGGACAACATCCCAGAGATCAAGAGACAAAAATAGGGTCTCCATTTTATCGCTCCAAAACTCATATAGTTCCCCTGTGAAGATGGGGATGGTGGAGAGAGATGTGGTGGGTTGTGTTGTGGTAGGTGATGAACGTCATGGATGAACTGAACCAACAACTGATTTTGCCTCCCCTGGCTCTGATACCATTGATGGAAATAAAGAGGCAAAAACAGGGGAAAACGGGAAGATGAATAGTGGAATTGGTTTTATCTCAGTGATTTTACTTGGTTGATTTTAAAAATCATACATAGATAGATAACTATTTAAAGGCTCAACACTAACATTATACTTAATGAAAATAATTGGCAGGTAGAGTCTCGGTACAATTGGAGAATATTAAAAGTTGAACGGTTCGTAGAACGCAACCAATAAATGAAGGTGGTTCGGGTTTGCTGCTTACAAAGAAAACTAACATATCATAAATAATGATCCGCATATGATATAAATCGAATGGCAGCATTTATTTTTACAATTATGCATTTAATACCTTAATGCAATCTTCAAACTAATGAAGAAGGAAAAATAATAATATGGACTGTTGTCCTAAATAAACAAATGATGTATAAATCATCCTAACACAATTCAACATGCACATCTGATTGGGTTATCGGTGTTTTGAGTCTTGTTGTATTTCCTATATAAAGCCTCATATGAGGATGAATAAGATATCTCTTCTATTTCTTTTTTATTCTCCAACATGATATCAGAGGTGGAAATGACTCCTCCCTGAAATTTGGTTGCCCTAATTAGGACAACGTACATTTCAGTGTGGCTTCTGCTCTTGATTCCTCATGATTTCTTCTCTTTCGCCGACTATTCCCGTCTATTTTTCTCTCGGGCTGCTTCCGCCTCCCGTTCCGTGTTTCGGGAGCCCTTATCAAAGTCCGTCGATCCCGTCAAGCATTCTATTCAAAGACTCCTGTCGAGCCTTCCTCGTCAACGATCGGGCTTCCGCTCCCGTGCGTTTGGGTTGCTTTTGGGCTTCCGCTCCCATCATATTCCGATCTCGTCCATACGCAGCGCCTTTGCTTCCATCGACGTGGTTCCTCTTCGCTGGTTGTGACTGCGATAGACCGTCTGGCAGATCCTCGACATCCTGTTGCTGCTCGGTTGATGAAGACGATCTCCCTTCTCCCAGCCTTCGCAACTCCCGTTCCAGTGGACTACTTCGTTCCTGTTGTTCCCCTTGCGACTTACGCAGTGTATCTGTTGCTGCTACTGTTGTCTACTAGCGATCCCAACGACTCCAGCAGCTGCCTCTCTGGTTTCTATTGCTTCCAACCGCTGCTACCCCTTCTGGGATGCTGATCTCTCGTCGACGTCGTAGATGAAATTTTTTGTGTGTGTTCTTAGTCATTTTTCTGTGTTTTTTATTATTGTATTTGCTTCATGTTGTTGTTATGCTTATATGCACGTGTTTTCCACATGAGAGGGGAGTGTTTGGGATAAAGACGACTCGGATGATCTTTCCCGACCTTTCGTCTTTATTCCACACGGCCTCTAAGCTTATGTCATACGTTGTTATGTGTCTTCCCAATTTGTCTTTTGATTGTTCGTTTGTTGTGACGCGACTGATGTTGGTGTTCTAATCTCAGCGGGTTATGTCGTGTGAGACCGTGTCGTGCGGGACTGTGCCGTGTGGGACCGCCCTTTGTGCGGATTATCCCTGATGGATTATCCATGGTTGTCTGATTGATGATTTGCTCCACGTCATTGGCTCACTTCTACATGTTGTGTGTGTAGGTGATGTTGGTTGACTTTCCTTTCCAGTGAGTTGTATCGTGTGAGTATCCCCGGTCACCTGTTTGTTGATTTCTTTCTTGCGAGTCCACATCGTGTGTGGGACCTGCGGCGTGTATGGATCTATGTCCTGTGTGGTTATGTCCCCGACTTGATTCTCCAGTTTAATTTTTCCCCGATGGCTCGTTTGTTGTCTTGTCCCACATCGTCTACCTCCACTGTCGTTATTTGGTGTGTCCAAGCTGAAGGTTCCCCCTTCAGTTTGAGGGGGAGTGTTGAAGTATGTCTTTATTAGTGTCCATGTGTTTAATCCCACACCGGTTATGGGTGTTTTGAGTCTTGTTATATTTCCTATATAAAGCACCATATGAGGATGAATAAGATATCTCTTCTATTTCTTTTCTATTCTCAAACAGATCCTTATCTCACGACTAACATGATATCAGAGCTAGGTTCTAATCCTAGGACCTGTGGGTTATGGGCCCACCACGCATCCATTGTTTCATGTTCTGAATTTCTCACGTAGTATACTTTTTGTTAGTCATTTGACCACTTCATCAAGGAGAATATCGAGAAGAAGATTATCTGTATTCCATTTGTTCCCTCAGTGGGACAACTACTTGATATTCTTAATAAGAGTCTTGAGGGAAATACTTTATGTGATTGTATCGACAAGTTGGGTATGAGAAATATAACATGCCCAATTTGAGGGGGAGTGTTAGAATGAAAAGGGTTTAGAATAATTATTAGTTGTACTCCCCCCTATATATAAGGGGGACTCCACCATTGAATAATACAAGGTTTTATTTCTCACGATTAACATGTTTATCAAAACTAGGTTCCAATCCCAAAACCGGTGGGTTATGGGCCCACCACGCTTCCGCTGCTACATGTTCTGAATTTCTCCCGTAGTCTACTTTCTGTTAGTCATTTGACCACTTCATCAAGGAGAATATCGAGAAGAAGATTATATGTATTCCATTTGTTCCCTCAATGGGACAACTAGCTGATATTCTTACTGAGAGTCTTGGGGGAAATACTTTTTGTGTTTGTATCGACAAGTTGGGTATAAGAAATATAACATGTCCAACTTGAGGGAGAGTGTTAGAATGAAAAGGGTTTAGAATAATTATTAGTTGTATGCCCCCCCCCCTTATATATAAGGTGTACTCCACCATTGAATAATACAAGTTTTATTTCTCATAATTAACAGTCCATAGCAGGTTTTGTGAAATACAAATTCTAGTGCAACTCCGTGCAAATGATACTAATATTCGGACCAACAAAAATCCAATCATAGAATATAAGTGTTCTTCTCATCAATCCAGCCCATTTAGTTAGAAAAGGTAAGGGAAGCTAAGACTGTAATCTCAAGGTATTAAACAAAATATTTGTTTTACAATCAACCTTGCAAGCAATATAAGTGGAGAAACTATTAATTCTTAAAAAATTAAACTTAACTATAGTTGCTTTCATTATCAATAGTTTTACAAGAATATTAGAAACAGAAACACATACAAAATTGTTAAAGAAAGATACAAACCTACTAAGAACGAGGTCTTGAAACCCATAAGATAAGATCAATTATAGTTTTTCTATGGCTTTTCATAATTTTTGTGAGAAAGAAGAATTACAGCATGTATTCTGGGAACCCGGAAAATCATGCTAACATGTTGTATGTCCATTTTGTGGGAGATCAATAGTTGACATTCGTAAATCATTTCGTAGGAGTATTCATTGGATGGTTAAAACAAATTTCATAACAAATGTACTTCAACTCCTGGACAAGAGCATACCAACAGAATCGTAGAGAAACACCCTTACATTTTTCATATTTAAATTGTACAACTGCAACTTACTGTACATTTGTTTTTGTTTGTTATACTACAAACAAAGTTGCATGCAAATTCAATTAAGAAATTCATTTTACAATGATTAATAGATGTTTAATACATTTATTTTTCAATGACCAAATGCAGCTTGTAATATTTAAGAAAAGGTATGAACTACCTGGTTACTTTCTCACTACATAAAGGCCAATATTCCACAGGTGTCTTCTCCTGCAAGAAGTAATATCAATACAATTGATTTTGAAGGGTTAAATAAATTATATCTTATTTAAAATAAGGGAATTGTTATCCACAAACTAGAATCGACTATCCACACACCAAAGATCTTAAAATTCCCATCTTAAATATTTCAGAATTTTTTCTGTGGGTAAACTATTGCCCTAAGCCACACACCTATTCTCTCGTCATTCCAATCTTGCCGAAACATCTCGCCGAAACCCCTTGCCGAAGCCCCACCCGATTTCCTTCTCACGGTCGTCGACGATCCCCGGAGGAGCTGAAGATTTCCCGAGAGCCTCTCAGCACCTCTCGCCGGATTCCAGTGGGATGGACACTGCGAAAATCAAGACATCGGAGGAACTCCAACACACAGACATCAGTTTAGAGCCCGACAGAATTTTCTTCTGATTTAGGGCCTCTATTTCATCAGTTTATTGGATTTTTTCCAATGCATTTCGGGTTCTAGATTAATTTATTCATCTTTTTACTGGTTCCAGAGTGATTTGTTCATCATATAGTAGTTTCAAATTTTCTTGGCAACAAAATATTGTTCCAATCTAAGGATATCCTCCCATAAAAATGTAGACATCAAGTTTAGGAGTTCTCTAATTTCATATTTTAAGGAATTCTCCCTTTCCTTCAAGATCAAGTTTTTAGGCTAATGTTGGCTTAATTTTCTTTTGCAGATTTGAGCAATATTTCTAAAAGTCATTTAATTTAATATGTATTATCTATATTTCTACATTAAAAGGTCTCCAATCTTATCCATCTTTCTAATTGTTTTTTATGGTTTGTAGGTTTTTGGATGAAATGCCTATATCACAGTTACTAAATATGATATAAAATGTAGTTTGCTTTGGTGTTTCAATGTTTTAGTTCATTTTTGTATTTCAATGTTGTCTATTTTAGTATCTAAGGTTGAAGTGGTTATAACACCTACGAAATATTACAGATTTATAATTTTAGCTTCGGTTTGTTGTTAACAATATCGGTTTCTTGTTAACAATATTGGTTTCTTGTTAACAGTTTTGTTTGAAATTAATAATTTTCAAAAAGTATGGTTCGCTATTAAGAATGGTTTGATGTTAACAATGATTTGTTGTTAACAATGACTTGTTGTTAACAATGACTTGCTGTTGTTGATAGTCTTTTTTGGTTTGTTTTTAACAATTCCCTAAAATAAAGACAGTTTTCCTTCCCGAATTTTTTCCCTGCAATTCATTCTTCTAAATCAATGCAGGGCTTTTAAGGCATATCAAAGAATTACGAGTATAAGGATACCATACATCAAGGTATTTGACAGGGCCAAATCCACTCTTGCCATCCAATTCAACTATCAAGTCGCCCAAAATCCTCTCTACCATCTAATCAGTAATGAATACATGGAAAAACAGTGAACAAAATAAGAAGCAATTTTGACATAAGTACTATAGTTAGCTTAAACATTTGAAATTGCATTCCCAGGATTTAGGCAGTAGTGTCACCATGGCAAAAGGGAAGAGCATACTGTCGCGAGCCCAGGAAACACTATCAAAATCATTAGAATGCATACGTAAAAATACAACTAGCTACAGTTTGCCTGCTATAGAAACTTGCAAATTAAACTCGAGTCAATATTGTAAAGAGTAGTTTTAAATTAGGATGAATTTGACATTTTGCACAATTTCTTAAATGATCCATATTCATAAGGGTGACTAAATTTTACGCTGGTCATCTACCTAACACAACCCTCATCATTTTTCATCCAGACTTGAGACCGGCAAAGGCTGGTTGGCTTACATCGAGGTTCAGCTTTAAGCCCTTATCTCTTTACCCTTATCTTAGATGAGCTCACCAGACATATCCAACAAGCAATACCTTGGTGTTTATTGTTTGCGGATGATATCGTTTTGGTTGATGAGACGCACGAGGGTGTAAATGCAAAACTTGAATCTTGACGACATACTTTAGAAAAGAAGGGTTTTCGGTTGAGCAGGGCAAAGACGGAGTATATGGAGCTTAAATTTAGCAGTACAAGAAGGACAGATGACTTCGTTATTAAGTTGGGTGATCAAGATATTTCTTGTAGTGAGTGTTTTAAATATCTTGGATCGATAGTTCAAAAGGACGGGGGTATTGATAAAGATGTGACAAGTAGAATCCAAGCGGGTTGGTTGAAGTGGAGAGGCGCGTCAGGGATTTTATGTGATCGTAAAGTAACACTAAAACTTAAGGGCAAGTTTTACTGTACAGCAATTAGACCCGTGATGCTCTATGGTTCTGAGTGTTGGGCAGTGAATTGTGTACATGAGCAAAAAATGGGAGTTGCGGAGATGAGAATGCTTAGGTGGATGTGTGGACACGCGAGATTGGATAAAACTTGCCCTTAAGTTTTAGGGAAAAGACAGGGGTAGCACCAATTGCAGAGAAGATGTGAGAAGCTCGTCTCAGATGGTTTGGACACGTACGAAGGAGACCATTAGAGGCAGCTGTTAGGCATTGTGAGAGTCAAATCACTAGGCATGTTAAACGAGGGAGGGGCGGACTAATAAAGACTTGGAATGAAACTGTAAGGAAAGACATGATGTACTTAGGCATTAGTGAGATTATGACAAAAGATAGGGCACAATGGCGACAAAGGATCCATATAGCCGACCCCACTATAGTGGGATAAAGGCTTCAGTGTTGTTGTTGATGAATTTGACATTTGTTGAATTCCAAGCTAAAAGGACAAGCGACGAGGATCACAGTTCGAGGGTGTGCCAACACTTAGGCTTTGTGATGCGGAGCGGAGACGAGAACACGCAACGGAGGACGAGTTTTGGGCCCATTCGGGGCTGATTAGCTACTTACCATATATGGCGCATCAGGATCGATGATCAGACTCCACGGATGCGTCTGTCCCATCGTTTGCACACGATTTCATATATTATATTGTTATTTTAGCTTTTATTTTTATGTAATCGGGCTATCCCATCTCCAGTCAATCATAGTCGTTGATGGTGGGATGCCCTAGTATCTCTTTATTATAAATAAGAGTGTATGGGGGTTTTCATCAGCTATTGCAGATTTTGGAGTGAAGAATCCCGGAATCCGGCGATCTCTCTATAGTGACGACTCCGTGGAACCATAGGTGACGACTCCTGGGTGGTTATCTCCCTCCCCAAGGTATCTCTTAATCCTAGCCCTCATTCTCCACCTCCATATCCCTCTACCGCCACCTCATAACCCCTAACAGCAGCCGCCCCTTGCTGAAACCCTCAAACAGCAGTCCCCCTGCTGAAATCCCCCCTCGCCCACAGCCGCTGCCCCTTCTCCAAACCCCAGCAGCAGCCGGCGACCCCACTACAAGCCCTCATACATCCAGATCTCATTTCCTACAGCCCAAATCAACCTCCCATACATCCAGATCTCATTTCCTACAGCCCAAATCAGCCACCCTCCATCCAGATTTCCCTTCCTCAGTAAAATTCACCTCCAAACAGTAATATCCAAGCTTCCCTCTTCTAGATCTAGCCATATAACTTCATATTTCAGCCGCCGTCTCATCCCACCTTGCCAGAACTACTTTCCTACGACAGCCCTTATATTTTTGTGAGTTTTTTTGTACGAGCTTGCTTTCATCATTTAAATAGTGTCGTGATCATGTAATTTGGATAAATAGCATCGTAGCACTTTGGTTCTAGATTATTTTGTGATTTGCAGGAACTATCCGCCGTGTGCTCTTGTTTTGGCCCTCCACGCGGAGGAAAACATAAGTTTGATTTGCCCTGAAGAATTATTTGACTATTGCTAAAATCATATGCGTGTGATTTAATTATTTATTATTTGATTTTGATTTCTCCATTAGGTTTTGCATTGCATTAGGGTTAGGGCATCGTTCATCCGCCGCCTATAGATTCGTTCTGCATCACTTTGTTTGTCTTGGACGTGGTGATGGGAGAAGCACTGGTGGGAAGTAATTGTGGAAAAATCGGTTGTTTTGAAGAGTAGTGGAAAAATTTGTAAATCAGTTTGGAGGAATATCATTGGCACAGGATAATATATTATTTATAAACTTATTATAATAAAATTAATATAAACAACTATTATGTATAAATTAATTATTAGTTATAATAAAACAATACAACAACACTCAAGTCTTTATCCCACTATAGTGGGGTCGGCTATATGGATCCTTCGTCGCCATTGTGCCCTATCTTTTGTCATAATCTCACTAATGTCTAAGTACATCATGTCTTTCTTTATAGTTTCATTTCAAGACTTTATTGGTATACCCCTCCCTCGCTTAACATGCCTAGTGACTAGACTCTCACAATGCCTAACAGGTGCCTCTAATGGTCTCCTTTGTACATGTCCAAACCTTCTTAGTCTAGCTTCTCGCATCTTCTCTGCAGTTGGTGCTACTCATGTATTATTCCTGATACATTCACTCATAATTTTATCCAGTCTTGTGTGTCCACACATCCACCTAAGCATCCTGATCTTCGCAACTCTCATTTTTTGCTCATGTACACAATTCATTGCCCAACACTCAGAACCATAGAGCATCGCTGGTCTAATTGCAGTACGGTAAAACTTGCCCTTAAGCTTTAATGGTACCTTACGATCACATAAGATCCCTGACGCGCCTCTCCACTTCAACCAACCCGCTTGGATTCTATGTCTCACATCTTTATCAATACCTCTGTCTTTTTGAACTATCGATCCAAGATATTTAAAACACTCACTATGAGAAATATCTTGATCACTCAACTTAATAACAAAGTCATTCGCCCTTCTTGCACTGCCAAATTTAAGCTCCATATACTCCGCTTTTTCCCTGCACAACCTAAAACCCTTCTTTTCTAAAGTGTCTCGCCAAGATTCAAGTTTTGCGTTTACACCCTCGAGCGTCTCATCGACCAAAAACGATATCATCCGCAACCAATAAACACCAAGGTATTGCTTGTTGGATATGTCTGGTGAGATCATCTAAGATAAGGGTAAAGAGATAAGGTATTGCTTGTTGGATATGTCCGGTGAGCGCATCTAAGATAAGGGTAAAGAGATAAGGGCTTAAAGTTGAACCTTGATGTAAGCCAACAGTGATAGGAAATTCTTGTGTTAATCCTCCAGATGTCCTCACCCTTGTCACTGAATTTGTAAACATATCTTTAATTATGTCAATGTATGATACATTTACACCTTTCTTTTCTAAGACTCCATAAGATCTCTCTTGGAACTCTATCATAAGCCTTCTCAAGATCGATAAACAGCATATGCAAATCTTGTTTTCTTTCTCGGTAGTTGTCAATGAGTCTCCTCAAGAGATGTATAGCTTCCATGGTCGACCGCCTTGGCATGAATCCATATTGATTCTTCGAGATGTTAGTCTCCCGTTTTAATCTTATTTTTATTACTCGTTCTCATAGTTTCATGGTATAACTCATCAATTTAATTCCTCTGTAATTAACAATATATTATAATTAATACTTTATTTATAAAAATAATATATTATCTATGAACAAATTATAATGAATATTTTATTTATAAACTAAATATATATATTATTTATAAACTATATTTATATTTAAATAATATATATATTTTTTAAAATACTTTTTTACTTAAAAAGGGTTGCATTTGCAACCCTTTTACTAAGAAAAGAGTTGCATGCAGCATGCTACAACCCTTTTTCAAAAGAAAGGGCTACAGTGGCAGCTCTTTCCCTGTCACGGGTCCCCACCCGCGGCAAGATTTTTGGCAATGGGCTGTCAGCCTCAATTTAGTATCTTTGGCGGGCTTTTGAGGCTCCAGTGGCGTGCAACACTCAAAACACTATGCCAAACAGAGCCTTACAGATGTCCGTTGTTAGGTAAAAAAGTGTCCTCAACTTCCATGCTCAGCTACAAACAATTGGAGTATGCGGAAAACAGGAACTGCAAGTGGCCAGATACTAATCATGAAAAGATGGCGAGGAGAGCTGGAGAGGGAAAAGGAGAGGCAAAAGTTGTAGCGGTTACAAAGTGAGTTCAATTGTCACGAAAAGTCTTAGTTGCGGGTGATATTATTTCTTAGAAAAGGTGTAGCAGTTACAAAGTGAGTACTGATGTCTAACAGAGGTTGTAGTTGCCAAAAAGAGACCGAAGATGAGTTCACACCAACAAGGCGGTTTGATCTCAACAGGTCTGATCCCTTTCTGAGTAACGTGCTTCCCTATTTATACTTGCGGGAACCTGCCCGAACAAGCAGGCTCTAAATTACGAGTTTCCCGGTGTACAGAAGAACCAAGCAGGGATGAGAGGTTACATTGTTGTTGAAATCTAGGAAAACAAGTCACGCAGTTACACAAGCCGTAACCGCACGACCTCCTCGAGGCACTCTGGTTGGAAGATTGAACGTGTGGTTACACAAGCGTAATCGCCCTGACTGCTTGAGGTGGACTTGGCTCTTGCTGCGGTGGCAGGATTCCGAGTTAGCATAATCTCCGCACTTTTTCAAGTTCGTGCGGACTTGGAAAAAGTAGAAAGGTAACCGCGAATACTGCGACCTGACATAAATGCCCCTGATATTCTATAAATAGCCCAGGGATAGATCATTTGAAAGATCATTTTCTCTAACGGTGTCCCTCTCCCATGTTGCAGTTACAATCCTCAAAGGTCAGATAATTGTTCGCAATATTGAGTTATTGAAGATGATGCAGAAGAGGACTGAAACCCGCTCCTCCCCTCGCAAGAAACGGGAGGGAAAAGATGCGGCGGATACTTCCAAAGTATTTGCGGTTGCTACTTCTTCGAAAAAGCAGAAGGAAACGGGCAGTTATTCTGCTAAAACTGCCATAGTTGAGACTCCAAAAATTTCCCCAGAGGTGAATTTTGTAGATACGCCGACCTCTCCCTAACAAAACATAAAGATTTTTGATACACCATCCGACCTTGATGTTGCAACGTTGAATGAATATCTTGACTTGGACAAGGAGGAGACCGTCGAAGATGCTCCCGGCGAGCTCGAGCCTAAGGAACTGAGCGGGCAGGAAACATCCCAGAAGGCCAAGGAAATATCGGTGGATTCTTCCGAGATGACTGAGAAGAAACGAAGGAGAAAGGGCTCCAAGAAGGAGACAGCCAAGAAGAGGCACGGGCTTCCAGATGCTAAGGGCGGGGAGAAAGGAGCTTCGAGATGACGACACTCCTTTGGAGGTAGACGAGCTTGTGCAGACTCCTTCGACTGAGGATATGCTTAGAACTCAAGTCAATGATGACCATGCACTTGATAAGGTCACTACCGAAGATGTTGTAGAGGACGCGATTAGAAGGGTCGGCTTGCCAGATGAGGAGAAACAAGATGATGTTATTGAGGTATCGCGGTTGGAGAAAGAGGCTCGAGAGCGAGTGGATGTTGTGAAGGCGCAGAAAGATGTTGCGAACTTGCGATTGAGGCTACGAGACTCAAATCAAAGGCAAAACTATTGTTGTGAAGAGCATGGTAACTACCCTTGCTCAGCTGAAGGCGGATGTTGCAAGGACGATGGAAGGGGTGCGGGAGAGCGTCGATTCAGGAGCAGTTGCAAACACTAGGGCGAGCTCGCAACAGCCAGCAAGAGGGCTTCCGGCCTCGCTTCCTCCGCCTCTGAGATCCGAGACCATGATCATCCCCCCATAGTAGGGGAGGCTCCAAGTGAATAGCCTTTGAGTCATGCAGAGATGAAGGAGCGGCGAAGCCAAGAAATGTTGTCGCAGAAACTCTTCCTTCAAAAGATCAATTATATGAGCGGAGTAGGCGCCCTTTGCCTGCTTCAAAAGGCGTATAGGCTACTGATACTGCTAGTTTCAGCGATCGTGAGCAAGTCCTTAATCAAGTAACTATGGCGAATACAAGAGGTATATTTGCGCTCCCTTTGCCTTTGATTCACTTGTCGATATATTTTTTGCTAACAAGTCCTCGTGGTTATTGTTGCAACACTCGTGTCGTCTGTTCCTGTTGGTCGAGATGAAGGTTGACATAGCTCCGAAGGGAGATGAGCATCACCAAGGAGAGAGATTGTGACCTGGAAAAAAATGAAAGGCTTAATCAAGACAAAATAGTCGCCCTTACCTCCGAGATCTCTCAGTTGAAGCAGAAAGTTCTGTGGTATGGTGCGGCTTCGGCATCGGAACCGCAACCTCCTCCTGAAGAGACAACTATCATGTATGAAGACCTAATTCGGAAAGACGTGCAGGCTCTCCATGGGATCGGCGCGTAGCTAAACAAGGGCTTGGTGATTGCCCATAAGGCTTTCAGCGACCTTACTGAAGGGCTAGTGCACGTAGGTTAAGAACATGGACACCCTCTAGATTAGATGGTTTTGTGCGGTTTCAAGAATTTTGTTGAATTTATTTGAATTATTTGTGAACTTTGATGCATGCGATGTTATAGTTCGCGTGGTTATGCTTTTCTTTTTGCAATGATGTGTTGGTTGTTTGCTTTCTTATTTTGTGCTCTCAGAAAGTTCTGAAATGTTTCGTTGTGGCGGTTTCATGATGTATAAGTGAATGCTCGCTTTGCTTTTTTCTTTCTTGTTCTTGCAGGTGGGCGATCGGAACGGGCGGTTACGAGGCTTGTAACCACACGCACTTGAACTGCCGCATTTCCAACTTCCACGGAGAAAACAATAAATATGGGTTGACCCCCCTACTCATTTCTCATTCTATCTGCGCGCAATCGAAGTGTGAGCTTCAGCGGTTTCAGATGATGGTCCCCAAGAGGTTTGGCTGTGTCGTGACTTTCCTGTTTGCTACACTTGAAACTACTACCATCTCGGAATTAGCTTAGTACCTCCGCGGAGAGTTTTGAAGAACGTAGCACACTTGTCTCCGAAGCGAGAGATGAATCATCTCAGGCCCGTGATCCTCCCTTCTAGTTGATGGACTTCTTTTGGAGTTCTAGGAGATGTCATGCTCAGGATAGTTTTTACCTTGTCAGGATTGGGCTCAGGGCCTTGAGGCGTAAGGAGACGACCAAGGAACTTCCTCTTACTTTCCCGAAGATACACTTAGTTGGATTCAACCGCTTATTATACTTACGGAGAGTATAAAACATCTACAACAAGTCATGGATATAGTCTTCGAACTTGTACTCTTTATAAAGAGATCGTCAACATAGACCTCTAGATTGTGTCCCTTCTGACGTTTGAGCACATAGTTCATCATTCTCTGATACATCGCACCAGCGTTCTTTAATCTGAAAGGCATGACACGATAACAATAACATCTATTGTTTGTGATAAATGACGTGTGAAGGATATCTGGTGTGAGTATTGGTATTTGATGATATCCCGAGAAAGCATCAAGAAAACTCATAATAGAAACAAACAACAGAATCAATTAGAGAATCAACTCGAGGCAATGGGTAACAATTTTTAAGGCATGCTTCATTAAGTTTTGTAAGCTCAACATATATTCTCCATTTATTATTGGTCTTTCTGACCATTACAATATTGGAACCCAACCCCGGGTATTGAATCTCTCTAATAAAATTTGAGTTGAGGAGCTTGGAGACTTCTTCCCGAATTGGTTAAGCAAGCGTCATAGCAACCAGCTTGATTGGCTTGAAGCTGAGGTTGATGTTGAAACGATGACATGAGACATCAGGTTCCACCCCATGCATGTCAGTTGCTGACCGTGCAAAGATGTCGACGTTGTCGGGGAGGCACTGGATCAACATCTCTTTCTCCTCCTCTTTCAGCTCGGCGTTGATGGAGATTGTCTTGTCTTCGTCTCTTCCAGCAATAGGAACCTGCAACATTTATTAGGCGACCTCTAGGTGAGTGTCGTCACTTAATATCTCGACCTTCGCAGGCTTTGCTACGATCTCTTGGAGTTCCTCCTTAGATAGAGGTCAGTTTTCTTCCGCAGCTTCGCAGACTCTGGGGGGGCATAAGTGTCGATCATATTGACCGAGCTTATATAATATTCTCTGATGGTTTTGGGGTCGTTGTGGACCCCGAATTGCTTTCCCATAAGGGGAACTTCAATGCTTGATGGAAAGTTAAAACTACAGCTTAATGCTCGTTCAGGAGAGGTCTCTCGAAGATTGCATTGTAGCTTCTCGGGGCGTCAACCACCAAGAAGGTTTCCTACCTTGTGATCCCGTGCACTATAACTAAGAGGCTGACGCTCCCTTCTATCTCCTTTCTCTCCCCTGCAAAGCCATATAGGGGACCGTCGCAAGCCATCAGCGGCTTGCTAATGTTCATGGCATTAAACGCCGACTTGAAAAAGACATTGACAGAGCACCAAGAAGGTTTCCTGCCTTGTGATCCCGCACATTGTAACTGAGAGGCTGACGCTCCCTTCTATCTCCTTTCTCTCCCCTACAAAGTCATATAGGGGACCGTCGCAAGCCTTCGGCGGCTTGCTGATTTTCATGGCGTTAAACGCCAACTTGAACAAGATGTTGACAGAGCTACAAGTATCAATCAAGATTTTGGGTACTGAGTAGTTGTCCAAAACAGCTTTAATCACGATCGCATTGTGGAACGGATTAGCTGTCTTTGGGAGGTCCTCTTCCCCGAAGGAAACCTCCCCTCTTGAAGGAGCGACGTGAGAGGTAGAAGAGACCTCTCTTTGATGAAGACGTTTGATGCCCGCCTTCTTGGAGTACTCGAGACCAGCCCCTTCATGGATACAATTTATTTTGTTGAGAGGGTCGAAGTCTTCCAGTTCAATGCAACATGAGCCATCGATGCTCCAAAGGGAGCCAATGTCCTCTTGCTATATACAATCGCATCGGAGTGTTTGGACCTCAACTACCTCTTTACCCTACCCGGAGGTGGATGAACCGCCAATTTTGCAGACGACGAACTCTTTCAGCATGCCTGACTTAAGCATCTTCTCAGTAAGATCACAGAGAACCCAAAAGTTCTCTGTGTCATGTCCCGCATCTCTATGGACCTTGTAGTAAATGTATGGGTTGCAGTTCCCGTATCCTACTTAGAGAGGTGGCGGCCTCTTGAACTCGGGCTGCTTTTGCAAAATTTCCACCACCTCATCTATTGGAAGATTGAGGTTGGTGTATTCATCTTTAATGTTGCCCCATTGTTAGGGGTGAGCTTGCGCTACTGCAAGAACTGGGGGAGGACGTTGATGCATGTTTCGGTGAGGGGAATGAGGTTGCTCATCTGCTGGAATTGCGAAAGAGGATGAGGGTGATACGGATGACGATGTCTGGAATTCTTTCCACACAGCGTTGGAAGTGGTTGGAATTTCGGACGTGATCGCGGTGGTCGCTGAGGAGCAACAGGAGACTGGACGGAAGAATTTCCAACCAGTTGTTGTATGAGATCAATAAGAGAGGAGATGAACCCCGGGTCCGTTGTTTCCCCACGATAAAGTGATTAGTCATCTCAATCGGCTCCCCATAGAAGCTCGGTGGCGTCTTGCTAACTTCAAATTTGAAGAGGCCTTTCTTGCTGGCCATAAACCAAAGTAACTTGATATAAAGAATATCAACGTCATGAATCCCCAAAATCTGTTCTTGAAACCTGTCTACATAGTGGCTCAAGATCTCCTTTGCTCTTTACTAAAGTGCATGCGGACCACCCTTTCTCTTTATAGAGCTTGCAAACATCAACATAACATCCCTCCTTAGATGTCAAGAGTTGTAGAACCATTCACTTGCCTTGATGTCAAGAGTTGGGGAAGTAATTTGCAACGGATCCCATCAAACGGAGGTCGTAAAAAAGTTGCGAAGTCGAAAGCTTGAGGATGATAAGTTGGGTCTTCCCTCCCGGAAAGCCTAGAGAGATGTGGCTCTCTGAATCCAGCTGGGACGAGCTCCCATCAGATGCAATCAGCAAATAAAAAAAGGGCATCATACTCCTTCAAAAAGTCTGGATCTATTTGTATGACTTCTCCCTCTTCGATAGCTGGATGAAATAGTTCTAAAATAGTTTCTCCCGAGAAAAGTCCATATATTGCTAACACGTCTGCTTCTGAGTTCTCAGACCGAGGAATATGTTGAATGGTGAAGCTCTTGAAATTAACAATCTCTTTCTTTACCAGTAACTGATATTGCTTAAGAATTGGATCTCTGGTCTCGAAAGTATCATTTATCTGAGATTTCATAACTAGTGAGTCTGTCTTGATGTCAACGTCTTCTATACCCAATTCTTTTGCAAACCTGAGCCCGACAAGAAATGTCTCATACTCACCTGATATTAGTTATAGTAAAATATAACTTCAATGCATGATCCAACCTGATCCCATTTGGATTGATCCTGCTCCTGACGAATTTCTGTCTGACGCTACATCTACATAGATAGTCCAAACTAAAGGTGTCCTTACTTTCCCTTTGCGTTGTTTTCTACAATATCTATCATGAAATTTGTCAAAACCTGAGCTTTGATTGTCATCCTCGACACATGAGAGATATCGAATTCACTAAGCTTTATAGCCCACTTAACCAACCTGCTGAAATGCTTTGGCTTCTCTAGTACATTATTTAGAGGTAAGTTTGTGACTACCTAAATTGAGTGAGCTTGGAAATAAGGTCTGAGTCTTCGAGCTGAGATGATGAAAGTCAATGCTAACTTTTCAAGAATGGGATATCTGGTTTCATTATTTTTCAAGATCCTACTGACGTAGCAAACTGAGTACTGCTTCTTTTTATCTTCTTTGACCAAAACTGAACTCACTACATCTAAACCGACACAAAGATAGACGAATAACACTTCCCCTTCTCAGGAGCTTTAAAATAACAGAGTGGATGTTAATTGCTTCTTTAGTTGATCAAAAGCTAGGTCGCATTCCTTTGTCCACTCAAATTTTGTAGGAGCACACTTATCTCCTGAGTGGAATATGAACCTGCTCAAGTCTGCCATTCTTCCACCTAACCATTGAACCACTTTAGGAGTAATTGGAGGTGTCATATTAAAAATTACTTTTACTTTATTGAAATTAGGTTCAAGCCCTTTAAGAGTAAGGAGGTGACCCAAGCATTTCTCCTTACTTGCCCCAAAGACACATTTTGAAGGGTTGGGCTTTGTGTTAAAGGCTCGAAGAGTAGCGACCATCTCAACGAGGTCACTTATATGAGCGAAAAGTGTTTTGCTTTTGCTAAAAAAATCATCCACATATACTTAAAGATTTTTCCCTTTTTGCTTTTTAAAGACGAGATTCATCATGCATTGATAAGTTGCACCAATATTTTTGAGCCCGAAAGGCATTACGCGATAACAAAAACAACCATCATTCGTAATGAAAGAGGTATGAAGGATGTCGGGCTTATGCATTTTTATTTGGTGGTAGCCAGAGATTATGCATCCAAAAAACTCATGCAGGAATCCTCTACGGCAGAATCAACTAAAGAATCTATCTGAGACAAGGGGTAACAATCATTGGGGCGCGCTTTATTTAATTTTATAAATTCTACGCACATTTGTCATTTTCCACCGACATTTTTAACCATTACAAAATTTGATACCTACTCGGGGTATTAGATCTCTTGAATAAAATTTGCTTTGAGAAGCTTGGCGACCTCCTCTCTGATGGGTTGAGCGAGAGTCACCTCCACCGCACGGTTCTTCTGTTTGGACTTGAAGCTTGGATCGATGTTCAGGTGGTGGCAAAAAACATTTGGATCGCCTCCTGGCATGTCATCCGCTAACAAAGCGAATGCATCCAGGTTCTTGAGGAGGCAAGTGATCAACTCCATTTTTCATCCTCAGATAGCTCCTCATTAATAGAGAGGAACTTGTCTTTGCATTCTTCTGAGGCTGGGATATTTTGGATGGCCTGGGCAGGTTCCAAGTAAGCTTCATCCTTCTTTTCTTCTGGGGCCAGCTCTTCTTCCGCTTTCTTTATTTTTGCAATTTCGGGGCACTGATTAGGAGTAATCAAAGAAAAATGTTAGAGGTACCTTCAGCTCAGGGAGTAAAAGTTTCAATGGCATTGACAGTCTTTACATAGCACTTCCTTGCTAACATTGGATCACTCCAGACCCTGAACCATTTCCCTTCCATAGCGAACGTAATCACCTGATAGAAGGTGGAGATGATGGCCTAGTAGTCATTCAGAATTAGAATTGTAGCTGCTTGGAGCATCTACAACTACAAATAAGATTTGTCTGGTCACACCTCCCAATGTTACGAAGAAGTTGGCGCTTCCTTCCACCTCCTTCCTTTCTCTGGAGAAGTCATAGAGAGGTCCATCGTTTGCGAGAAGAGCCTTGCTAGTCTTCAGAGCTTCGAAAGTTGGCTTGAACAGAAGATTTACTGAACTACCAGTGTCTATCAAGATTCTTGACACTATGTAGTTCTCGAGAACCGTCTTGATGACCACGACATCATAGAAGGGGTTAGCAGTCGGAGGGAGGTCATCTTGATTAAAGATGACCGTCCATGAAGAATGGTGATTGATTTCCATAACTTTTCCTTCTTCGATGGCGGGATGAAAAAGTTATATTATTATCCCTCCTGACAGTAGTCCAAACTTGGTGATTTCATCAGCCTTTGTAATCCCGGCTCGAGTAATATGTTGAATGTCGAATGTCCTGAAGTTTTTGATCTCTTTCTAAGTTATTATCATCAGATATTTCTTGAAGGTAAAATCACTTGTCTCGAAAGTTCCCTTGACTTGAGATGTCATTACCAGTAAATTTGTACGTACTTCTATGTCGTTTATGCCTAACTATCGAACTAGCCTTATTCCAGCAATTAATGTTTGTACTGTCTAATTATTTGTAGTTGCAAAGTATAGCCATTTGTTCGATTTGGACATAATTTGGGTTTATCAGGATCCCCCTAACTCCTGAAAAATTTTGTAGGAAGCTCCATCTACATACATCGTCCAGGATTAAGGTGTTTTTATTTATAATTTTACCGAAGTTTCTTTGACAAAGTCTGTGAGGAAATCAACGAGGGTCTGAGCTTTGATAACCATTAGTAGGATGTTTACAATATTGAACTCTTCGAGCTCAATAGCCCATTTTGCCAGTCTCCCAGAGTGTTCGGGCTTCTCCATAATAGTTTTAACAGGATGATTGGTGACATCTTGAATTGAATGTACCTGAAAATATGGACAAAGTCTTCTAACTACTATGATCAAAGCTAAAGCTAACTTCTCAACAATTGGATATCGTGTTTCTACATTTTCAGCATTTTGCTTATATATTGGATTGGAAACTGCTTCTTCCCTACTTCCTGAACCAAAATGACACTCATAGCTTCGGGACCAACTCTAAGATATATTAGCAGATCTTCTCCCTCCCAAGGATTTTGCAGGAGCGGAGTGAAAGTTAACTGCTTCTTGAGTTACTCGAAATCTTTGTTGCAATCTCTCGTCAATTCAAACTTGGATGCTCCACGGATAATCTTGAAAAACTATGCACACTTATCACTTGATTTTGAAATAAAATGACTAAGCCATGTTATCCTTCTTAACTTCCTATTAGTTGTTGGACCTCTTTCGGTGTTCGAGGAGAAGTCATATGTAGGATCACTTTTACTTTATCAGAATTGGGCTAAACACCATGATGTGTCAATAGATGACCGAAGAATTTCCCCTGCTAGCACTGAAACATACATTTCTTAGTTGAGCTTCATCTTGTATTTTCTTAGGGTTGAAAATGTGTGTTCAAGATCATGAACATGTTGTTCGAGTTTTTGGCTTTTGATGAGTAAATCTTCTACATATACCTACAAATTACGACTCATTTGATCTTTGAAAATGTAATCCATCATATGCTAATAAGTAGTTTTGGCATTCTTGAGGCCGAAGGGCATGACTTGGTAGCAGTAACATATGTTGTTTGTGATGAACGAAGTGTGAGAAATATCGGTGATGTGCATCCGAATTTGGTGATATTCAAGAAAAGAATCTAAAAAAATACTACTGGGAATACCACTTCTAAATCTACCAGGGAATCAATCTGAGGTAGCGAGTAGCGATCCTTCTTTGTCGAGCTTGGTGAAATCCACACACAGCCATTTATTGTTAGGTTTATTTACAATTATGACATTAGAGGCTCATTCAGGATATTGAATTTCTTTAAGAATTTTTCCTTGAGAAGGTTCTGAACTTCCTCGCGGAAGGGTTTTGCTAGAGCTGTTGCTACTACTCACTTTTTTTGTTTGATTGGTTTAAAAGTCGGATCAATGTTGAGGTGATGGCAAGTCCACATCGGGGTTTACCACAGGCATGTCAGCTTCTGATCAAGCGAACACATCCAGATTACTCACTAAGCACCAGATTACTCAATCTTTATCTTTTGTTCCCATTTTGGCATTGATAGAGTATCCTACCTCCATCTCCACCTTCAACTGAGATATTCTAAATAATTTGAGAGGCTTCAAGATGAGCTCCCTCTCTCGCGATTTCAACTTTGGCAAGGCATTTTGGGGGATTGCATAGTGTGGAAATTCCTTCTCTTGGAAAGTTCCCTTGACTTGAGATGCCATTACCAGTAAATTTGTACGTACTTCTATGTCGCTTATGCCTAACTATCGAGCTAGCCTTATTCCAGCAATTAATAATTGCATTGTCTAATTATTTGTAGTTGCAAAGTATAGCCATTTGTTCGATTTGGGCATCATTTGGGTTTATCATTTAGGTGTGCATGATTTTATTGATTGAATTTGCAGTTACAAGATTTGCATCCTCTCAGCTTTTGGCAGATTTTTCTCAATCCCTTTCACGATACTATTGACTCCTATTTATACTAGTTGAGAGCTACCCAAGCGGCAGACTCAAGAGAAGAACTGCTCGAGTATAGGAGAAACGGACAAAGGAAAAAAGAAATACATATACAAGAGAAGTTCACTTGTGAGCAGGAGAGATTAGGCAAACACACCAGTAGTGTCTGCGCATGTTATAGCTGGAGACCGAATTAGTGCACGCGGATTCGTCAGGGGAGCCCGCCCATGCAGAAGAAGAAACACCTTGTAGATTGATTTTGCTTTGAAGGAAAGAGGTCGTTGAATTCCAGGTAAACACGAACGAATTTCATGGGAGAGAAAAAGATAGGTAAATTTGGGTGTACAGTGTACTCTAATTTAATGGATGTATCGCTTTGTGCGTCCATGGACATGTGAATCAACCCTAAACCCTATATATTACTTCACATATTTTTCGATGATTTCACGCCACTATTTAGCTTGTCATTGATGGTCGTTCAAATTTTCCCCTAACTGCCAAATTCAAAGTTCGTAGCGAGCACAACAATTGGTATCAAAGATGGGTTTAGTTATGATTCCAACAGTGCACTTGTTTGTTGGTCCCTACGATCTGGTGGGCCCAAGCACAAGTGGTTTGCACGAACAATCCACGCATCAACTATCGAATGGCATGAGAAAACGATATAGCATTAATATAAACCCTTCACTAGCAGAGTTCATCATCAAACACACATTACAAAGAGCAATACTTTTTCCCACAATTTCAACATTGCATATAGCTAAAAAACAGGCTAAATTTTGCTTCTCAATTCATAAAACCTAATGAACAATCTACTCAAAATTAGCCATGAAATGGTGGAAAAGTATTGATAATAATTTCTAAAAGAAAGTTCTAAAGAGTAAAATCATAGAAATATCCCAAACCTTAAAATTCTCTCCAAACTCCCTCTTATTATTACATATACCACCAACACGGTCAGGCATCATCGTCTCCACCATCGCCATGGGGCAGTACTTCACCTGCAGCAGCAGATCATCAAAACAGATGAGAGGGATAGACGGTGATTAAAAAAGAAAGAGCAATGAGGAACAAAAGAACTGACAACACGCACAAAACCCCTCAGCCTTGCGAAGACTTTTCATCCTAAGAATGATTCCTCCATGGATGCAGGGCAAGCAGCAGTCGATGGAGAATGAGGAGAAATAGAAACGGCCAAATCGGCCAGTGAATAAAATAAAGAGAAGGTGGAAGAAGGAGAAGTGTGACTGGCTGTATTTATTGGATGCGGCAGGCGGCGGGCGGCAGGCGGCAGTTACATTGGCAGGATCGGTCTTTTTTATGCCCAATAGCGGTGACTTTTAGCAAGAACCCGCCATTGATGGACGATCAAGAGCTTGCTTTGTTCGAGTATATGCTGATGAGCTCTTACTGTTTTTTATATAAATAAAGCTTTTATTTACAACTCCGGAACCAGCACGGATTCAGTAGGGCGAATTTTTAGTAGGAGGACGGCCCTTGTCGGGAGTCAAAATGGCCCTAGAATGATCAAGATGTCGAACCGGATTCTACTTGGGCGGGCTGAACCGGGTCCTTGTAGTGAGAGACCGGCGGTCGGATCTACTAATCTAAGGCTCCGTTTGGGAAGACTTATTTTCACCGGTCAAGTGGTTGTAACTGCTACCGCTTGACCGATGAAAATAAGTCCCCCCAAAGGAGCCTAATTCCTTGTTGGATGTTTCTGATAAGGCTCTGTTTGGCGTAGCGGTGGTGGCAGACATGAATGTGATGGTTATGAATCTTTGTTCAAGAACACTTGGTATATATATTTTAATGAGAACTTCATCCACTTTTGTGTTCCAAATTGGTTTTCTTTTTTTTGACAGTGGTCATAACTTTTATCATGTCAAACATACATTCTATGACGGTGGTTTTTTGTTTTTGTCAAAACTCACTGGAGCAAAAACATGGAGTCAAATGTAGCCTAAAACTATAAAATTAGTATTTGTTGAGTACGGAGGAAACTGTCGAAGATCAAAGATAGATCGATCACAAGGGAACTTAGCCTCAATCCATCATCAACTCGTGATTTTCTTATGGGTGTCCAGGATTCGACTCGCCGGGAAGCGCGTAACAACTCGCATGACTTCAAGGAGATCGGATGAATTTCACAAAGGAGTTGTGTTCATGCACCTTCTGACAATCTGGTTGATGGGACCACAAAAAATCAAAGTGGTTGAATTAGAGCCAAAGAGACAACAACCTCGACCAGCTCGATAAATCGATTCCAACGTGCCCAATTTCGTGCAATTCCAAGTTTGTTTGACCCCTCAAATACTCCATCAAATAGAGCAGGAACATAAGCTCAACTCTTTGTTGTGCGCCCTCATGCGCTCCACTCTCAAGCACGCTCTCATGAGCTTCATTTTCTAGTGCTCGGCCCAAGTGAACATACTGCTTCAGTGTACGCTCTATTGAACAACAACTACAGTGAACATACTACTCTAGCAAACATGTCGCTTCGGTGAGCGCTAAAATGAACACATCTCCCAAGTGACCGCTCTATTAAACTTACCGCTCTCGTGAACAGGTAGCTATAGTGAACACACCTTTGTAGTGATCTTCTCGTTCTGATGTCCGCTCCAATGAATATGATGTTTCAGAGATCATGTAGCTCAAATGTTACTATAGTGAACACGTAGCTCAAATGTCGCTTAGTGAACACACCGCTACCATGAATACGTCACTATTAACCACTACCATCAACAGCATGCTCTGGTGCGCGCTCCGATGAATACATTGCTCTAAAGAAACACGTCGCTCTGGTGCCCACACTATCAATTCAAGTGCACGACCTTGTGCTCCATTCCAGTTCGCTCCCCCACACTCCACTCGCCAGCCCACTCCAATGTGTGCCTCGATTATTATTATACAGTGCACACCCCGTCGCTCCGCTCATAATCCCACTCTAGTACACGCACCCTGCGCTCCCCTCCTGTACACGTCCATGTACTTTGCTCTAGTGTGAGCCTCGATATTACACTCTTCGGTGTGCTCCACAGTGCTCTGCTCTCGATTATATTCCAATACACACCCCCGCACTCCATGTTTGTACGCACCCTATGCTCCGCTCTAGTATACGCCCCCACACTGCTCTTCAATTCTCTATGAACATTATATTTTAATGTGCACCCTCATGCTCCAGTCTCCAGTTTGCTCAAGTGAAAGCTTTACTCCACTGCGCGCCCACGCGCTCCGCTCTACTGTGTAACTTGATGCTAAGCTCCCTAGTGCGCCACCCGGTGCTCCGCTCTCATGTTTGTGTTGGAATATGTGTTCTGCATCTATATGTTTGAGAATAAAAAATCCATTTATATATTTGATCAAAAAAATTTTATGCTTACAACGTGCAAGAAATACATATGCAATGCCACACTGAATGCTTCAATTAAATGTGATGCAAAAAATGGATATGATACTCTAAAGTTTGTCGTACCGCGGGGCGGTAGCACCTATCGCCGGCGGTAGAGATTGTGATAGTGGGACAGCTGGCACAACACACTCAAATGAAATCATTGACGGGAGCAGGGAAGCTAATTTGTAAAGCGACTAACACGCGACAGTTGAAAAGGCAAGTCTGGTGATCATCTGCTGATTGAGGAGTCAAATGGAGCAAGAGATCGATCTAACGATGGGAGTGTATATTGGGCTAACGCGGTGCGATAACCCTATCGCAGCACTGCAGCGGTTGCACCGTGTATTTCCTATGCCACTACAAATAATGAGTTTGGTTACATTGAATCTTGGTTATGTAATATTTAGCTTTACTTGACATTTATCTTTCATTCTAGACCATTTTACGTGCTAATGATAAATGTCATTTTACTACACCTTCTTATTAGTCTCTGATAACTATCTTTTACTTTGAATTTTATTAGGCGGGTGTGGCGTGGAGCTGGTGGATTGCATGAAAGCGGGTGAAGCCCGTTTCTATGTGGCTGAAGGCTGCCCGGAGCATCGAGCACGGGCGAAGCCCATGTGGTGGCGGGTGAAGCCTGTCTGGATGCGGTCGAAGGCCGCCCAAGAGCATTGAGCACGGCATAACCCGTGTGAAAATGCCCATATAGAATGAGAATCACGCATAACAAAAACCGTGTCACCTCATCCAAAAGGATATATAAATTAGTATTCAAGACTATGAATATAATTTTGAACACCTATATTTATTAAAAATATATAAAATTATAATACTTCTCAGATTTTATATATTTAAAGAAATTTAAACAATTGAGGATTACATATTGTTCCTCTACCATTTTGTTCACGGTAAAATGTGGAAGGGTCATATATGCGGCAATTAGAACTGTCATGTTTCTGCTTCGGTTTCGATTCTATTCAAATCATGAATTGAATCGATAAGGTAACGGTTTTTCAATATAGAATCAAAATTTTATTTGATTTGACTGGTTCCAGTTTTGATTCCAGTTCCAGCATAATTTTTGGAACCGTCGTGTCTATGGTTCTGATTACTATTCAACAAGAACAAGAAATAAACCAGCCATTGACGGATTGGTCCAATTCTATGTGGTTCGGTCCGGTTCCAATCAGAACTAAAACCAAATTTGATGGAATGAATGGGGAAGGAAAAAAATAAAATACAAGAACGTCTTCGAAGTTCGTGGTTGGGCGCGAGAATTTTGTGTTATATCAAGGGGGAGTAACGTTCAAAATTGAAACTGGCAAACCACAAAACCGAACAATTATGCTAATTTGACTAATTTATCGACTACAATTAGATTTGTCTATCATGATTACTATTAAATAGTCGTTGCGGTTCGCTTCCACTTCAGTCTGGTCCGAATCAGGTGTAAAAATTTTGAAACAGCCTGAGACTTGTATGTTGTGATTTTGATTATGGTTATGGTCTCGATAATAAAATAAAAGAACCACACCATGACTAATGTGTTCACGGTTCAAAAATTCAAACCGAAACCTGAATAATTCACGAACAGTTCGGACCGATTCTTTACGATTCTAGTTCGATTACGGTTTGGTTTAGGATTTTCGGTTTTAAGCGACGACTCTAGCTGTACAACCCCATATTCGCTGGGTGGGACCCGAAGACTTCACTGAGGGATTGGGCTAGCCTCAGGCTAGCCTTGGGTTAACCCTAAGGCATACTGGTGGAGTTCTCGTCCTTAAAGGCTCCCGCCTGGCGGTGGGCGATATCGTTCGCGCCACGACAGGCTTCGGGTCCAAAGCCAGAGGAGCTTCCGCCCTGGAAGGAGCTCCCGCCAAGGGCAGGCGAAAGCTGGGGAAACCAGGGCAGATAGTCGAGCGCAGATAGTCGAGCTCCCGGCAGGAGAGATCGTCGACCGACCAGAGCAGATAGTCGAGCTCCCGGCAGGAGAGATCGTCGACCGACCAGAGCAGGTGGCTTGACTACGGAAGCTCCCGCCTTAGGGAAAGCTCCCGCCCGGGGCAGGCGAGAAGGCCTTAGGTGAGCCTTCATTCGCAATGGCATCATCACTACCTAGCGCGAGAGCCTTCCTGGCAGGAGCTCTCGCCAAGGCGGGCCTAGAGGGGACCCAGCGAGAGCCTTCTACGTCGGGGGTCTCGCCAAGTGGGCCCACGGGGTGGGACCCGGAGTCCAGAGGAGATTATTTTATTATTATCCCGAGGTAAAATTACCCAAATGCCCTTGGGATGACAGCGGGATTTGGCTATTGACAGACCCTTCAGGGGTATTTCAGTATTTTCAGGTCAAAGGAAGACTATAAAAAGACCCATAGGGGCTCTTTGGAAGGCAAGACTTTCATTACTCTCCAACTCTAGTGCCTTCTGAGGAGCTCCCAGCCCAGCATTTGGCTTTGGAGGGGAAGCTCTCAGAGATCTTCCGGGTGTGTGGTGGGACCTCCCAGCTGAGGCTTTGGGTCTGTTTTAGGATCTTAGCAGCCAGTCAGGGGTCGAGATTTGAGAGAAGTAGGCGTCGGCTGCACTTTGGTTCGTGAACATTCGTTGAGGTCATTTTTGGCTTCAACAGTTCTGGTGCGGTGAGCGTGGAAGCAGTCGGTGTAAGAAAATCTCGAGTTAAGTCCCATGACAGGAGGCGAAGGTGAAGGATCAGGCGCAGGAGGATCCCCTACCCGGGTGGACGATGCGACGAAGAAGATGTTCGAGGACTTCAGGCGAGAAGTCATGCAGACGATCAGCTTGGCCTTCTCGGCAAGGAATGAGTGGGAGACGCCGCAGGTTCCGGTGGAGGTGGTTCCGCTGTTAGGCGAGAACGCTCCAGGGCAGCGCCCCGGGAAGGAGGTCCCGGTGGAGGCAGGCGAGAGGGACGTAGCCGCGCGGGAGCTTTTCCCAGGCCAGCGTCCCGAGAAGGAGCTTCCGGCGGATCTGGGCGAGAAGGAGGCGACGGTGCGGGAACTCTTCCCCGGGCATGGTCTCGCGGATCGGTCCAGCCAACCGAGGTCGCGAGACGGGCCTTCTCGCCAGGCGGGAGGCGAGACCCCCTTTAGAGAGCTCATTGTCTCGGCTCCAGTGCCGGAGGGGTTCCGGGAGCCGGACATGACCTACTATACCGGGAAGGATGACCCGCTTCAGCACGTGCAGTGGTTTGAGGACGTGGTGTCCATCAGACAAATGTCGGATGCCTTCAAGTGTAGGCTTTTTGCCATCACTCTGAAAGAGAAGGCCAGGGACTGGTTCCACCAGTTGCCGGCGAGTTCCATCTACAGCTTTGAGGATCTGCGCAGGGGTTTTCTGTTGCGGTTCTCAACTTCGAAGAAAAGGAAGAAGGAGGCTGAGTGCCTGTTCGCAGTGAGGCAGAAGCCGGAGGAGACGCTGGGTCACTACGTGGACCGTTTCCAAGAGGAGGTTCTCTTGGTCCAGGAGGTCCCAGGGTATGCGCTGATGCTTGCCTTCACCCTGGGGCTGAGACCAGGGTTTTTCAGCATGGAGTTGAAGAGGGTGTCCCCTCTCTCTTTTGAGGAGCTCATGGAGAGGGCGGCGAAGGAGATAGACTTTGAGAGGGCAAACCCTGCGTTTGCGAGGAAGCTGGCCAGGTTGGCCGAGGACGATGTGAAGGAGCCGGTAGTGGGAAGGCAGAGAGAGCAGAGGGAGCAGAGGGAGCCGAGGGAAGATAGGAGAAGAGAAGAGCCCCGAGGTCAGGGACAGCAGCATGGGGGGGCCAGGGAGCCGAACAACCGACTGGGTTGGAGGCCTCAGGAGGGTCGTCCCCAGGGCCAGGGAGGACTTCAGGGAAGAGATAACTTCCGGGAGCAAAGAAGGCTGGAGCAGGGAGGATGGCGACAAGGACCGAAGGGTCATTTCTCACCGCCGCAGGAGGCCATGGAGGTGGGAAGAGGAAGAGGAGGAAGAATTCGGGGAGCCGGAAGAAGGGGAGGAGGAGAAGGAAGAGGGGGCAGGGTGGCGTTGCCCTATTATGACTTCCACCAGGAGGAAGGTCACGCAACGGCCACCTGCCCAGAGTTTCTGGAGATAAGAGGGGCCTTAGGGGCCGGAAGGCAAGACCCGCCTGTAAGGATCGTCGAAGTACAGCGGGAAGAGGTTGAGGACAGGTGTGAAGACAGGGTAGACGTGGGGACCCGAGGAGGGATCGGAGTAATCCATGGGGGAGTGGGGATCGAGGCAACCCGCAAGGGGAGCCTTCAAACCATGTTCCGCCGAGGGGTCGCCTCAACCTCCCTGGCTCCCCCCCAGAGGAGAAGATCACTTTCTCATCCGCAGATATGCCAGACTACGAGGATCCGTTCTGCGACACGCTTGTGATCCAGACAGCGGTAGAAAACTACACTGTCTCCCGGATACTGGTGGATAACGGGAGCTCGGTGAACGTGATCTTCAAGAAGGCCTTCGACGAGATGAGGGTGGAAGGAAAAAGGGTCCTGGCTTCTGATGGACCGCTCTTTGGTTTCTCCGGAGAAAGGAAAGAAGTGGAAGGGGGAGTGGGCCTGCATGTGAGGCTTGGGGGCGTCTTATGGAACTGTCGGTTCGTGATCGTAGACGCCTCGAGTAGTTACAATGCCATCTTTGGACGTCCCCTCATCAGCGCCTTTCGCTGCGTGCCCTCCTCATACCACCAATGCCTCAAGTTCAACAATGGAGGGGTGCAGGTTAGGATCAAGGGGGATCCGAAGATGGCAAGGCAGTGCTATGTGACGACGGTTAACACCGTGTCGTGGATGGCGGAGGCAGAGGAGTAGGAGAAGGAGATGGTTGAGCAGGAAGGAGTTGAGGAAGGGGAGATAAGCCTGGGAGAGGCGATGGAGGTTGTTGAGGAGATGGCGGAAGTGGAGGAGATCGGCCTAGAAAAGGCGAGAGGAGTGACGGATGAAGAAGAGCAGAGGCAGGAGGAGAGCCTGGAGGAGGCGACGAAAGTTGATGAGGTTGGGGAAGAGGAGCTCGAGTTTGAGCAGGAAGAGGCAAGGGTAAGTTGGGAGCGATCGGGGCTGGAGCCGGCCGAAGAAGTGGTGGAGATGGAGGTGCTTACAAGAGCGGGGGAGGTGCAAAGGGTTCGGATCAGCGGAGGCTTGAGCCTCGAGGATCAGGAGCGGATGCGAGCCTGCATCCAAAGCAACGTCGACATCTTCGCTTGGAGCGCGGCAGATATGCCGGGCATCGACGCGGACGTGGCCTGTCATCGCTTGAACCTGGATCCCCGAGCCCGCCCCATACGCCAAAAGATGAGGGCCATCGCCACCAAACTAGAAGCCCCCATCCGAGAGGAGGTCAAAAAGCTCCTGGACGCAGGCTTCATCTCAGAGATCCAGTATCCAGGCTGGATCTCCAACGTGGTAATGGTAAAGAAGGGAGGAGGAAAATGGCGCATGTGTATTGATTTTTCTTTATTAAATAAATCATGCCCCAAGGATTGCTACCCCTTGCCTCGAATCGACGCGCTGGTTGACTCAGCCGTCGGTTTTTCTCTTATGAGTTTTTTAGATGCATTTTCAGGTTACCATCAGATCCGGATGCACCCTCCTGATGTTAAGGATGTTTCCTTCATCACAAGAGAGGGATGCTTCAGCTATAAGATGATGCCCTTCGGGTTGAAGAACGCAGGGGCAACGTACCAACGCATGATGGATCGAATCTTTCGAGATCAAAGGGGAAGGAACCTGGAGGTCTACGTGGACGATCTCATGGTCAAGAGTAAGTGTGTTGATTCCCACTTGCGGGACTTGGAGGAAACGTTTGCCACCCTGCGAAGGTCCAAGATGAGGTTGAACCCCTTGAAGTGCGTCTTCGGGGCTAGTCGCGGTAAATTCCTCGGACACCTCTTGACTCCCGCGGGGGTAGAACCTAACCCCGATAAGGTTAAGGCTATTCTAGACCTGGAATCACCTCGCAGTGCCAAAGAGGTCCAGCGCTTGACCGGGAAGTTGGCCGGGCTGAGCAGATTCCTCTCTCGGTCCGGGGATAGGTGTTCCTCTTTCTTTAAAGTGCTTCGTGGTAACCAAGTATTCGAATGGACGGCCGAATGTGAAGAGGCATTTCAGGGGCTGAAAAGGCAACTCTCCCAAGCTCCGTTACTTCAAAGCCCGAAGGAAGGGGAGGACCTAGCCTTATATCTCGGAGTGGGGGGAGAGGCAGTGAGCTCCGTCTTGGTTAGGGAGGAGGGGAAGAAACAGTTACCCGTCTATTATGTCAGCCGAATCTTAAAAAAGGCGGAGCTCTGATACCCTATTCTAGAGAAGCTAGCATACGCCTTGGTCGTCTCGGCTAGGAAGCTCCGCCCTTACTTTCAGGCGCACTCGATTAGGGTGGTAACCGGTCATCCTCTTCGCAAGGTCTTTGAGGGGGTGGAGCATTCAGGAAGGTTGGCAAAGTGGTCCATCGAGCTAAGCGAGTTTGACATCTCTTTCGTCCCGAGGCACTCCATCAAAGCCCAGGCCGTGGCGGACTTCTTGGCGGATTATGTCACCGAGGCCGAGGAAGAAGAGTCGGGGCCGTCGGAGGCATGGAAGATGATGGTCGATGGAGCCTCGGGAAGGCACTCCCTGGGAGGAGGTGTGGTGCTGGTAAGTCCACAAGGGGTTACCATAGAGCAAGCAGTGGCCTTCCACTTCCCTGTAACCAATAATCAGGCGGAGTACGAAGCCGTGATAGCCGGTCTCCGACTGGCAAAGGAGTTGGAAATTCAGGATGTGGAGGCCTTCACAGACTCAATGGTGGTGGCATCGCAGATCCGAGGGGAGTTCGATGCCCGGGAGCCTACCCTCGCGAGATATCTATCAAAGGTAAAAACTATCATTGGAGGTTTCCGTTCTTTTTCTATTCAACATGTTCCCAGGGAGGAAAGCACGGCAGCTGACCGATTAGCAAAGTTCGGGCCTCTGGGTGGAGGTACTCTAACCGAACTATTTCGGCCAGCCATTGAAGAGGGGGAGTTGATGGAGGTATGTCAGCGGTCCTCATGGATAGATCCGTTGGTGACCTTCTTGACCACAGGAGAACTGTCGGAAGAAGTCAAGGATGCAAAGAGCTTCAGGCACAAGGCGGCTCATTACCTGATGCTGGAAGGGAGCTTGCATCGGAAGATGTTGTCAGGACTCCTCGCGAGATGCGTGACCGAGGAGGAAGTCCCAAGGATCCTGGAAGAGGTGCACTCTGGAGAATGCGGCAGTCATTCAGGGGGAAGGACATTGGAAGCAAGGGTGATAAGGCAAGGATATTTCTGGCGGACTTTGAGGAAGGATACAGCTGAGTTCGCAAGGAGGTGTCGGAAGTGCCAAGTACATGCTCCCCTCCAGCTCTTGCCCGCCCAAAGGCTTCGAAGCATCACGGCGCCATGGCCCTTCGCCATTTGGGGAATGGACCTGGTTGGACCCTTCCCTCCAGCTAGCGGGCAGAGGAGGTTCCTCCTAGTTATGATTGACTACTTCTCCAAGTGGTTGGAGATCAAGCCTTTAGCCAAGGTAACCTTCCAGGTCATCAGGAACTTCGTTTGGGGGGAAATCATTTGCAGACACGGATTGCCCCAAGCGATAGTGATAGACAACGGTCCTCAGTTTGCCAGTGAAGAATTCATCAGTTTCTGCACCCAATTGGGGATTGACCTCAGGTTCGCCTCTGTCCATCACCCTCGGAGCAATGGCCAGGTGGAGGCGGCAAACAAGATCATTGTCAGCTTGCTCAAAAAGAAGGTGGAGAACCTGAAGGGTAACTGGGTGGAACAGCTCCCTTCCGTTCTGTGGGCCTTGCGAACGACTCCGAACACGGCCACAGGGGAGACCCCCTTCAAGCTCTCTCATGGGTGTGAGGCTGTCCTCCCGGTGGAGTTCGAGGTTCGGTCCCCAAGGGTCGCGGCCACAGCCGAGGGAAGCGAAGCTGGGAGGTTGGAGAATGAGGAAGGGTTGCGCCTCTCATTAGATATGGTGGAAGAGCTGCGGGATGTTGCCGCCATCAGACAAGAAGAAGTAAAACGGCGAATGGCTCGGTACTTCAATAAGCACATCAGAGTCAAGCAATTTGCCGAGGGGGATCTAGTACTGAAAAAGGTCGACGCTGCAGGAAGGTCGGTCGCGGTCGGTAAGCTCAACCCTAGCTGGGAAGGGCCTTATATAGTAGAGAAGGCTCTAGCTAACGGAGGCTACTATCTCCAGGATGCGGAGGGAAGGACCTTGAGTCACACCTGGAATGGTGATGACCTGAAGCGCTTCTACCCGTAAGGGGAAAGAAGGATTGTAATGTTGTAAATAACTATTGCATTTTCAATAAGTTTATTTCAGAACATTGGCTATCTCTGAGTATGCAATCTTTATGTTTTTTGTTTTAACCGGCTATGACTCCTCATCTCAATGATAGAATAGGCCTGGTTGAAGGAATCTTCATCAACACCCCGAGCTCGGCTCGGCCCCAGGTAGACCCGCTGCGCAGGCTCCCATCTAGCTGGCAGGTCCGAAGGCTCGCCTGTGGGGGAGAGGTTTGGTTATCTTCATCAACACCCCGAGCTCGGCTCGGCCCCAGGTAGACCCGCTGCGCAGGCTCCCATCTAGCTGGCAGGTCCGAAGGCTCGTCTGTGGGGGAGAGGTTTGGTTATCTTCATCAACACCCCGAGCTCGGCTCGGCCCCAGGTAGACCCGTTGCGCAGGCTCCCATCTAGCTGGCAGGTCCGAAGGCTCGCCTGTGGGGGAGAGGTTTGGTTATCTTCATCAACACCCCGAGATCGGCTCGGCCCCAGGTAGACCCGCTGCGCAGGCTCCCATCTAGCTGGCAGGTCCGAAGGCTCGCCTGTGGGGGAGAGGTTTGGTTATCTTCATCAACACCCCGAGCTCGGCTCGGCCCCAGGTATACCCGCTGCGCAGGCTCCCATCTAGCTGGCAGGTCCGAAGGCTCGCCTGTGGGGGAGAGGTTTGGTTATCTTCATCAACACCCCGAGCTCGGCTCGGCCCCAGGTGTACAACCCCGTATCCAGCGAGTGGGCTAACAGGAGCCGACCCGGCCGGCCCAAACCATCCCCGAGCCCCATGCGAGTTCAACAGGGTACGCCGAGCCCAGCATGCCGAGCCCGAGCTCGGCAATAGTCGAGCTGAGCTCGGCGATGGCCGAACGAAGCCCGGCATGCCGAGGCCGAGCTCGGGTGCAGGAACAGAGCTCGACGATAGTCGAGCCAAGCTCGACGATGCCCGTGCCGAGTTCGGCTTCTGTTGGAGCTCGACGATCGTCGTGCCGAGCCCGAGCTCGGCAATGGCCAAACCGAGCTCAGCGGTAGTCGAGCACAAGTCTGCCGAGTACCTGCCCGCCTAGGCCCAAGGCGAGGCGAGTCAGGCCTCCTGCCAAGCGAGGCAATGGCCAAACCGAGCTCAGCGGTAGTCGAGCACAAGTCTGCCGAGTACCTGCCCGCCTAGGCCCAAGGCGAGGCGAGTCAGGCCTCCTGCCAAGCGAGTGCCCCCTCAGGTCCAGCTCGCACCTCGGCCATGGCATACTTTTACTATGTGGCCCCTTTTGGTTTGCCTGTAGTCCTCGAAAACAGTGAAGGTTGTATATTAGCAGGCCATCTTTTCCTATAAATAGGACCCAAGGGGTACCTCAGAGGGCACGCTTACTAATTCTCCGGCCTATTAGCGCTTTCTGAGGTACCTTAGCCCGGCATTTGGCTAAGGAGGGGAAGCGCTCTAAGATCTTCCGGGTGTGTGGTGGGACCTCCACGCCGGGCCCTTGGTCTAGTCCTTAGTTCTTCTTTCTTCTTGTCATTTTCTTGCAGGAGCGAAGTAGGTGCGCGGCCACCCCTTCCCCAAGGGTCGAACTCCACAAGAGGCCGGTTTTCCGGTTTCAACACTTTGGTGCGGTGAGCGTGGAACGTGGTCAGCACAGAAAATCTTCCACAAGACTAATGGCAAGAGACGAGGGACAAGGTTCAGGAAGAGGGGACTCGCCACTCCCTCCCCCTCCCGCGACGGCGGGGATATCCGCGGAGCTCAGGGAGGAAGTGCTCGGGCTAGTCAGGGTCGCACTCGGCATGCGAGCCGAGAGCACGACGCCTGCGGTTCCCGTGGTCGCTGATCCAGCGTTAGGCAACGATGCGCCCCTCAGGCGCGCAGGGAAGGAGATCGCGAGCGAGGGGGAGCGCGAACCAAGAGGGCGAGTCCTCTTTCCGGGCTCGGCGGGCGAGTATCTGTTCGCCGAGACGGCAGGGAGGGAGTTCCCAACTCGCCCATCTGAAGGAGGAAGTCCCTTCAGCGAGTTCGTCTCGTCAGCCCCGGTCCCGGAAGGATTCCGAGAGCCGGAGATGTCCTACTACTCAGGAAAGGGAGATCCGACCCAGCACGTCCAGTGGTTCGAAGACGTGGTGTCAATCCGACAGATGTCGGATGGTTTCAAGTGTAGGCTCTTCGCCATCACCCTCAGGGAAAAAGCGAGGGAGTGGTTTCATCAGCTCCCGGCCGGTTCCATCTACTGCTTCGAGAATTTGCGCAGAGGATTCATGCTGAGATTCACCACCTCGAAGAAGAGGAAGAGGGAGGTCGAGTCCCTGTTCCGTATCAAGCAGAAAGTAGGGGAGACCCTGGGAAGTTACCTGGACAGGTTCCAGGAGGAACTGTCTCAGGTACAAGAGATGCCAGGGCACACCATGATGGTGGCCTTCACCCTGGGTCTCCAGCCCGGGTTCTTCGCCATGGAGTTGAAGAGGACGCCTCCAGTGTCTTTCGAAGCACTCTTGGAGAGGGCGGCAAGGGAGGCCGACATGGAGGCGGCACATCCAGAGTTCGCTCGGAGGTTGGCCAGGTGGGCCGTGGAGGAGGAGAAGCCAAGGGGAGGTCGGGCCCAGGAGGAGAGAAGGGTCGAGCCCCGACAGAGAGAACAGCAGCCGCAGCAGCATAGGTGGGGGCGTCAGGAGCCGAACAACCGATTGGGTTGGAGGCCGGAGTGGCAGGATCAAGGGCCACGGAGGGGCTATCAGGGGGGAGACAACCGCCAAGGTGGGCGTGGCCAGTTTTACCTCCAGGGAGGGAGGCAGGGCCAGAGACCGCCTCTTCCCGACCAGGAGGAGGCCATGGCTATCGCCCTGGGAGGGCGAAGGAGAGGGCAACCGAGGAGGAGGAGGGAGGTCAGGATAGACCTGCCCTATTGCGACTACCATCAGGAAGAGGGGCACACGACGGTCACGTGTCCGGAGTTCCTCGAGGTGCGGGAGAACAGGGAGCAGCAGCGGCAGCAGCGGAATCATCAGGAGGTACGGATTGAGGAAGTCCGGCCTCAGGTGGAGGGGGATCGTTGCGAAGACCGGGCCGATGTGGGGACCCGAGGCGGGATCAGAGTGATCCATGGGGGAGTGGGAGTCGAGGCTTCCCGGAAAGCAAGCCTCCACACCATGTACCGAAGGAGCATCGGCTCCACATCTCAGACTCCACCCCCGGAAGAGAGGATCACCTTCTCAAGGGATGATATGCCGGGTCACGATGACCCCTTCTGTGATGCGCTGGTCATCCAGACCGCCATTGAAAATTTCACAGTCTCCCGGATCCTCATTGACAATGGGAGCTCAGTCAATATCATCTTCAAGAAGCCTTTCGATGCCATGCAGGTAGAGGCCAAGAGGGTGCTGGCCTCCGATGGGCCCCTCTTCGGTTTTTCGGGGGAGAGGAAAGAAGTAGAGGGGGGAGTGGGGCTACATGTCAGCTTGGGGGGACAGTCCCGGAACTGTCGATTCGTCATAGTGGAGGCCCCCAGCAGCTACAACGCCATTTTTGGGAGACCCCTCATCAGCGCCTTCCGATGTGTCCCCTCCTCCTTCCATCAATGCCTTAAGTTTAATGTGGACGGGATCCAGGTCCGGGTTCGCGGTGACCCCAAGGCGGCTCGGGAATGCTATGTGACCGCGGTGAATTCAATTTCTTGGCAGGAGGAAGCCGAGGGGATGGGGAGAAGGATGGAGGAGATGGAAGGGCAGGAGGCCGGAGAAGAAGGTAGGGAGGAAGGAGGAATGGAAGGGGAAGCACGCGAGGGGATGCTCCCAGAAGGGTCGGTTGGGGCGATGACCCCAGGGGAGGGGGAGGTCCTTACACCACGAAGGGAGGACGCCGCAGAGTGGGAGGAGCAGTCCCGGTTGGAGGCCGCCGAGGAGGTCGTAGAGATGGAAGTCCTCACCCAGGATGGCAGGGTGGAGAAGGTCCGCATCAGCGGAGTGCTGACCCCGGCAGATCAAGACAGGATGCTGGAGTGCATCCAAAAGAATGTGGATGTCTTCGCCTGGAGCGCAGTGGAGATGCCTGGGATCGATGCCGACGTCGTCTGCCACCGCCTCAATCTGCACCCGGAGGCTCGCCCCATCCAGCAGAAGAGGAGGTCCGTCACGGACAAACTGGCCGAGCCCATCAGGGAGGAGGTCGCCAAGCTCCTTAAGGCCGGCTTTGTTTCCGAAATTCAATACCCCGGCTGGGTCTCGAATGTTGTAATGGTGAAAAAAGGAGACGGCCGGTGGAGGATGTGTGTAGATTTTTCACTGCTTAATAAATCATGCCCTAAGGATTGTTACCCCTTGCCTAGAATCGACGCGCTGGTAGATTCAGCCGTTGGTTTTTCTGTGATGAGTTTTTTAGATGCTTTTTCAGGTTATCATCAAATCAGGATGCACCCTCCTGACATAAAAGATGTCTCGTTCATCACAGGGGATGGGTGCTACTGCTACAAGATGATGCCTTTTGGGTTAAAAAATGCAGGGGCCACCTACCAGAAGATGATGGACCGTGTATTCCAGGGACAGAAGGGAAGGAACTTGGAAGTGTACGTAGACGACCTGATGGTAAAAAGCAGAGAGGTCGATTCTCACCTCCGGGATCTGGAGGAGACCTTCGACACTTTGCGCAGATACAAGATGAGGTTGAATCCTCTAAAGTGCATCTTCGGGGCAAGCAAAGGCAAATTCTTGGGTCATCTCCTCACCCCTGCCGGGGTCGAACCCAACCCTGACAAAGTCCGGGCAATTATGGAGTTGGGGCCACCTCGGGATGCGAAGGAGGTACAACGGCTGACAGGGAAGCTGGCAGGACTAAGAAGATTCCTCTCCCGGGCCGGGGAGAGGTGTTCCCCCTTCTTCAGGACCTTAAGGGGGGGGGGGTCGGAAGTTTGAATGGACCCCAGAATGCGAGGAGGCGTTCCAGGCCTTGAAGAAGCAGTTGACTCAGGCCCCCTTGCTCCAAGGGCCAAAGGAGGGGGAGGACTTGTTTTTGTACTTAGGGGTCGGGGCGGAGGCCGTGAGTTCTGTCTTAGTTCGGGAAGAGGGGAAAAAGCAGCTACCCATCTATTATGTGAGTAGGGTTCTGAGGAAGGCAGAACTCCGCTACCCCATCTTTGAGAAGTTGGCTTTCGCCCTCATCATCTTGGCTCGGAGACTCAGGCCCTACTTCCAGGCACACTCCATCCAGGTGGTAACTGACCATCCCCTCCGCAGCATCTTCGAGGGAGTGGAGCACTCGGGAAGACTCGCCAAGTGGTCGGTGGAGTTGAGCGAGTTTGACATCTCCTTTATCCCCCGGCTCGCAATCAAGGCACAAGCAATGGCTGACTTCCTGGCTGATTATGTGGTTGAGGTAGCGGAGGACAAACTCACCCGTCCCATCCCATGGAAGGTGATGGTGGATGGGGCTTCAGGGAAACACTCCCTGGGGGTTGGGGTCGTCTTGGAGAGCCCCCAAGGGACCCGGATCGAGCAAACGGTGGTGATACATTTCTCCATAACCAACAACCAGGCCGAGTACGAGGCGGTAATTGCGGGACTACGCCTGGCCAAGGAATTGGGGGTGCACGATGTGAAGGTCCTCACTGACTCCATGGTAGTGGCCTCCCAGATCAACGGGGAGTTTGAGGCAAGGGAGCCCACCCTACAACGATATTTGGCAAAGGTTAAGGGAATCATCGGTGGGTTCCAGACCTTCTCCATTCAACATGTGCCCCGGGAGGAAAATGAACAAGTCGACCACCTCGCCAAGCGCGGCCCTCGGGTGGGGGGCACTATCACGGACCTCTTCCACCCATCCCTAGAAGAAGGGGAGTTGATGGAGATAGATCGGCGGTCCACATGGATGGACCCATTCACTACCTACCTGTCCACAGGAGAGTACCCAGAAGGGATGGATAGGAAGAAGCTCAAGTACAAGTCGGCATACTACCTTTTGCGCGACGGGCAACTTTACCGCAAGACCCTCTCAGGATTACTCGCTCGTTGCATAGCGGAGGGGGAGGCGCCGAGGATTTTGGAAGAAGTCCACTCCGGGGAGTGCGGGAGCCATTCAGGAGGGCGGGCCCTGGAGGGAAGAATCATCAGGCAGGGGTATTTCTGGCCTACCCTGAGGCACGATGCCTTAGAATTTGTCAAGAGATGCCACAAGTGCCAACTATTTGCCCCCCTCCAACTGCAACCGGCTCAGCGACTCAGGAGTATCACGGCCCCTTGGCCTTTCGCAATTTGGGGAATGGACCTGGTAGGCCCCTTCCCACAGGCAAGTGGGCAGAGGAGATTCTTGCTGGTAATGATCGACTATTTCTCCAAGTGGATGGAGGTAAAAGCTTTGGCCAAGGTAACCTCGCAGATCATTCGAAATTTTGTATGGGGGAGATCATCTGCAGGCATGGGATGCCCCAGGCCATCGTCACCGACAACGGACCACAGTTCGCCAGCAATGAGTTCATTAAGTTCTGTGGAGAGCTCGGGATCGACCTCAGGTTCGCCTCTGTCCACCACTCTAGGAGCAACGGGCAAGTAGAAGCGGCCAACAAGATTATCGTGAACCTCCTGAAAAAGAAGGTGGAGAATTTGAAGGGTAATTGGGTGGAGCAACTCCCCTCGGTCCTCTGGGCCCTGCGGACTACCCCCAACACCGCCACCGGGGAGACGCCCTTTAAACTATCTCACGGAAGCGAGGCGGTGCTCCCCATTGAACTCGAGGTCCGTACTCCCAGGGTTGCCGAGGCAGAAGCTGGAAGGGAGGAGTGGAGAGTCGAGAATGAGGAAGAACAACGACTCTCTTTGGACTTGATAGAGGAAGTACGCGACCTCTCCGCGGTCCGGCAGGAGGAAGTCAAGCGAAGGATGGCTAAGTACTTCGATAAGCATGTCCGGGTCAAGCAGTTCGCGGAAGGCGACCTGGTTCTAAAGAAGGTAGATGCGGCGGGAAGATCGGCAGCTGTGGGCAAGCTCCATCCAAATTGGGAGGGGCCCTACATCGTGAAGGAGGCATTAAAGTCGGGAGGATACCACCTCCAGAATGTGGAAGGCGAGACTTTGAACCACACCTGGAGCGGCGACGACCTGAAACGCTTTTATCCTTGAAAACTTGTACATGCCTCAGCTTTTTCCGAATGCAATATATTTGACTCTTTCACCACAATAACTGTAACAATGACATGCAGTGTGACGGAACTTCCATTAAAGGGCAACGCTAAACACTCAGAAAAAGTTTCTAAGTCTTCTCGCTCTGGGGTTAGGTCTCGATTCTCCCGCTGTCAGGCTCCCTTCAAGCTGGCAGGGCCGGGGTCTCGATGGACGTCGTTATGACCCTGGAGCTGAGCCCGGAGGATGTTCAACACCCGCCCTCAGGCTCCCATCTAGCTGACTGGCCTGGTGGTAGCACCCGGGAGAGGCAAATGTTCTAAGTCTTCTCGCTCTGGGGTTAGGTCTCGATTCTCCCGCTGTCAGGCTCCCTTCAAGCTGGCAGGGCCGGGGTCTCGATGGACGTCGTTATGACCCTGGAGCTGAGCCCGGAGGATGTTCAACACCCGCCCTCAGGCTCCCATCTAGCTGACTGGCCTGGTGGTAGCACCCGGGAGAGGCAAATGTTCTAAGTCTTCTCGCTCTGGGGTTAGGTCCCGATTCTCCCGCTGTCAGGCTCCCTCCAAGCTGGCAGGGCCAGGGTCCCGACGGACGTCGTTACTTCCCAGGGGGTGGACCTGGGAGTTGGCACATGACAAGCGTGTCCAAGCAAATCCGCCAATTAGAAGGGCGAGCTCAAGGGGTCACGTCCCCCCAAGTTTTCTGTTAAAAAGGGATTCTTCGATCCATCTCCGGTTGGTGAAAGAACATACCCCCCCCCCCTGAGGGCGAGCCCGTTCTCGCGGGGTCTGCTCGGCAAAGGGCATTCCTCGGTATGACAAGCGGGCGCCGGTGGCAACCGTTCTCACGAAGATCGCCTCGCAGGTAAGCGAGAAGTTCGCGAGTCTGGTCGCCGCCAACGCCCGAGGCCTCTCGCCGAACGCGAATCCTAACTCACGTACATTCTAGCGCGGAAGATAAAAATAAGAAGAGAAAAAAAAAAAGAAGTCAGGAGCAAAGTTCCTTTCATTATAATCGCAAAAGAAGGGAGGGCTCGCCTCGGCGAGATTACAGGAAAAGAGGGGGGATGATTACAAAAAGATAGAGAAAAAAAAAGGGGAAGGAGGAATTCTGTCAGCTCTCGCCCTCCTCTCCCGAATGGCGGTCCTCCTCGCCCCCAAGCGATCGTTCCTTGCCCTTCGCCCCATCAAAAAGGGAGCCGAAGCTCTCCTCCTTCTCGCTGGGCGGAGATGGCGGAAACAGGCTCGGCAGAAGATCCCGGACCGCCACTTCCTCGCAGCCCTCAGCCAGAATCCCCGACCCCTTCATGGCGTTCAGCAGGCATTCGGCAGACTCGATTGAGTTGACTCGCAGCCGCTCCATAACCTCCCCCTCGCCGAAGACCCGGGGCCGCTTGTAGGGGAAAGGCGGCTCGGCACTGTCTGGAGGGAAGAGGGCTTCCGTCAGCCGGCTGACCTCGCCTTGGAGGCAGCGGTTCTGCTCCTTTAGCGACTCCACCTCGGCCGCCGACCGAGCAGCAAAAGCCTCCTGCTCGCGCGAGCCGGCCTCCTGATCCGCGAGCCGGAGCCGCAGCAGGGCAGTCTCGCCCTCCAGCTCACTGGCGCGAGCTTGGAGCACCTTGGCGGACTCGGCATCCTGAAGAAGAAAAAAAAAAGAGGGTCAAACTCCCTGAAAAGTGTTCTCCATGTTAAGTCAAGGGTTGGTCGACTCTTACCAGCCCGCCTGAAGCCTCGTCGAGTAAGCGCTCGGCAATGCCGAACCGCCGCTCCGTGTCAGCAGCTTTCTCCGTCGCCAGGTCGCGCTCCTGCTCGGCTTTGATCAGGAGCTGGCTGAGCTGGAAGCCACGACGGACCATCATATGATGGAGTTCAAAGGCCCTCAGATGCGCCTGCAGGCCCTCGTGACCTATCTGCCGGGGGGTCAGGTTCGTGTAGGCGTCGGCGCCCTCCCGGCCATAGAGGCCGAAGCCAAGGGCAAATGCATGGCCCGTGGGAGGCCGGCGAGCCCCCCAGGAAGGGGCGCGAGTGGAGACGGAGACGCGATGGGCTCCCTCGTCCCAGAGCAGCATCGGCTCGCCGGCCGCATCCTTGCTCCTTCCCCCCTTCCCGAAGTGGGGGTGGTCCTTTGGAGCTCCCGAGCCACTGGGGGGAACCTCCTCGACGGAGGGAGGAGAGGGGGACCCGCGCCTCTTCTCGCGGGGGGATGATATCTCCTTCAGAGGGCTCGCCGGGGCTTCGTCGTAGAAAACCTCCGGCGAGCTCATGAATCTGACGGGCGACGCGGGCTGCCGAGGAAGGCTTCGCGAGACCACCTTCGCCCTTTTAAGGGCCGAAGGGCGGTGGACCGAGCTCGGCCCCCCAAGCTCCAACCGCTTCTTGCTGGAGGGTTTCCCCTTGGCCTTCTCTTCCCGGCACGCCTCAGCCGCGGCCCGAGCCCGCTCAAGCGGATCCGAGAACATCCCCGGGTCGGCGAAGGGAGGGTTCACCGGGATCAGTCGCTCCCCTGCAAAAGACTTAGAAAAAGAATGAGGTTCTGAACGGCTAGGTCAAATGGCGAGCGGAAGGTAAGCGAGACAAACCTTCACCGGGAAGGACGGGTGGCAAGGATTCGAGGCCGCGACGGAGGAAGGCGACCTCGAAGTCCTTGTACAAAAAGGACTTGTGGAGTTCGGCATCATTACCGGACACCGACGGCGGCCGGTAAACCTCCTCGCTCTTCTGCAAGGGCGAGAACGGGATGTTGCCGAGGTCGCCCCGGATGAAGGCAATCTTCGACATCCAGTTGTGGTTTTTGTTGGCAACCTCGCGGATTTTTATGGATGTGCCGCCAAAGAAGGCGACCCCGTCGGCGTTAGCTTTGTAGGAGAAGAGCTTGCGGAAGACGGTCAGGTTGAACTCGATCCGCTCTCGGCGGAGGTAGCAGGCAAACCCCACTATCATGGCGATAGCGTTGGGGTTGAGCTGCGCGGGCACAGCGCCGTAGTACTTGAGTACCTGGCGGACCTCCGGCCAGAGCGGCAGGCGCAACCCCACCTCAAAGTGCGAGATGGGGAAGGCGAGCTCGTCCTCGAAGAATGAGTTAATGGCCTCATGCTCCGCCGGGAGGCGGGCCACAAAGCCAGTGGGGACGTAATCCGCCACGAACTCGGCTCGCTCGCTCGCCGTGGTATTCCCCTCGAAAAAACAGTGATCCGCAAAGTTCTGGGCGCACTTGGAGCGGCCCTCGGAGTCGGGGTTTCCCTTACCCATGCTCGCGGAGGAGACGAAGGCGCGCGAGCGGAAGATAGGAAGGGCAAGAAAAGGGAGGAATGAGAAGGCAATAAAGGCGTAGCCGTGGGGTAGGTGGGGATCCCTATTTATAGAAAAGGAATGGGGAGCGAAATCGACTGACCAGCTCGGCTCGCATACCCCGCCTCGCGTGTCCCGTCTCGACACTCTGTACTCGCCGACCTAGGCGAACCCAGCCCAGGAATCTGAAAAGGCACGCACCACTCGAATAAGAAAAGGCCTGCTCGCGCGATAAAATTTACACTTTATTTAGCATTAAACAGAAAATTGTTCAGAACAAAGAAAAACAGAAAAGCGCGCGCATAGACCAGGCGGCAATGGGGGCGAGTACCGGTCGGCTCGCAAGAGAGCCATCCTCAATTACCCCGGCCTCGCCGGCCCGATGCCTCCAGCCGCTGCGCAAAGAGTTGCCGAAGCTGCCCCAGGTTTCTGTTCGCCGCGCGCAGGTTCTCGTCGATGTCGTCGAAAAGCATGGAGGAAGATGTGGCCACGAACGCCGAGCTGATCCTCGCCTCGCCGGCAAGCTGCGCGCATTCGTCCTGCAGCCTGATATTGTCTTTCTTCAGCTCCTGAAGCTCGCGCACTAGTTTCTTCAGGACCAGCTGGCTTCGCCTCGACCGTTCGGGGCTGTCCATCTCCGAGTCCAGAAAGATGTCCAAGGCACGCGGCGATGGAAGAGGCGAATAAACGGCCTGTTCGGCGGAGTTATCAGTCGCGGCTGGGTCCGGTAGGCCTGCACAGGAAGGTCGAGACAGCAGGTGGGAGTAGCGAGTGCCAGTTAGAATCAGACGCAAAAGGGGGGAGGTCAGGGGCATACCTTCAGTATTCTGGGGGAAAGCAGGAGCGGATGTACGCTCGGCGTCCACCCCAGTGACCGCAGGAGCAGGGGAAGGATGCTGAGAGTGAAGGCGGGCCGGCGATACCGACCCCCGCGAGTCTGGCTCCCCGATTTTGGTGACAAGGGGCGAGTCTCGCAGGCGCAGGTCAGGGGAGGACTCGGGCTCCTTGGCGGGTGGACTCTCGACCCTTGGTGTGGAAACCTCGCCGCCTTGATCCCGTTCGGTGGTAAGATCCACGAAATCTTTGTCATGAGGGGCCGGGGGAGAACGATTGGAAGAATCGGAGCCATGGACTAAAGTATTCTTTAGGTCGGCGAAGATGTGCTCGGCCTCGGGAGGAAAGGGCCTCGCCCTCTTGGCCGAGCCGAATTCAGCAAAGCGCCGGGCCGGGACGCTCAGATCCGTCAGGGCTGCGGCACGAAGGGCGGTCTCCTCGCGCGATTTCGCGAGCCTTTCCATGACTTCCTTCAGGAGTGGCATCTCGGCAGGACTTAAGTAAAGAGAGGGGCGGGGGTCAGTCGAGCAGGCAGGGCAAGTATATATAGCCATCGGTGGGTCCTACCAAGAGATTCCTTTCGGCTCCTGTCGCACTCGCAGGATCCTAGTGGGTTGGATGTTTCTTTCCGAGTTTGTGCCAACCTCGCAAAGAGCGGGGATTGTGTACAACCCCGTATCCAGCGAGTGGGCTAACAGGAGCCGACCCGGCCGGCCCAAACCATCCCCGAGCCCCATGCGAGTTCAGCAGGGTACGCCGAGCCCAGCATGCCGAGCCCGAGCTCGGCAATAGTCGAGCTAAGCTCGGCGATGGCCGAACGAAGCCCGGCATGCCGAGGCCGAGCTCGGATGCAGGAACAGAGCTCGACGATAGTCGAGCCAAGCTCGACGATGCCCGTGCCGAGTTCGGCTTCTGTTGGAGCTCGACGATCGTCGTGCCGAGCCCGAGCTCGGCAATGGCCAAACCGAGCTCAGCGGTAGTCGAGCACAAGTCTGCCGAGTACCTGCCCGCCTAGGCCCAAGGAGAGGCGAGTCAGGCCTCCTGCCAAGCGAGGCAATGGCCAAACCGAGCTCAGCGGTAGTCGAGCACAAGTCTGCCGAGTACCTGCCCGCCTAGGCCCAAGGCGAGGCGAGTCAGGCCTCCTGCCAAGCGAGTGCCCCCTCAGGTCCAGCTCGCACCTCGGCCATGGCATACTTTTACTATGTGGCCCCTTTTGGTTTGCCTGTAGTCCTCGAAAACAGTGAAGGTTGTATATTAGCAGGCCATCTTTTCCTATAAATAGGACCCAAGGGGTACCTCAGAGGGCACGCTTACTAATTCTCCGGCCTATTAGCGCTTTCTGAGGTACCTTAGCCCGGCATTTGGCTAAGGAGGGGAAGCGCTCTAAAATCTTCCGGGTGTGTGGTGGGACCTCCACGCCGGGCCCTTGGTCTAGTCCTTAGTTCTTCTTTCTTCTTGTCATTTTCTTGCAGGAGCGAAGTAGGTGCGCGGCCACCCCTTCCCCAAGGGTCGAACTCCACAAGAGGCCGGTTTTCCAGTTTCAACACCAGGTAGACCCGCTGCGCAGGCTCCCATCTAGCCGGCAGGTCCGAAGGCTCGCCTGTGGGGGAGAGGTTTGGTTATCTTCATCAACACCCCGAGCTCGGCTCGGCCCCAGGTAGACCCGCTGCGCAGGCTCCCATCTAGCTGGCAGGTCCGAAGGCTCGCTTGTGGGGGAGAGGTTTGGTTATCTTCATCAACACCCCGAGCTCGGCTCGGCCCCAGGTAGACCCGCTGCGCAGGCTCCCATCTAGCTGGCAGGTCCGAAGGCTCGCCTGTGGGGGAGAGGTTTGGTTATCTTCATCAACACCCCGAGCTCGGCTCGGCCCCAGGTAGACCCGCTGCGCAGGCTCCCATCTAGCTGGCAGGTCCGAAGGCTCGCCTGTGGGGGAGAGGTTTGGTTATCTTCATCAACACCCTGAGCTCGGCTCGGCCCCAGGTAGACCCGCTGCGCAGGCTCCCATCTAGCTGGCAGGTCCGAAGGCTCGCTTGTGGGTGAGAGGTTTGGTTATCTTCATCAACACCCCGAGCTCGGCTCGGCCCCAGGTAGACCCGCTGCGCAGGCTCCCATCTAGCTGGCAGGTCCGAAGGCTCGCCTGTGGGGGAGAGGTTTGGTTATCTTCATCAACACCCCGAGCTCGGCCCCAGGTAGACCCGCTGCGCAGGCTCCCATCTAGCTGGCAGGTCCGAAGGCTCGCCTGTGGAGGAGAGGTTTGGTTATCTTCATCAACACCCCGAGCTCGGCTCGGCCCCAGGTAGACCCGCTGCGCAGGCTCTCATCAAGCTGGCAGGCCCGAAGGCTCGCCTATGGGGGAAAGGTTGGCTCTTGCGATACTTTGTTCTTAGCCACTTCTACGACACCCCGAGCTCGGCTCGGCCCCAGGTAGACCCGCTGCGCAGGCTCTCATCAAGCTGGCAGGCCCGAAGGCTCGCCTGTGGGGGAAAGGTTGGCTCTTGCGATACTTTGTTCTTAGCCACTTCTACGACACCCCGAGCTCGGCTCGGCCCCAGGTAGACCCGCTGCGCAGGCTCTCATCAAGCTGGCAGGCCCGACGGCTCGCCTGTGGGGGAAAGGTTGGCTCTTGCGATACTTTGTTCTTAGCCACTTCTACGACACCCCGAGCTCGGCTTGGCCCCAGGTAGACCCGCTGCGCAGGCTCTCATCAAGCTGGCAGGCCCGAAGGCTCGCTTGTGGGGGAAAGGTTGGCTCTTGCGATACTTTGTTCTTAGCCACTTCTACGACACCCCGAGCTCGGCTCGGCCCCAGGTAGACCCGCTGCGCAGGCTCTCATCAAGCTGGCAGGCCCGAAGGCTCGCCTGTGGGGGAAAGGTTGGCTCTTGCGATACTTTGTTCTTAGCCACTTCTACGACACCCCGAGCTCGGCTCGGCCCCAGGTAGACCCGCTGTGCAGGCTCTCATCAAGCTGGCAGGCCCGAAGGCTCGCCTGTGGGGGAAAGGTTGGCTCTTGCGATACTTTGTTCTTAGCCACTTCTACGACACCCCGAGCTCGGCTCGGCCCCAGGTAGACCCGCTGCGCAGGCTCCCATCAAGCTGGCAGGTCTGAAGGCTCGCCTGCGGGGGATAGGTGGAGTCCTTGACTTTTTGATCCTTGGTTCTTGGTTGGTAGTTACTACGTTACAACGAGCTCGGCTCGAACCCCGGTAGACCCGCTGCGCAGGCTCCCATATAAGCTAGCAGGTCCGACGGCTCACCGGTGGGGTAGGGGTTTAATTGGTCGGAAAAATATGTGAGCAGGGCCCTGGCCTAGACCGGAGGCACGACCCTAAAGGTCTCGGCTCAGAGGTCTCAGCCAGTAAAGGCCTCGGTTTGGAGGTCTCGGCCAGTAAGGGTCTCGGCTCAAAGGTCTCAGCCAGTAAAGGTCTCGGTCAAAGGGGGCTCTCGCAAAAGGAGGCTCCCGGCGGACCTGGGCAGGACGACTTAATTGGCGACGCGAGGTTCTCGCCTAACTGATCTCTACGAAAGATTACCCTAAAGAGACTAAGGGTCTCGGCGGAAGCTCGCGCGGAAGCCATTCGGCAGAATAATATACTTTCAAGCACACACTGACAATGAAAGATGAAACATTACTTTACATAAAATTAATTACAAAAGTTGGAGCCTCTCGCTCATTACAAAAGAAACAAAAAGAAAAAAGAAGCTTAGGGGGACGCGCTGTAACTCCCGCTGGTGCTCTCGCTTGAACCATCGCCAGAGCTCGCTTCAGATGTCTCGCCAGCGGCGGTAGAAGACCTCGGGATGTCTGAGGGAGGCGAGTCCGACGCGCCCGGAGGTTTGGGAACTGGATCGTAGAGCCAAGGAAGGAGTTGGCGAGCGTCGATGGTCGCGCCGTCCTCCCGAAGCAGCTTGACGTCTCGCAGCGTCTCGAGCGTCAGCTTGACGGTTGCCTGAGCGTTGGCTTGCAGCAGCTTGTCAACGTCGTACTCCGAGAGGTAACGACTCCGCAGCCTCGCATCTAGCTCCGGAGGCGGGACCTTCGCCATCTCAGCCCGAAGATGTTCCCTCAGGAGGACGCTCTCGCAGCGCGCGTTGGCCAGCTCTGCGCGAAGCTCCTTGACTTGGGCAGAATCCTGTGAAAAAAGAGTTCAGTCTGGAAACATCGCACAGTCGTAACTTTGAGAAATGAGGGCAAGGGTTCAGGAGGGTCTCGCTTACCTCGGTCGCGGGGCGTAGAGATAGCGCCAGTCGAGCATCCGCAAGCTCCTGTTGAGCTCTCGCGAGTTCTTCTCCCGCGGTGTGCGCTCGAGCCACCGCATCCTCCCTTGCCTTGCGCATATCGGTGAAATTCTTGTCGAGGGTGATGCTTCGGCGCGCACACATATGCGCAAGCTCGAACCCGCGCAATAAAGCCCGGATGGCATCGAAGGCTAGAAGGCGGGTGGACATCTGGTCAAACATGCTGGCATCCTCTCGGCTGTAAAGGCCATATCCAAGCGCGAAGGCCTCGCCAGTCACATCTTCCCCCTCCGCCCAGCTGGGAAGGAGCGTCATAAACTTGATTGAGTTTGACTCGGGGTCCCATTCCATCTGAGGCTTCCCCTCCGCGTCGGCGTACTTCATGCCGAAACCAAAGTTCCTGTGCCCTTTCGGCACCTCCCGGGGCGGAGCTCGGCCGGGGGTTTCGGCGGCGAGCACTTCTCCCCCAGCCTCGCTTGCGGCCGGTGGGTTCCCGGTGGAAGCCTCGGCGCGGCTCTTGGCGGCGGCATCCATCTCGCTGGCCCTTTGGAGGATCGCTTCGAAGGAGCTGCCTGCGGGAAGGGGTTGGACAGGCGAGACGGCCGGGGCTTTTCCCTTCTCGAGAGCAGATGGTTTGGGCCTCTTCAGCGTTCGGAGAGGAGGAAGGGTGACCTTCCGCTTCTTGGCTGATGGCGGCAAAGGAGGGGCTGGATCGTTTCAGCAGGCGCTGGTGCTAGCTTCCGCGAGCGCAAGGGAGCCTCTCGCGGCCAGACCCTCGACACCCCGGCCTTCAGCGAAGGGTTGGCGCAGAGGGACCTCCCGCTCTCCTGCAAAGTTAAAACACTTCAGCGCGAGAAGATCTTTGATAAAAGAGGGAATCTGAAGCGAGACCGTACCTTCGCCCGAGTGAACGAGTGGGAGGGAGTCGACATCTCGCCTGAGGTAGGGAACATCGAACTCCTTGGTTCCAAAGAATTCCAGGATTGCGCTCTCGCGCGATCCCAGAGTAGGCGGTTTGTAGGCAGCGTCCTCGTACTGAACGGGCTGAAGCGGGACGTTGCCGAAGTCCCCGCTGACATAAACGAATTTATCGCCCCAGTGATGGTGCTTGTTGGCGAGACCGGTAACCTCGAGCAGTTGCCCGGAGAAGAAAACCACCCCTCCCTTGGCGCGAAAGTTGAATAGCTTCCGGAAGATGGGCAAACTGAACTCGATCCTCTCGGATCGCATATAGCATATGAATGCTATAAGGATCGCGACTGAGTTCGGGTTCAGTTGGGCGGGAACCACCCCATAGTACCGAAGAGCAAGCCGAACCTCCGGCCAAAGGGGAAGGCGGAAGCCCACCTCGAAATGCTCGAGGGTGATGGCGAGTTCTCCCGCCTCCGGAGTATTCACCTTATCGTGATTACCCGGGTTCCGCGCCGAGAAGCCAGCGGGAATATAGCGGTCAACGATCAGGTTATATTCGTCTAGGGTGAGCTTGCAGGAAGGGAAGAGGTGTTTTTGGAAAGCTTCCGCGCAGTGGGCGCGACCCTTGTTCTCGCCAGGCATGGTGGGTTCGCGAGTGAGAGCGAGAGCTGGAAAAAGGTCGAAGCGGAAGCAAGAGCGCGAGAGCAAGGAAGGAAGGCTGAGGTTCCGGATCGAAGAAGTAAATGCGGTTGGTAGACTTCTCTATTTATAGGGAATCGTAATCATCATGGATCCATCCGACGGAGAGAGAAAGTGACGGTGGAGTACAGCTGTCAGAATCTGGGCTAACGGCGCCTCGATTTTCCCCCTCGGGATGGTAGCGGTCAACGGTCGTTCCTGGTTTCGACACAATTATCTCGATCATCGCAAGCCTCCTAGATTGGCGCGAGCCTCCTAGATTGGCGCGAGCCTCCTAGATTGGCGCGAGCCTCCTAGATTGGCGCGAGCCTCCTAGATGGGCGCGAGCATCCTATATTGGTGTAAGCGTCTTAATTTAAAAGCCTCGCAGAGCAATAAAAAGGAAAGGAAAGAGAGACATTGGTAACAGGGAGGTTCTCGCCAACGAAAGTTGGATAAACTTAATTAACAGTAATGTTTATTACAGATACATTGATAAAAGAGATTCAAGCGAGAAGTCTAATAGGGCTTCCAATACCATCGTCCTCGTTCTCGCCGCCTAGTTCTTGGAGGCACCAGCGGGTTGAAATAAGACGATAGGGTGGTGCACCCAAGGTTGATTCGCCTGGCGTGATCACGGATCTGCGAGATGCATCTCCCTGGTGAGGACTCGGCGGAAGGCCCTCCCGGACGATCAGCCTCGCCTAAGAAGAAATCCCGCTCCAGAGTCTCCAACCTCTGCTCCACTGATTCGCGAAACGCTTTTGCCGCGGCAGAGTGAGCACGATCTCGCCGGATGAGCCTGGCCAGGATGGTCGAGATCTTCTTCTTCCTCCCCTTCGCGCTCCCGGCGCTGTTCAATATTCCTTCTATCTCGCCAGACGAAGGGAGAGGATAATCTTCCTCCTCTTCATCGTCCTCATCTTCATCATCATCTTCTTCTTCCCGGTTGGCTTCCGACCGCAAGCCGGGATCACCTGCAAAGGAAACGCACGAGAATTTGGATCAAGGCATGACAATCAACAGTCCAGTAAAGTTTCACATACCTGCAGTTGGACGAGAAGGCCCGACCCCTCCGTTGGTTCCATAAAGGAGGTGAAGAGGCTTGCCCAGCCCCGGGCGGAAGGGCTCGCGCACGATGGTCCCGACCTGGCCAGAAGCTCGTGGGGAGTTGTCTTCTCCCAAGAGATGATCGACATCCTTGGGAGTAGCGGAGGGTTCAGAGGCCGTCCCTCCCGCCTGCAGGGTAGGATTGGTCACTAGGGGAGGCAATTCCACAGTTCTCGCTTCTACTTCCCTGGCGGTTAGGCCCGGGTCGGCGGGAGCGGACACTGCGAGAAGACAGTTCAGAAAAGAAAAGGTAGGGTTGACATATCGACGGTAGCAAAACGTACCTGTCATTTCGGTCTCGGCTGAAGGAATTGCGTCCGAGACCCGTGTTTGGTCCTTGGGGGAATGAGCAGGCAGGTTCGAAGAATTTGGCGGGATCTCGGCGTCATCGTTAGGAGCGGATTCCTGCGAAAGCTTACTTTAACCATCGGATCTAGTGCACAATCGGCTCGGTAGGCACGCTTGAAAGGCTTACCTTCTGCGGGGAAGGATCCCCCGCAGGATTTGGAGTGGGGGAAGGAGGATCCCTGTTCTCGCGAGAAAGGTCCCGCCGGACCACCTTCGCCCTTTTCTTTTCCTTCTTCTTCGGCTCGGAAGGCCCGGCGGTTGAAGTCTTTCTCGCTAACCATGGAGCCACCGCCGCCCAGTTAGCCAAGGCCCGCGCTTGGGCAGCGGCTAACCGGTCTTGGAGGTCTTGCAGAAGTGGTTTGGCAGCACGTTTGGGATGCATGGTAAGCTCGCGCAAAAATCCCTGAGGCGAGAGCTCAGTTGGAAAACCGTATTTCAAGGGCAGGGCGTATGGACGCCTATCAGTGCATATTTATAGCCGCAGTAGGACCCACCAAAAGATTCCCTTGGTAGGCGGACACGTGTCCAGCGAATATTATGGGGGTTGGACTTGTCTTGTCGAGCGCAGGGCTAGCTCGAAAAGAGCGGGGATTGTGTACAACCCCATATTCGCTGGGTCGGACCCGGAGACTTCACTGAGGGATTGGGCTAGCCTCAGGCTAGCCTTGGGTTAACCCTAAGGCATACTGGTGGAGTTCTCGTCCTTAAAGGCTCCCGCCTGGCGGTGGGCGATATCGTTCGCGCCACGACAGGCTTCGGGTCCAAAGCCAGAGGAGCTTCCGCTCTGGAAGGAGCTCCCGCCAAGGGCAGGCGAAAGCTGGGGAAACCAGGGCAGATAGTCGAGCGCAGATAGTCGAGCTCCCGGCAGGAGAGATCGTCGACCGACCAGAGCAGATAGTCGAGCTCCCGGCAGGAGAGATCGTCGACCGACCAGAGCAGGTGGCTTGACTACGGAAGCTCCCGCCTTAGGGAAAGCTCCCGCCCGGGGCAGGCGAGAAGGCCTTAGGTGAGCCTTCATTCGCAATGGCATCATCACTACCTAGCGCGAGAGCCTTCCTGGCAGGAGCTCTCGCCAAGGCGGGCCTAGAGGGGACCCAGCGAGAGCCTTCTACGCCAGGGGTCTCGCCAAGTGGGCCCACGGGGTGGGACCCGGAGTCCAGAGGAGATTATTTTATTATTATCCCGAGGTAAAATTACCCAAATGCCCTTGGGATGACAGCGGGATTTGGCTATTGACAGACCCTTCAGGGGTATTTCAGTATTTTCAGGTCAAAGGAAGACTATAAAAAGACCCATAGGGGCTCTTTGGAAGGCAAGGCTTTCATTACTCTCCAACTCTAGTGCCTTCTGAGGAGCTCCTAGCCCAGCATTTGGCTTTGGAGGGGAAGCTCTCAGAGATCTTCCGGGTGTGTGGTGGGACCTCCCAGCTGAGGCTTTGGGTCTGTTTTAGGATCTTAGCAGCCAGTCAGGGGTCGAGATTTGAGAGAAGTAGGCGTCGGCTGCACTTTGGTTCGTGAACATTCGTTGAGGTCATTTTTGGCTTCAACACTAGCAGCAATGGCGATGACCCCGTCGGTGGGGCTTTTTTATAATTTAAATTGATTTCTAATAAAATAGCCGACGGTGTTGAAGCACAAATTGACCACTATGGAGTTCGGGGTCCCAAAAGAGGGGTGACCGCGCACCTACTACCCTCAAGCGAACGATCTAGGCACTAGACTAGGAACATAAGTGACAGACCCAAGGTCTCAGCGTGGAGGTCCCACCGCATACCCGGAAGACTAACAAACTCTTCCCCTCCCAAGCCAAAGACTGGTCTAAGACACCTTCGGAGGGCGCTCTTGGCCGACCGGAACATCTAAGGAGGGTCTCAAAACAAACTCTCTCCTATCCAAATGTGTCTCCTTGGGTCTATACAAAATGCTCATCACCCGCCCTACTAATGGCGCAATCTCGTCGAGCAATTCTTCTTTACGCAGCTCCAACTGGGGTGCAAACAGCGCGACTCTGCTGTCCTAAAAGGCTGTCAACAGGCCATCATGGGCTTCCCGACAACTATACCTCGGGGCTCCCACGGGGCGAGTGGTTCACGAGCACACCACTCGCCCAAGACAGAAGAAGTAAACTACACATACACAGAGCATCACAAGCATTATAAATAATTACAGGAATATGAATTCCATACTTCGGCACGCAGGCCGGCAATATAAGCAAAAATAGGCCTTCGAGGGTCGGCACAAGCTTGGGCTTAAGCCCGCTACTCCCAGCTTGGTACTGCAACACATGTACGTCAACGTCTCGAATGGCGGCAACAGGCCAAACAAAGGTCGACTAAGAGCGACGCAAAAACATCGCACCCACCCCTTTTTGGGGGGTTGTGGCGCGCATTTCCTGCAAATGGATAATATACAACTTCCACGGAGTCTTCTCCGGGAACCCCAAAACATCACCAATTCGGCTCACACGTCCGGATGTGCTTCACACAGCATGCCTAAACCCGTACTCACGCTTCCGGGTGCTAATGCAGTTAATTGCAGGGACGTACACGTCAACCCGTCGGAGAGCATCCTTTCCCCACTCGTTGGTGGAGAGGAGCTTCCATGCAAGTATGGTAATTGAGGGTTTCACCTGCCCAGGAAAAAACTTTGTTACCATTGACGCGTGTTTGGCGAAGCCGCAACGAAATATCCCGCAAGAGGCCCGACGTCTAGCGAACGTAGCTGTTGTCCTCGCGCGGATCCGACCTTTACTCGAGGGTTGGAGGTTCCCGACGATTTCTCCTCCATGGACGAGCCTCTCCATGGTCGATCGTACTCCAAGTAACACCGAGGAAGTCGATCCCGGCCTCCATAACTTCAGGCGGCGTCGGGGAAGCTGATTCCAACTGGCCTAGCTCCAAGAAGCGCCGTGAGAGGAGCTCCCGGCCGACCTAGTTGCAGGCGGCGGCGAGGAAGGAGAACTGAGAGAGAGCCGAGCTCGGGCTGACCCTAGTGGCCGGCAATGAGAGAGGGGGAGAAGAGATCGGCCTTGTCTTGCTTAGGCGGCGGCGGGGGAGAGATCGGGAGGCGGGGAGCTCGGGTTGTGCTTGCCGGCGCATAACAGGTCGGGGGAGAGGGCGGCGAGGTGCGGCTCGGGCTACTGCTTGTCAGCGGCGGCCTGGATAGAGGGAGGAAAGGCGGCTCTTCTTCTTCCCCCCAAAACCCGATCCCCTACTCTCTATTTCTTCTTTCTTGCTTTTGCTTTTTTCTTCCCTCTTCCTGTACCTGATGCCCCTCTTCTCCCCTTCTTTCTTTTCTTTTCTTCTGCCCGTACCCCCTCATGCTCCCTCTCCCCTTCTTTCTTAATAAATAAAAACTAATATATATAATATAATATATATACTATAATATATATATTATAATATTAAACATATATATATATAAATTAAAAGCCTATACACATAAAACCTCCGCATGCACGCACGAGCACCCGCACGTCTTCGAACGGGGTTGTACCACATTGTCGCTCATAGCATGTCCCGAGCGCGCCACTTGGGGAGGATCCCGCTCGACCGGATACGGGATTGTATACAATCCCCGCTTTTTTCGAGGTTGGTACAAGTTCGGAAAGAAATGTCCAACCCCAAGTATCCGGCGAGTGGGAGCCGACCCAAAGAAAATTTTTGAGAGAATCCAACATTTGCATTTAAAACACTAATCTATTCGTGCCCCTCTTGATCTTTTTGAACCACTCGATACTTGTAATGTTCCTTGTTATTGAATTGCCCTTATACCATTACTTAAAATAAGTACATAAATTCTCAAGATATTGTGAAATAAAAAAACCATATATTTTTGAATTCTCTTGTACACGCGGAGCTAATCCTTTCCCCACAGGTGTACCTACCACCCTGCCCAGCTAATGAGAGCCTGAGCAGCGAGTCTACCCGGAGCCGAGCAGCACTCGGGGTCCCTTACCCCCACAGGCGAGCCTGCAGACCTGCCAGCTAGATGAGAGCCTGCGCAGCAGGTCTACCTGGAGCCGAGCCAGGTTCGGGGTAGTGCTGGGGTCTCTGAACTGAAGCATCTCCAAGAACCAACCCTTTCCACCCAGGTGTGCCTACCGCCCTGCCCAGTTAATGAGAGCCTGAGCAACGAGTCTACCCGGGGCCGAGCAGCACTCGAGGTCCCTTACCCCCACAGGCGAGCCTACAAACCTGCCAGCTAGATGAGAGACTGCGCAGCGGGTCTACCTGGGGTCGAGCCAGGCTCGTGGTAGTGCTGGGTTCTCTGAACTGAAGCATCTCCAAGAACCAACCCTTTCCCCTAGGTGTGCCTACCGCCCTGCCCAGCTAATGAGAGCCTGAGCAGCGAGTCTACCCAAGGCCGAGCAACACTCGGGGTCCTTTACCCCCACAGGCGAGCCTACAGACCTGTCAGCTAGATGAGAGCCTGCGTAGCGGGTCTACCTGGGGCCAAGCAGAGCTCGGGGTGTCGCTGAAGTCTCCAAGAACAAAACCTCTCCCCCATAGGCGAGCCTTCGGACCTATCAACTAGATGAGAGCCTGCGCAGCGGGTCTACCTGGGGCCGAGCCAAGCTCGGGGTGCCGCTGAAGTCTCCAAGAACAAAACCTCTCCCTCACAGGCGAGCCTTCGGACCTGCTAGCTAGATGAGAGCCTGCGCAGCGAGTCTACCTAAGGCCGAGCCGAGCTCGGGGTGCCGCTGAAGTCTCCAAGAACAAAACCTCTCCCCCACAGACGAGCCTTCGGACCTGCCAGCTAGATGAGAGCCTGCGCAGTGGGTCTACCTGGGGCCGAGCCGAGCTCGGGGTGCTGTTGAAGTCTCCAAGAACAAACCTCTCACCCACAGGCGAGCCTTCAGACCTGCCAGCTAGATGAGAGCCTGCGCAACGGGTCTACCTGGGTTGAGCCGAGCTCGGGGTGCCGCTGAAGTCTCCAAGAACAAAACCTTTACCCCACAGGCGAGCCTTCGGACCTTCCAGCTAGATGAGAGCATGCGTAGCGGGTCTACCTGGGGCCGAGCCGAGCTCAGGGTGTCGCTGAAGTTTCCAAGAACAAACCCTCTCCTCCATAGGCGAGCCTTCAGACCTGTCAGCTAGATGAAAGCATGAGCAGCGAGTCTACCTAGGGCCGAGCCGAGCTCGGGGTGCCGCTGAAGTCTCTAAGAACAAAAGCTCTCCCCACAGGCGAGTCTTCGGACCTGCCAACTGATGAGAGCCTGCTCAGCGGGTCTACTTGGGGCCGAGCCGAGCTCGGGGTGCCGCTAAAGTCTCCAAGAACAAAACCTCTCCCCCACAGGCGAGCCTTCGGACCTGATAGCTAGATGGGAGCCTGCACAGCGGGTCTACCTGGGGCTGAGCCGAGCTCGGGGTGCCGTTGAAGCCTCTAAGAACAAAACCTCTCCCCCACAAGCGAGCCTTTGGACCTACTAGCTAGATGGGAGCCTGCGCAGCGGGTCTACCTGGGGCCGAGCCGAGCTCGGGGTGCCGCTGAAGTCTCCAATAACAAAACCTATCCCCTACAGGCGAGCCTTCAGACCTGCCAGCTAGATTGGAGCCTGCGCAGCGGGTCTACCTGGGGCCGAGCCGAGCTCGGGGTGCCGCTGAAGTCTCCAAGAACAAAACCTCTCCCCCACAGGCGAGCCTTCGAAAATGTCAGCTAGATGGGAGCATGCGCAGCGGGTCTACCTGGGGCCAAGCCGAGCTCGGGGTGTTGCTGAAGTTTCCAAAAACAAGACCTCTCCCCCACAAGCGAGCCTTCGGACCTGTCAGCTAGATGAGAGCATGCGCAGCAGGTCTATCTGGGGCCGAGCCGAGCTCGGGGTGCCTCTGAAGTATCCAAGAACAAAACCTCTCCCCCACAGGCGAGCCTTCAGACCTGCCAGCTAGACGGGAGCCTGCGCAACGGGTCTACCTAGGGGTCTCCTCTCCAAACCAACTCCAACCCCCAAGTGAGCCTACAGCCCTGCCAGCTTTATGAGAGCCTGGTCAGCGGGTCTTCTTGGGGTCTCCTCTCCAAACCAACTCCAACCCCCGAGTGAGCCTACAACCCTACCAACTTGATGAGAGTCTGGTCAGCGGGTCTTCTCGGGGTCTCCTCTCCAAACCAACTCCAACCCCCGAGTGAGCCTACAGCCCTGCCAACATGATGAGAGCCTAGTCAGCGGGTCTTCTCGGGGTCTCCTCTCCAAACCAACTTCAACCCCCGAGTGAGCTTACAGCCCTGCCAGCTTGATGAGAGCCTGGTCAGCGGTGTAACACCCCTATCCGTCGCATAGCATATAGCAGTAGGTCCGGCCGGGGCCCGACGCCATATACTACGGACAGACCGGAAGGTTACGAATATGGACAACCATTCCAACCAATTTAACAACAACGTCCTACACAACGCATTCTAACGAAAGCATTTTAAAGTTAAACAAGGAACCCATAGGCATGAATGTCCACTAGTAATAAAATACCACAAAGGAATGACGAACATGAAAATACACAAAAGAGTTCACGGCCTTAAGGCCTTACAAAAGTGTTCGCTTAACAAGATAGCGTCTTTCATACATCGGCGCGCAGGCCGGCCATACATGAATATGAAAAAGCTAATAACTAAGCCTTCGAGGGCTGGCGCTGCAACTTGGGCTTTAGCCCGCTATTTGCCGCTTGGCTCCGCAGCAGCACCTGTAGAAAGCAATCCACCCAAGAGGTGGCAATACAAAAGGGCAACGGTCAGCAAAGCTGACCAAATTATAACGACCCCGTCCCGTTTCTCGGGACGGCGGTGCTCCTTCCCTGCATATAAAACTACCATAGAAATTCTATAAAGTATTCTATTCGCCACAAGTGTCGGCACGCACGGCCGCACACTCCGTGCTCTCAGGGCACTAACCGGTGAACCCGGTCCGGACCCAGTCCGACACCGCGATTCCACCACCATCCCTCAGATGGCAACTCTCGTGAGCATTTAGCCCTTTCAGCCGAAGCCTAGGCCCGTTTCCAGCCTCCCGGGAAGTCCCATGTACTTTAGGTCGCTTCTACCGAGACCACTTGGAATGGGTAGAGTTCCACCCGCCCGTTGCTCACTTCACCACGGCCATTTAGCCATCGGTGCGGGCCAAGTTTCTCCTCATTCCCACAATCGATCAAAACACGCACATAACCCCGTTATGTACCGATTTGCCCTCCAAGGCAACATCGTGGCGGCAATGCGATTCCGCCCAAGCTTTCCGGGTGCACCTCGAGGTTAACCCCAAAGGATCCCTGTATGCAATCTACCGCGTAGAAATTTCGGAAAACTAAAATCATCGGCGCGGAGTCTTCTCCGGCCATGCAATGCAAACATCACCGATCCGGGTTAAACCCGAATAGGCTTCACACACAATGCCTACGCCCGTACTCCGATTCTGGGCTCTAACAACGGGGACTATACATATCTACCCGAAGGGATTCCGCGCCTCAACGCTCACTCGCGAGAGGGGGATTTCCCCATGCATAGAAAGAAGGGCGACTACACATGCCCTATGAAGAGGATCGTTACCCTCGTAGATTTCCGCGTGCCCGCCATGAAGATGTAGACGGATGGAAAGCTTCGCCTCGCCCTTGCCTTCGAGGATCCGGACTCGGATCGCGAGTCGGTGCTCCGGTGCTCCGCCGGCGGCCGGAACTTTGCTCCTCCTCCTCTTGGCTCTCACCTCTCTCTAAGAGTTTAGAAAGAGAAAGGTAGGGTTGAAATGAGGGAATTCAGCCCCAAACTCAACCCTAATACCCCCTTGGTTAACCCACAGCCGTTAGATCCAACATAAAAGATCCGGACGGCCCGGATTCAACCCAAAATATCAGTTACGCCGATCGACACGGGTCCTGGCACGGCCGTGTGCCACGGGCCGTGTTACCTGGAGCTTCAGGAACGATTGTCGGGCTTCATGAACACGGCTTCGAACACGGCCGTGTTCGAGGCTGTGTGCCCCACACATGGCTTGAGACACGGCCGTGTGTCTCAAGCCGTGTCCTTCTCTGACTCGAGACTGCACAAAACCACAATAGACCACTGAACACGGGTAGGCACACGGCCGTGTGCCTGGCCGTGTGCCCCTGTTCAGACCTCCAAAAGTGCTGTTTGATCGCCCCACGATCAACTCCGAGGTTGGGGTCTTACAACTCCCTCCCCCTTAAGAGAATTTCGTCCCGAAATTAAGAACAGAGACTACACAAAAAAATATATATATATACATAACGAGTACCTGAGGGGAACAACTCGGGGTACTCCTCGCGCATTGACTGCTCTCGCTCCCAAGAGAGCTCCTCGCGTCCGCAGTTATCCCAACGGACCTTCACCATTCTGATTTCCTTGTTCCGAAGCCGCTTGACTTCAAAATCCTCAATAGATATGGGCTTGACTTTCGTTGTCAACCCTTCCTCAACCGGTACTTGGTCGGCAGCTAACACCTGCGAAGTCTCTTGCACTGTCTTCCGCAAAACCGAGATGTGGAATACATCGTGCAAAGCACTTAACTCTGCTGATAACCTCAACCTATAAGCTGCTTCTCCGATCCGCTCCAGAATCTCAAATGGCCCAAGGTATCTCGGACTCAACTTTTTCAAGCGTCGAATCCGTGAGACACCCTTGAACGGCTTGATCTTCAAGTACACCCAATCGCCAACACTGAATTCCACGTTCCTATGCCTGGCATTATAATACTTGGCTTGCCTATCCTGGGCAATCCGCAACCGCTCCCGTATAGTATGCACTAAAGAAGTGGCATCTTCAATGTCTTGACGCTGATAAAGCTTGGACTCACCCGTTTCTAACCACGACAACGACGTGCGACATTTTCTTCCGTAAAGAGCTTCGAACGGCGCCATCTGAATGCTTGCTTGATAACTATTGTTATAAGCAAATTCGACCAAGTATAGGTGGTCCTCCCACCTCTTTCCGAAGTCCAACGTACACATGCGGAGCATGTCTTCCAAGGTTCTGTTGACTCTCTCGGTCTGGCCATCCGTCTGCGGATGAAACGTCGTGCTAAACTTCAGTTTGGAGCCCAACATTTGATGCACTAGCCTCCAGTCATTGGACGTGAAACTCCCATCGCGATCACTCACAATACTGCGGGGCACCCCGTGCAAGCGCACAATGCTATCCACATAGAGCTTTGCCAACTTCTCTACTGGATCATCCTTCCTCATTGGTAAGAAATGCGACACTTTCGTCAATCTGTCAACGATCACCCAAATGGCGTCGTTTCCCTTCTGCGATCTTGGCAATCCATGCACAAAATCCATGGATATGTCGTCGAATTTCCACTCCGGTATAGGCAAGGACTTCAGAAATCCGCCCGGCTTTTGGCACTCCGCCTTCACCAAGGCGCACGCTTGACATCTGGCCACATACAACGCCACATCTTTCTTAAGTCCCGGCCACCAAAACAACTTTTTAAGATCACGATACATCTTCGTGCTCCCTGGGTGGATTGAGTACTTGGTATGATGAGCCTCGTACATCAACTCCGCCCGGAGGTTGCCCCCACTTGGGACGCACAAACGATGATCCTTCCTTAATAACCCAACGTCTACCGAGAACTGGGAATTTGACCCATCCAGAGCAGCCTCCAAAAGCTCCTTCATGGAGTCATCCAACTCCAATGCCTGCCGAACCCGGTCAGCCAGGTCATACTGCACCTCTGTCCAGTTTAACATTGCCTTGGCGCTCGACTGCTTGTCAACGCAACAGATCTCAAGCTTCTCCAACTCCCGTACTAGCCGCTCATCATGCACCGATAACCAGTTGGCTTGGGCGGGAGCCCTGCGGCTCAGCGCATCCGCAACTGCGTTGCCCTTCCCGGGTACATAATGTATCTTGAAAGTGTAGTCCCCCAGGAACTCCATCCACCTCCTCTGCCTCATATTGAGATCCTTTTGATCCAACAAGTATTTTAGGCTCTTGTGATCGGTGTATATGTCGACCCTTACTCCGTATAGGTAGTGCCTCCACAACTTGAGTGCAAATATCACGGCCGCCAACTCCAAGTCGTGCACCGGATAATTTCTTTCATGCACCTTTAGCTGACGCGATCCATACGCTATCACGCTACCATGCTGCAACAACACGCAGCCCAAACCACAACCCGAAGCGTCGCTATACACCTCAAAGCCCTCGGTTCCACTCGGCGAACTGAGCACTGGTGCCGTGGTCAACCGTCTCTTCAGCTCTTCAAAAGCTTGCACGCACTCTTGCGTCCATAAGAATCTCTGATCCTTCCTGGTCAACTTTGTGAGAGGTAACGCTATCCGCGAGAAGTTCTCTACGAAGCGCCTGTAATAGCCGGCAAGCCCAAGGAAACTACGGACTTCCGCTACCGAAGACAACACAGGCCACTCCCGTATCGCAACTATCTTCGCCGGATCCACCGCTATACCTTCCCCACTCACTATATGGCCAAGGAACGCTACCGAGGGTAGCCAGAACTCGCACTTGGAGAACTTTGCGTAAAGCTCATTCCTTCTCAGAGTCTCCAACTCCAAATGCAAGTGCTTGAAGTGGTCTTCCTCACTCTGCGAGTACACTAGAATATCATCAATAAAGACGATCACAAAGCGGTCCAGGTAATCTCTGAACGTCCTGTTCATCAAATCCATAAATACCGATGGCGCATTTGTCAGTCCAAACGGCATGACCGTGAACTCGAAATGCCCGTACCTCGTACTGAACGCCGTCTTTGGGATATCACATTCCCTGATCCTCAGCTGATAGTACCCCGACTTCAAGTCCAACTTGGAGTATATAGACGATCCGACTAACTGATCAAAGAGATCATCAATCCTCGGGATCGGGTACTTATTCTTCTCCGTCAACTTGTTCAATTCTCTGTAGTCGATGCACAGCCGCATACTACCGTCCTTCTTTTTAACGAAGAGGACCGGTGCGCTCCAAGGCGACGAACTTGGACGCACATAACCTTGCTCCATCAGCTCCTCCAGCTGAACCTTCAACTCCGCCATCTCCTTTGGCGCCAACCTATAAGGAGCACGTGATACGGGTTTGGCACCCGGCACGAGCTCGATCGTAAAATCAATCTCTCGCTGCGGTGGGGCTCCAGGAAGGCTATCTGGGAACACATCTGGGTACTCGCATACCACGGGGATCTCATCCAAAGTGGACTTCGGCTTTGCGGCCTCCACTAATGCGAAGAACAGCTTTGCACCAGCACGAACCGCCTTCACCACCTGAAGAGCAGACATCAGTGTCTTGCTCGACCCCTTAAGCCCCTCGAAAGTAGTCTCCCGCCCTACACCCAGCTTGACCTCCTTACGGTCGCAATCGATCCAAGCCTTCTGCTCTGACAGCCAATCCATTCCAAAGATAACATCGAACTCTACTAACGGCAATAATGACGCTAGCAAGTCGAACTCTTGGCTCCCTATGTGAACCTTCACGGCGCACACTCTGTCCGCACGCATCGAGCACCCATTCGGTAGCAACACATCTAACTTGTCCTTCGCCATCGAAGAAGGGACTCCGATGCGCGATATAAACTGTTCGGACAAGAAAGAATGCGAAGCACCAGTGTCGAACAGTGCCCGTGCCGGACTATCGTTAATCACCACAAAGCCTAAGCAAAAGACATTAGCTTAACAAGCAATAGGTAATAGTATTCTCAAGTCAACTTGCATAAATTAACTCATACCTGTCACCACATCCGCTTGCTTGATGGCCTCCTGCTGGCCCAAGTTGTAGACTCTAGGCTGAGTCGGAGCATAGTGGGACGCGGTCGACTCCACCGCTTTGCCCTTTTCCTCGTAGATAGCTCCTTGTTTCCTTTCGGACTTTGAGCGTCCACTCCAGCAGTCACGGGCAAAGTGCCCCGGCTTTCCACACGTGAAACAAGCGCCCGGGGTTCGATTGGTAGTTGCCCCCGAGGCACCTGCAGAAGGAGCTGGACCCGACGTCCTAGACTTCTTGGAGAATCTGCGGTAGCCCGACTTCGACGTAGTCGGCGCCTTGAACTCTGATCTCTTGCCACCAGATTCCCTCTCCTTCTTCGCTTGCACGTTTCTCATATCCTTCTCCAAGGACCGGGCCGAACTGACCAGGGTCATGAAACCCTGCGCCTTGGGCCCCGACAGTAGCAACCTCAAATCATCCCTTAGCCCTTCATAAAAGCGGCTCGTCTTGCGCTCCTCGTCTGCGAAGGTAGCGCCGGCATATCTCCCCAACCGAGTAAACTCGTGGAGGTATTCATCAACGGTGCTATCACCCTGCACCAACTTCTGGAATTCGCTCTCTAGCGCGATCCTCTGCGCCGAGGGGAGGTATCGAGCCATAAATAGTCTCGCAAACTCCTCCATCGGGACTTCGGCCAATGGCCTTCCCCTCAACTGATGCAGCTCTAGGCCCTCCCACCACAGTCTTGCGTCCCCATCCAAAAGGAACGTCGCTATAGTGGTCTTCTGCCACTCTTCAGTTTCCGTCGCAGTCATCACCCTGTTGACCCTTGAGAGCCAATCCTCTGCTTGGGTCGGGGTTTCTGCCCCCGTGAACACCGGTGGATGAAAGCCCATGACATGCTTCAGTTGTCTTTCAGTTGCTCTCCGCGGCAACTCTGGCTCCAACACAACTTGCTCAACCCTCCTTTGCTCTGCCGTCTGAAGCGGTACTTGCTCCACAGCAGGAGCAGGCTGCTGCACCTGCCTTGCAGGCTACGCATTAATCATTGCCATGACCGCTTCCGCCACCAACCTAATGGTCTCGGCAGACAAAGGTGTTGCAGGCGTATCGCTTGGCGCACTGCTCGCCTCAGAACCTGGCCGTTCAGACGGCCCAGCGCCACTTCTGGTCACCTATATTCGTGCAAAAACACCGATAAGCGACCAAACACTACTGCAAACAGCAATTAAAGGAACACGCAGGTTCCTCAACAAGTGTATTTTCATTCCTAAGTGGACATTCATGGGTTCTTTTTCATGTTATAACGATGACGCACATGACCGTGCTCACCACCCCTTAAAAGAATTCGTCCGTGAATTCCAATAAGCCAGACCGAAACCGGTAGTCTGATACCAATTTGTAACACCCCTATCCGTCGCATAGCATATAGCAGTAGGTCCGGCCGGGGCCCGACGCCATATACTACGGACAGACCGAAAGGTTACGAATATGGACAACCATTCCAACCAATTTAACAACAACGTCCTACACAACGCATTCTAACGGAAGCATTTTAAAGTTAAACAAGGAACCCATAGGCATGAATGTCCACTAGTAATAAAATACCACAAAGGAATGACGAACATGAAAATACACAAAAGAGTTCACGGCCTTAAGGCCTTACAAAAGTGTTCGCTTAACAAGATAGCGTCTTTCATACATCGGCGCGCAGGCCGGCCATACATGAATATGAAAAAGCTAATAACTAAGCCTTCGAGGGCTGGCGCTGCAACTTGGGCTTTAGCCCGCTATTTGCCGCTTGGCTCCGCAGCAGCACCTGTAGAAAGCAATCCACCCAAGAGGTGGCAATACAAAAGGGCAACGGTCAGCAAAGCTGACCAAATTATAACGACCCCGTCCCGTTTCTCGGGACGGCGGTGCTCCTTCCCTACATATAAAACTACCATAGCAATTCTATAAAGTATTCTATTCGCCACAAGTGTCGGCACGCACGGCCGCACACTCCGTGCTCTCAGGGCACTAACCGGTGAACCCGGTCCGGACCCAGTCCGACACCGCGATTCCACCACCATCCCTCGGATGGCAACTCCCGTGAGCATTTAGCCCTTTCAGCCGAAGCCTAGGCCCGTTTCCAGCCTCCCGGGAAGTCCCATGTACTTTAGGTCGCTTCTACCGAGACCACTTGGAATGGGTAGAGTTCCACCCGCCCGTTGCTCACTTCACCACGGCCATTTAGCCATCGGTGCGGGCCAAGTTTCTCCTCATTCCCACAATCGATCAAAACACGCACATAACCCCGTTATGTACCGATTTGCCCTCCAAGGCAACATTGTGGCGGCAATGCGATTCCGCCCAAGCTTTCCGGGTGCGCCTCGAGGTTAACCCCCAAGGATCCCTGTATGCAATCTACCGCGTAGAAATTTCGGAAAACTAAAATCATCGGCGCGGAGTCTTCTCCGGCCATGCAATGCAAACATCACCGATCCGGGTTAAACCCGAATAGGCTTCACACACAATGCCTACGCCCGTACTCCGATTCCGGGCTCTAACAACGGGGACTATACATATCTACCCGAAGGGATTCCGCGCCTCAACTCTCACTCGCGAGAGGGGGATTTCCCCATGCATAGAAATAAGGGCGACTACACATGCCCTATGAAGAGGATCGTTACCCTCGTAGATTTCCGCGTGCCCGCCATGAAGATGTAGACGGATGGAAAGCTTCGCCTCGCCCTTGCCTTCGAGGATCCGGACTCGGATCGCGAGTCGGTGCTCCGGTGCTCCGCCGGCGGCCGGAACTTTGCTCCTCCTCCTCTTGGCTCTCACCTCTCTCTAAGAGTTTAGATAGAGAAAGGTAGGGTTGAAATGAGGGAATTCAGCCCCAAACTCAACCCTAATACCCCCTTGGTTAACCCACAGCCGTTAGATCCAACATAAAAGATCCGGACGGCCCGGATTCAACCCAAAATATCAGTTACGCCGATCGACACGGGTCCTGACACGGCCGTGTGCCACGGGCCGTGTTACCTGGAGCTTCAGGAACGATCGTCGGGCTTCATGAACACGGCTTCGAACACGGCCGTGTTCGAGGCCGTGTGCCCCACACACGGCTTGAGACACGGCCATGTGTCTCAAGCCGTGTCCTTCTCTGACTCGAGACTGCACAAAACCACAATAGACCACTGAACACGGGTAGGCACACGGCCGTGTGCCTGGCCGTGTGCCCCTGTTCAGACCTCCAAAAGTGCTGTTTGATCGCCCCGCGATCAACTCCGAGGTTGGGGTCTTACAAGCGGGTCTTCTCGGGGTCTTCTCTCCAAACCAACTCCAACCCCCGAGTGAGCCTACAGCCCTGCCAGCTTGATGAGAGCCTGATCAGTGGGTCTTCTCGGGGTCTTCTCTCCAACATAAATATAAAGTAAACATAAAGGTAAACAAATAACTTAAAAAACTGTTAACCCGGTCAATCAAGTCAAAGTCCGACACGAGGCACCTCTACCTGCTACGTCCACCCTCCTGAGAACAAGGATCGATCATATAATATCCTCCCTAAGGTGCATTTTGATCTCCAGGATAGAACATCCTATGTGATTTACATATATCTTTCTTGTTTCACTATTTTAAATCAAATCATAATTTAAAATTCCTGTTCTCATATCTTATCACATTTGGTATTTTTTGATAAAATAAAATCTTGTAACTTTATTGATGTATTAGGCTCTCATGGCTATACTTGCAATTAGAGATTTATAAATAATATGCTAACAACCAACCTCAAGTAGGATTTCAATTAAGAAAAATACGGTAAAGTTCATTATACACATCACTTTACCCGCCCTGTGTTACGTGGTAATACAGTAAGTATTCTTCGCTTCATATTCATAGGTATGCTTGTCATGGGAGGGTGAATGATTGAGCCTTTAGTAGTTAGTTGCCTGCTAATTTTTCCTATATAAATCTAAAAAACTGTAATTATGCTTCTATTTCACTTATAGCAAACATCTCTTTGCTTAACCATGACAAATGTTCAGAGGAGTTATAAGCAGATGTGGTGGTAATTGGTAGTGGTATTGGCGGGTCATGTTGTGCTGGACTTTTAGGTAAATATAATCAGGATGTATCTGGTGGAGCTCCACATTCATTTGAAATTAAAGGTTACAAGTTTGATTCTGGTTCATCTTTGTTCTCCGAATTTCATTCTACAGGTTAGCAAGCAAACCTCCTAGCACAGGTGAATTAGTTATGGTTCGTGAATGTCGCGATCCTCTTTAGTTTTACTGTTCTTTCTATTCCCACCTCTCCCATCCTAAAACACACATTTGAGAATAATTGTTAATATACGTTTTCTGGAACTTAGATGTCTTGCATAAGTCTGAACCCAGTATGCTAGTACTAACACTTTAACCCTTCGACTGTGCATTTCCTAACCTTAAAATTTTAGCCAGTGGAACATAATTTTAAGTGCTACTTTTTTTAGTGCGAGAGTTTATACTTTGGCATTTGAGAAACATTCGAGACGAAATGCTAGGATGGTTAGGATCGACAAAAGGGGAGTGGGAGGGGACTTCTTTCATCACATGACCCTGGTCGTCACTTAATTCCTCTTCTATAGCGAGTTTTTCTGTGTTGGTCACTCTCCACGCTCACCGCACCATAATGTTGAAGCCAAAATTGACCTCTGTGGAGTTCGGGGTCCCAAAAGAGGGGTGACCCCGTACCTACTACCCTCAAGTGAACGATCTAGGCACTAGACTAGGAACATAAGGGACAGACCCAAGGTCTCAGCGTGGAGGTCCCACCGCATACCCGGAAGACTAACAAACTCTTCCCCTCTCAAGTCAAAGACTGAGCTAAGACACCTTCGGAGGGCGCTCTTGGCCGACCGGAACATCTAAGGAGGGTCTCATGACCAACTCTCTCCTATCCAAATATGTCTCCTTGGGTCTATACAAAATGCTCCTCACCCGCCCTTCTAATGGCGAAATCTCGCCGAGCAATTCTTCTTTACACAGCTCCAACTGGGCTGCAAACAGCACGACTCCGCTATCCTAAAAGGCTGTCAACAGGCCATCATGGGCTTCCCCGCAACTATACCTCGGGGATCCCACGGGGCGTGTGGTTCACGAGCACACCACTCGCCCAAGAAAGAAGACGTAAACTACACATACACAGAGCATCACAGACATTATAAATAATTACAAGAATATTAATTCCATACTTTGGAATGCAGGTCGGAAATATAAGCAAAAATAGGCCTTCGAGGGCCGGCACAAGCTTGGGCTTAAGCCCGCTACTCCTCGCTTGGTACTGCAACACCTGTACGCCAACGTCTCGAATTGCGGCAACAGGCCAAACAAAGGTCGACTAAGAGCGACGCAAAAACATCGCACCCACCCCTTTTTTGGGGGTTGTGGCTCGTATTCCCTGCAAATGGATAATATACAACTTCCTCGGAGTCTTCTCCGGGAACCCCAAAACATCACCAATCCGGCTCATACGTCCAGATGGGCTTCACACAGCATGCCTAAACTCGTACTCACGCTGCTGGGTGCTAATGCAGTTAATTGCAGGGATGAACATGTCAACCCGTCGGAGAGCATCCTTTCCCCACTCGTCGGTGGAGAGGAGCTTCCATGCAAGTATGGTAATTAAGGGCTTCACCTGCCCGAGAAAAAACTTCGTTACCCTTGACGCGTATTTGGCGAAGCCGCAACGAAATATCCCGCAAGAGGCCCAGCGTCCAGCGAACGTAGCTACTGTCCTCACGCGGATCCGACCTTTACTCGAGGGTTGGAGGTTCCCGACGATTTCTCCTCCATGGTCGAGCCTCTCTATGGCCGATCGTACTCCAAGTAACACCGATGAAGTCGATCCCGGCCTCTACAACTTCAGGCGGCGTCGGGGAAGCTGATCCCGACTGGCCTAGCTCCAAGCGGCGCCGGGAGAGGAGCTCCCGACCGACCTAGTTGCAGGCGGCGACGAGGAAGGAGAGCTGAGAGAAAGCCGAGCTCGGGCTGCCCCTAGTGGCCGACGATGAGAGAGGGGGAGAAGAGCTCGGCCTTGCCTTGCTTAGGCAGCGGCGGGGGAGAGATCGGGAGGCGGGGAGCTCGGGTTGTGTTTGCCGGCGCATAACAGGTCGGGGGAGAGGGTGGCGAGGTGCGGCTCGGGCTGTTGCTTGTCGGTGGCGGCCTTGACAGAGGGAGTAAAGGCGGCTCTTCTTCTTCCCCCCAAAACCCAATCCCCCTGCTCTCTATTTCTTCTTTCTTGCTTTTGCTTTTTTCTTCCCTCTTCCTGTACCTGATGCCCCTCTTCTCCCCTTCTTTCTTTTCTTTTCTTCTGCCCGTACCCCCATCCTGCTCCCTCTCCCCTTCTTTCTTAATAAATAAAAACTGATATATATATATATATAAAAATTAAAAGCATATACACATAAAACCTCCGCATGCACACACGTCTTTGAACGGGGCTGTACCACATTGTCGCTCATAGCATGTCCCGAGCGCGCCACTTGGGGAGGATCCCGCTCGACCGGATACGGGATTGTATACAATCCCCGCTCTTTTCAAGGTTGGTACAAGCTCGGAAAGAAAAGTCCAACCTCAAGTATCCGGCGAGTGGGAGCCAACCCAAATAAAAATTTTGAGAGAATCCAACATTTGTATTTAAAACACTAATCTCTCCGTGCACCTCTTGATCTTTTTGAACCACTCGATACTTGTAATGTTCCTTGTTATTGAATTGTCCTTATACCATTACTTACAATAAGTACATAATTTCTCAAGATATTGTGAAACAACAAAGCCATATATTTTTGCATTCTCTTGCACACACGGAGCTAATCCTTTCTCTCCAGGTGTACCTACCGCCCTGCCCAGCTAATGAGAGTCTGAGCAGCGAGTCTACCCGGAGCTGAGCAGCACTCGGGGTCTGTCACAACCCGCATTTTCTCCGAATTAAGAATTATCAGAGTAAGAGAAAACACGCGTCATGATGCCACGTCAAGCAGGGGATAACTGCTAACGTTCAGGCAAAACCACCTACAAACTTAATGAAAGAAAATCATGGGTTTAATGATTAGAAAATCAGTTATATTTTAGAGACCGTATCCCTCGACTCTGTGGATTGCCTAGTCCACAAAAGAAAAACTATATTTATACGCTGCGGAAGAATGCTTTAACAGGTTTGACGTCCTAAAGAGCGCATAAGGGTCCCAAGAGAACCACTCATGCTATACAAGACCCTACATTTAATTTATATAATATATAAGAAAACGGTCTTTATACGTTGTTTGGAAAATAGTGATTAAGTTTTATAAAACATGCTGATCATGAGCTTTATTTATAATAATACTTATAGTTTAAAAGTAACTAGCAACCTAGCATAAATCCTTCTCAGAGCAAGTAGACTATCTCCAGGAAAAGATAGCAGCATAAGTAATATATCTAGTACAAGGTAAAAACTACCAGTGGGCGCCAACAACCTGACACGAACCCACTAGCATACATGTATGTCTGTAAGAAAGTACTGAAAAACTACCTCACTGACAAGGCAAACGGATCTCCAAAGTCCAATAGACCACCAACACCACCACAGCAAACTAGCCACCCAACTGGCTACAACTCTGAACCTGAGGCATTCCAAAAGAAAACAGAATACCTCAGCAAGCAAAACAAGGTAAAAACAATTGCATGTAAGAGTCAACCAAAAGGAAGAAGTAACTGAAAAAAAATATGCAGTAGAAAGAGACACAACTGTCCAAAAACAGGACAACAGAAAGTGCACCACGTGCAAGGAAACAGTAACAACCCAACCCAGGAATAACATCCTGCAGGGCCTACTAGGCTACCAAGAGCCAAAAGTGCTGCAAACCACCAAGGAAGAAACTTCTAACACCCTAAACTGTGGGAAGTGGTAGTAGCAAAAACAAACAACGAGGAACCGGATCGAAGGCAAACGCAGTCCCCCAATCCACCATGTCCAAGTCAACAAGCTCGAGGGTCAACACGTGAAAGCACAAGGGACCTTCCACCCAACATGCCCAGCCGTACTTGGAGCAAGAAAACAAGAGTGGTCTTGGCTACATCACACAACTCCACCCCCCCTGAAGAGCTACAAACCACCACTACCAACCACGACCCACGATTTGGCCTTCAAGAATATAAAGAAAATGGCCGACAAGAAAACTCAGCAATACAACAGGAAAATGCACTCGGGAACAAAAATCAAGGTAAAGGAAGAGTGTTGAAATGATTCAACACGGAGCTCGACGATCGTAAACTGGAGGTCGACGAACGTCGATCGACATAAGGCCAAAAGAAGCCCGACGATCATCATCACTGAGGTCGACGATCGTCGAAGGCTAAAGGCGAGCTAAGCTCGACGATCATCCTCCAGGAAATCGTCGAGCGTCGATCGGAGATAAGGCAAAAGCTGAGCTCGACGTTTACCCTCTCGGAAAAGCGTCGAGCGTCGAACGGCTCAAGGCAAAGCTGAGCTCGACGTTCTCCTCCCGGAAATCGTCGAGCGTCGAACGACGCTAAGACAGAACGAAGCTCGACGTTTTTTTTTCATTCCAGAAAACGTCGAGCGTCGAACGGAGCTAGACGCTAACTGAGCTCGACGTTTCTCCTCCCGGAAAAGCGTCGAGCGGAGCTCGACGTTTCCCTCCTGGAAAAACGTTGAGCACCGATCAGAGCCAAACAGAAGCTGAGCTCGACGTCTTTTCCTCCCAGAAAAGCGTCGAGCGGAGCTTGACGTTTTCTCTCCAGGAAAAGCATCGAGCGAAGGACGAAGCTAAGAACGAACAGAGCTCGACGTTTTTCTTCCTGGAAAAGCGTCGAGCGGAGCTCGAAGCTAAGCAAAAGCTGAGCTCGACGTTATTCTTCCCGGAATAGCGTCGAGCGGAGAATGAAGATAAGACAAACCGCAGATCGACGATCTTAATCTGGAGATCGACGATGGTCGAACGACAGCCAGACTAAACAGAGATCGACTATCTCTATTCAGAGATCGACGATGGTCGAACGACATCCAGACTAACAGAGAATTCCAGAACTCGAGTAGTTTGCCTACTACTCGAGTATTTCAATTCCAATACTCGAGTAATTTGCTTACTACCTCTCAAGTAACACTTCTAACAAATCAGCAAGCACCCCCTCCAACACTATCTCTCGGCTATACCCGAAAACAACAGATAGAAATCTGAAGTAAGGAAAAACAAATGGCATTACGCCTACAGATTTGGGCATCAACAGCACAAAGTAGGGGGCTTAATTGGAAGAACTAAACCCTACAACTTGCAACAAATGAAGGAACAGCAAGGCCTCTACACTAGGGCTAACAGAGATTTTAAAACACAGCAAGATATTTCAAAAAGAAACTTGGCAAAGGCAAGAATACCACTTGCCTCGATTTCCGACGAAGCTTTGGACGGCTTTCCCTCCTCTTCACACGGCACTAACAGCAGCAGCACCTAAAACATTCTCCCTAACATTAATGGCGGAAAAATCCCCAAAACCGAAATCCCAAATCTAAACAAAACTCCACGAAAAACGAATATCTTACCGTCAAAACGAAGATCTAAGAGAGAGCAAGACAACGCCGCTTTCGGAAACGAAATCCGTCCACGAACAAGCCCGGAATCACCGTCCGAAGGGGAGCAGGAACGGCGGCTTTTCTCCTCTGATTTTCCGAACAAGCAGGGACGGTTTTACAGGAAGAAGAAATAGAAAGAAGTGGGCCGCCACTTCTTAAGAAAAGCTTTTATACTAAAGCTAAACGCCGGTTCAGCCATAACCGAACCCTAAAAACGTCTAATCCCTTAATTACCTTAAGTAAATTCCAAAAAAGGAATAAGCCAATATATGGCTGCCACCAAGGCAAGGCAATAACTTCCCAATTAAATTCTCCTGCAGAATTTAATAATCGGCCAAAAATCTGAAGGCTACAGGACAGCCAAATCAATTTAATTAATTGATCACATATACTATTAACACACCAAACGACACGAAAACCGAATCACCTCGAAATTCGACGAAATTCGCACCGTAGCTAAATACCCACGCTACCAACACAACGGCGAAGTCGAAATTAACTTTCGATGAACAGAACTCGAGTTATACCCAAATAAAGCCAAACACAAACATCCCCCCGAGAGGCCACACCGGGTCACCCAAAACGACTCTGCTTGCTAGGGAGATCTTGCCAACAGGCTACCAAACAGGGCACTCAGTTCTAAGGAGCTAAACCATACTCCACACATGGCACAAGCCATGGAAACGCGTCATCGTAACGCCAATGAGAATAAAAATAATCGCAGGAAAATCGGGGGCATTACAGTCACTCCCCCTAAAAGAAAGTTTTGTCCCGAAACTTTACGCACAACACTCCTACTAAAGAAGGAAAAGCAACTAATAAGAGTTACAAGAAGGAAAACATACTGATCAAATCAGTGAAACAGGTGAGGGTAAGCCCTCCTCATGGCCGACTCTAGCTCCCAAGTCGCGCTCTCCAAATCCTGATTTTTCCAAAGAACTTTAACCATCGATATGGACTTCTTTCGCAGCACACGCTCTTGAGTATCCAAAATACGAACCGGCACCTCAACAAAAGAGAGGTTGGGCTCCAACTGGGGCACAATGTCCAAGAGCTGCCCACTGCTGCGCACACACTTCCGCAATTGGCTAACATGAAACACATTATGCACGCCTGGGAAGTTCGCTGGCAAATCCAATCTGTACGCTAACACACCAATCCGTTCCAAAATCTCAAACGGGCCCACATACCTTGGGTCCAACTTCCGATTCTTACCAAACCTCTTTACGCCCACCATCGGGGAAACCTTAAGAAATGCAAGGTCCCCTACAGAAAACTCCAAAGCAGACCTACGCCGATTGACGTTCTTTTCATACCTCTCCTGGGCTATACGAAGCTTCTCCCGAATAAGCTTCACAGTAACTTCCATTTCCTCCAGCGCATCAGGACCCAACAATGGCCTCTCACCAGCCTCAGCCCAAAACAACGGAGTCCTACAGCGCCTCCCATACAAGGCTTCGAACGGAGCCATCTGCAAACTTTCCTGATAACTGTTATTGTAGGCAAATTCCATGAGTCGCAATCGCTCATCCCACGCTCCACCGTGGTCTAAAATATAACATCGGATCATATCCTCAACAATTTGGTTCACCCGCTCCGTCTGCCCATTGGTCTGTGGGTGGTACGCAGTAGAATACCTCAGATCCGTACCCAAACCCTCCTGCAGACTCTGCCAAAAACGAGAAGTAAACCGGGAGTCTCGATCAGAAATGATGCTAACCGACACACCGTGGATTCGGATGACTTCATTCATGTACAACTCCGCTATCTTCTTCATCGGGTAATCAATCTTATAAGGCACGAAGTGAGCACACTTCGTCAATCTATCCACTATAACCCAAACAGAATCAAATCCTCTCGGGGATTTTGGTAAACCCGTAATGAAGTCCATAGATATACTTTCCCACTTCCAAGTTGGGATCTCTAGCGGAGTCAACTTACCACCAGGCCTTCCATGATCGGCCTTCACATGCTTGCAAGTGTGACACTCAGCAACAAATCAGGCTATATCTCATTTCATGCCATACCACCAGGCAATTTGCCTTAAGTCACGGTACATCTTCGTAGATCCTGGATGGTAGGCAACGCTTGAACCATGAGCCTCACTGTAAATCATCCTCCTAATATCCTCAACAGCGGGAACGCAAAACCTGTCGCGGTACTTTAAAGTACCCGCATCATCGATAGCAAAATCAGGCAACTCTCCCTTCTCAGTTCTGGTGAAAAGGTATATAAGATCAGGATCATCCTTCTGGTGTAGTCTAGTCGAAGAAATCCAGGACGGCTCTGCCACTGACAAACTACTCTGCAAACTACAGCATCCCACTGAAATATCCATAAGGAGGAACTCCTCTACTAAACGGTCGGCGGAGAGGTTAAAGATCTTTCCCGTCTTTCGGCTCAGGGCGTCAGCCACCACATTGGCCTTGCCCGGATGATACTGGATCTCCACATCATAATCAGCCACATATTCCAACCACCACCGCTGACGCAGATTCAACTCCTTCTGCGTGAACACGTACTTCAGGCTCTTATGGTCAGTAAAGATCTTGCACTGAGCCCCATAAAGTAGGTGTCTCCACAGCTTCAACGCATAGATAACCGCTGCAAACTCAAGGTCATGCGTAGGATAATTCTTCTCATGAGTCTTCAATTGCCTTGACCCATAGGCAATTACCTTTCTATCTTGCATTAATACGCATCCCAGACCTACAAGCGAAGCATCGACGTAAACATCATAATCCACACCCTCAGTAGGCAGGGTCAGAATGGGAGCAGTGCACAATCTCTTCTTTAGTTCCAAAAAAGATTCTTCACACTTCTCGCTCCAAACAAAAGCCACATTCTTCTGAGTCAGCTTGGTCAAAGGTGCAGCTAGGGAAGAGAAACCCTCCACGAACCTCCTATAGTAATCAGCCAACCCTAAGAAACTCTTGATCTCCTTAGGAGTATTCGGCCTACTCCAATCCATCACTGCTGCAATCTTTTCTGGATCGACCGAGATCCCATCCTTGTTCACCACGTGGCCTAGAAAAGAAATCTGAGGCAACCAAAATTCGCACTTGCTCAACTTGGCGAATAACTTGTGATTCCTCAACTCTGTCAGAACCAACCGCAAATACTGCTCATGCTCCTCCGTGCTGCGAGAATAAACCAACACGTCATCAATGAAGACCACAACGAACTTGTCGAGGAAATCCTTGAACACCCGGTTCATCATATCCATGAAGGCTGATGGTGCGTTGGTCAGACCAAACGATATCACCAAAAACTCAAAGTGTCCATGCCTTGACCTAAACGCAGTCCGTGGAATATCCGCCTTACGGATCCTGAGTTGATGTTAACCAGAACGAAGATCGATCTTAGAGAACACCGTGCTACCACGCAACTGGTCAAACAAATCATCGATCCTCGGCAGAGGGTACCTGTTCTTGATAGTGACCTTGTTCAACTCTCTATAGTCGATGCAAAGCCGCATCGACCCATCTTTCTTCTTTACAAACAAAACAGGTGCACCCCAAGGCGACGAACTCTGCCTAATAAAACCTTTAGCCAACATCTCATCCAACTGAACTCGCAACTCCTCTAACTCACGAGGGGCCATCCGGTACGGCGCCTTCGCAATAGGGCGCGTACCCGGCTCTAAATCAATAACAAACTCAACATCCCGATCAGGAGGAAGACCAGGAAGATCATCAGGAAAAACATCGGCGAAACCACGAACAATAGGAATCTCCTCCAAGCGTGGCACGCTAACAGCGGTTCCAACCGCCGATACTAAACCAATACAACAACCAGAAAGAAACAACCTCTGAGCATATACGCAGAGATGATAGGAGAATCCTGATACGGATCAGCATACACGCTGTCGGGCTGACCGTCGTCCCTGATGAAGTCCAAGCGCTTTCCTTTGCACTGAATGACCGTATCATACCTAGACATCCAGTCCATGCCTAAAATGACGTCGAAGTCCTCCAGATCAATCATCTTCAGGTCCGCCTTCACAAGAAAGTCCCCTAACAAAACCGGGCAATCCAAAATGCCCAAATCTGACAACACAGATTCACCAGAGGGAAACTTGACACGGAAGGAATCCCGAACACGATCTAGAGTCAACCGATGTCGCTCCACAAAGGCTCTAGCCACGAACGAGTGGGTAGCGCTGAAATCAAACAGAACACGCGCCCAGCGGTTCTTCACCTTAAATTTCCCTATAGGAGCACCCAAAACTAAGGAACTAGCACAACAATACCGGAAAAAAAATTCTAGCAAATAAAACTACCAGGCTAGAAAAACAACAAACAACTAACCTGAAATGACCTGAGTCGAAGTCTGAGCCTCCTTGGAAGAAATCACGTTCAGCTTCCCTTTTCCCTTGTCCACACGCGGAGGTGGAGGTAAAGCCTGTAATGGAACTGCAGGAAGAACTGACTGAACCTGAGGACACCTCGACTTGAAGTGACCCTTCTGCCCACACTGAAAGCAGACTCTATCCTTGGACCAACACTGGGCCGCATCATGCCCGGATCGCTTGCAAACAGAATAGGAGACATCTCTCCTAGGAGCACCCTGAATCGCATGGACTTGCTCTTTCCTCTGAGCTGCCGCCTTCTTGAAACATTTCTCGATAGGGTGGCCTGACCGGCCACAGAAACTGCACACCACTTTGCTCCTCTTTCCCGGAGCAGCACTGGGTACTAAGGGCTTCTTCTCCTCCACAGACTTCCTCTTTTCCTTCCTCATCTGCTGGCCTCTGCTCTTCGCGGTCTCAATAGCCTCCACCTTTAGAGCAGCCTCTACAACTCCAGCATAAGTCACTGACCCATAAGCACTGGTCAACTGCTGCGCCTCGCTCCTCAAACCACCGAGAAATCTCTTAACTCGATCAGCCTCAACGCTGACCAATCCAGGGGCAAAACGGCTCAACTTACTGAACTCTATCTCATACTCACCCACCGTGAGTTGCCTTTGCTTCAGATAGAGGAAGTCATTCATGAGGCGGTCACGCTCGACCGAAGGCAAGAACTTCCTCAACAGCATCTCCTTGAACACTTCCCAAGAGCATCCAGCTACCAAGCTCTCCTTTTCTCTCAGCCACCAACTCTTAGCCAAGCCTTTAAGCTGATAGGCGGCTATCATCACCCTCTGGTCATCTGCAATCCCTGAGTACGAAAACATCTCCTCCATGGAGATCAGCCAATCATCTATGACCATGAAATCTTCCTTCCCGTCATAAGTGGGAGGGCTCAGTCTCTGAAACTGCGAGATGAAGGTCATCTCCGCGGGCACCACCACTGGAGGTCTCAAGGGTGCAGGGGGAGGAGGAACAGCTAACCCCCCCAGCAGGAACTTGCACCCCCTGAGCCTGCCCTGCCACAGCTGCCACCAAGGACTGAATCTGGGCTCGCACCTCTTCCAACTGCCTGCCCATGGATTCGCTACTCTGACGCAGACCCTCGATCACCGCATCATTCTGAGCTCCAGATGACTCACCCTCAGATAGGGGGGGTCGATCGATTCGCAGGACGCCTAGCCATCCTAGAATCATAACGACACAAATAAGATCCCAAAACATCGACTAGAACCCAAACACTAGTACAGACAATACATATATAGATATAGACTTAAAGCTGCTAAACTTGCTCTGAGAGTTTATCTTTTTAACAAAAAATTGATGACATGCCCTAACCTAGGATGGTTAACCACCACCTTACTAACTCTTGTGCCTAGATCGGGAATGCATGACTTTATATTATTTTGAAAACTTATGTGTGTACATATGTCATCCTGCAAATCTTTAGTTTGGCACGTTGTGCTTATGCAATGATATGCTATGCATGCTTGTGCTATGCATTCTAAAAAGGCCCTAATGCATGTTATGAGCGGCGTACGCATGAAAATGTTATGCATCCCATACTATATAACATTCCCATGCAACGAAAAAGAAACGTGCTAGTCGCAGTCATGTGGTGAGGTTATGCATCCCATACTACATAACCCTCACATGTAGCCCCTATGGTGGATCCATATACGAACACATATTATGCATCCCATACTATATAATATGCCCCGTATACTTCATGTTATGCCATGAGTGTAGTGTTTGTGCTTTTGCCAAGACGTGCTGATGACATATCGGTGTGTGAATGACATAATGCTGAACTATTAAAGCAAACAAAGGAAGGTTGCTCAACTAACTTGTCAAGCAACCTCCCTCTGATACCAACTGTCACAACCCGCATTTTCTCCGAATTAAGAATTATTAGAGTAAGAGAAAACACGCGTCATGATGCCACGTCAAGCAGGGGATAACTGCTGACGTTCAGGCAAAACCACCTACAAACTTAATGAAAGAAAATCATGGGTTTAATGATTAGAAAATCAGTTATATTTTAGAGACCGTATCCCTCGGCTATGTGGATCACCTAGTCCACAAAAGAAAAACTATATTTATACGCTGCGGAAGAATGCTTTAACAGGTTTGACGTCCTAAAGAGCGCATAAGGGTCCCAAGAGAACCACTCATGCTATGCAAGACCCTACATTTAATTTATATAATAAATAAGAAAACGGTCTTTATACGTTGTTTGGAAAATAGTGATTAAGTTTTATAAAACATGCTGATCATGAGCTTTATTTATAATAATACTTATAGTTTAAAAGTAACTAGCAACCTAGCATAAATCCTTCTCAGAGCAAGTAGATTATCTCCAGGAAACGGTAGCAGCATAAGTAATATATCTAGTACAAGGTAAAAACTACCAGTGGGCGCCAACAACCTGACACGAACCCACTGTCATACATGTATGTCTGTAAGAAAGTACTGAAAAACTACCTCACTGACAAGGCAAACGGATCTCCAAAGTCCAAGAGACCACCAACACCACCACAGCAAACTAGCCACCCAACTGGCTACAACTCTGAACCTGAGGCATTCCAAAAGAAAACAGAATACCTCAGCAAGCAAAACAAGGTAAAAACAACTGCATGTAAGAGTCAACCAAAAGGAAGAAGTAACTGAAAAAAACATGCAGTAGAAAGAGACACAACTGTCCAAAAACAGGACAACAGAAAGTGCACCATGTGCAAGGAAACAGCAACAACCCAACCCAGGAACAACATCCTGCAGGGCCTACTAGGCTACCAAGAGCCAAAAGTGCTGCAAACCACCAAGGAAGAAACTTCTAACACCCTAAACTGTGGTAAGTGGTAGTAGCAAAATCAAACAACGAGGAACCGGATTGAAGGCAAACGCAGTACCCCAATCCACCATGTCCAAGTCAACAAGCTCGAGGGTCAACACGTGAAAGCACAAGGGACTTTCCACCCAACATGCCCAGCCGTACCTGGAGCAAGAAAATAAGAGTGGTCTTGGCTACATCACACAACTCCACCCCCCTGAAGAGCTACAAACCACCACTACCAACCACGACCCACGATTCGGCCTTCAAGAATATAAAGAAAATGGCCGATAAGAAAACTCAGCAATACAACAGGAAAATGCACTCGAGAACAAAAATCAAGGTAAAGGAAGAGTGTTGAAATGATTCGACACGGAGCTCGACGATCGTAAACTGGAGGTCGACGAACGTCGATCGGCATAAGGCCAAAAGAAGCCCGACGATCATCATCACTGAGGTCGACGATCGTCGAAGGCTAAAGGCGAGCTAAGCTCGACGATCATCCTCTAGGAAATCGTCGAGCGTCGATCGGAGATAAGGCAAAAGCTGAGCTCGACGTTTACCCTCTCGGAAAAGCGTCGAGCGTCGAACGGCTCAAGGCAAAGCTGAGCTCGACGTTCTTCTCCCGGAAATCGTCGAGCGTCGAACGGTGCTAAGACAGAACGAAGCTCGACGTTTTTTTTTCATTCCAGAAAACGTCGAGCGTCGAACGGAGCTAGACGCTAACTGAGCTCGACGTTTCTCCTCGCGGAAAAGCGTCGAGCGGAGCTCGACGTTTCCCTCCTAGAAAAACGTTGAGCGCCGATCAGAGCCAAACAGAAGCTGAGCTCGACGTCTTTTCCTCCTGGAAAAGCGTCGAGCAGAGCTCGACGTTTCTCTCCAGGAAAAGAGTCGAGCGAAGGACGAAGCTAAGAACAAACAGAGCTCGACGTTTTTCTTCCTGGAAAAGCGTCGAGCGGAGCTCGAAGCTAAGCAAAAGCTGAGCTCGACGTTATTCTTCCCGGAATAGCGTCGAGCGGAGAACGAAGATAAGACAAACCGCAGATCGACGATCTTAATCTGGAGATCGACGATGGTCGAACGACAGCCAGACTAAACGGAGATCGACTATCTCTATTCAGAGATCGACGATGGTCGAACGACAACCAGACTAACAGAGAATTCCAGAACTCGAGTAGTTTGCCTACTACTCGAGTATTTCAATTCCAATACTCGAGTAATTTGCTTACTACCTCTCAAGTAACACTTCTAACAAATCGGCAAGCACCCCCTTCAACACTATCTCTCGGCTATACCCGAAAACAGCAGATAGAAATCTGAAGTAAGGAAAAACAAATGGCATTACGCCTACAGATTTGGGCATCAACAGCACAAAGTAGGGGGGCTTAATAGGAAGAACTAAACCCTACAACTTGCAACAAATGAAGGAACAGCAAGGCCTCTACCCTAGGGCTAACAGGGATTTTAAAACACAGCAAGATATTTCAAAAAGAAACTTGGCAAGAGCAAGAATACCACTTGCCTCGATTTCCGACGAAGCTTTGGACGGCTTTCCCTCCTCTTCACACGGCACTAACAGCAGCAGCACCTAAAACATTCTCCCTAACATTAATGGCGGAAAAATCCCCAAAACCGAAATCCCAAATCTCAACAAAACTCCACGAAAAACGAATATCTTACCGTCGAAACGAAGATCTAAGAGAGAGCAAGACAACGCCGCTTTCGGAAACGAAATCCGTCCACGAACAAGCCCGGAATCACCGTCCGAAGGGGAGTAGGAACGGCGGCTTTTCTCCTCTGATTTTCCGAACAAGCAGGGACGGTTTTACAGGAAGAAGAAATAGAAAGAAGTGGGCCGCCACTTCTTAAGAAAAGCTTTTATACTAAAGCTAAACGCCGGTTCAGCCATAACCAAACCCTAAAAACGCCTAATCCCTTAATTACCTTAAGTAAATTCCAAAAAAGGAATAAGCCAATATATGGCTGGCACCAAGGCAAGGCAATAACTGTCCAATTAAATTCTCCCGCAGAATTTAATAATTGGCCAAAAATCTGAAGGCTACAGGACAGCCAAATTAATTTAATTAATTGATCACATATACTATTAACACACCAAATGGCACGAAAACCGAATCACCTCGGAATTCGACGAAATTCGCACCGTAACTAAATACCCACGCTACGAACACAACTGCGAAGTCGAAATTAACTTTCGACGAACAGAACTCGAGTTATACCCAAATAAAGCCAAACACAAACATCCCCCCGAGAGGCCACACCGGGTCACCCAAAACGACTCGGCTTGCTAGGGAGATCTTGCCAACAGGCTACCAAACAGGGCACTCAGTTCTAAGGAGCTAAACCATACTCCACACATGGCACAAGCCACGGAAACGCGTCATCGTAACGCCAACGAGAATAAAAATAATCGCAGGAAAATCGGTGGCGTTACAGGGTCCCTTACCCCCACAGGCGAGCCTGCAGACCTTCCAGCTAGATGAGAGTCTGCGCAACGGGTCTACCTGGGGCCGAGCCAGGCTTGGGGTAGTGCTGGGGTATCTGAACTGAAGCATCTCCAAGAACCAAGCCTTTCCACCCAGGTGTGCCTACCGCCCTGCCCAGTTAATGAGAGCCTGAGAAACGAGTCTACCCGGGGCCGAGCAGCACTCGGGGTCCCTTACCCCCACAGGCGAGCCTATGGACCTGCCAGCTAGATGAGAGACTGCGCAACAGGTCTACCTAGGGCCGAGCCAGGCTCGGGGTAGTGCTGGGTTCTCTGAACTGAAGCATCTCCAAGAACCAACCCTTTCCCCCTAGGTGTGCGTACCGCCCTGCCCAGCTAATGAGAGCCTGAGTAGTGAGTCTACCCAGGGTCGAGCAGCACTCAGGGTCCCTTACCCCCACAGGCGAGCCTACATACCTGCCAGCTAGATGAGAGCCTGTGCAGCGGGTCTACCTGGGGTGGCGAGGTACGACTCGACCTGTTGCTTGTCGGCGGTGGCTTGGACAGAGGGAGGAAAGGTGACTCTTCTTCTTCCCCCCAAAACCCGATCCCCCTGCTCTCTATTTCTTCCTTCTTGCTTTTGCTTTTTTCTTCCCTCTTCATGTACCCGATGCCCCTCTTCGCCCCTTCTTTCTTTTCTTTTCTTTTGCCCGTACCCCCCTCCTGCTCCCTCTCCCCTTCTTTCTTAATAAATAAAAACCGATATATATATAATATAATATATATATTATAATATTAAACATATATATAAATTGAAAGCCTATACACATAAAACCTCCGCACGCACGCACGAGCACCCGCACGTCTTCGAACGGGGTTGTACCACATTGTCGCTCATAACATATCCCGAGCGCGCCACTTGGGGAGGATCCCGCTCGACTGATACGGGATTGTATACAATCCCTGTTCTTTTCGAGGTTGGTACAAGCTCGGAAAGAAATATCCAACCCCAAGTATCCGGCGAGTGGGAGTCGACCCAAAGAAAATTTTTGAGAGAATCCAACATTTGCATTTAAAACACTAATCTCTTCGTGCCCTCTTGATCTTTTTGAACCACTCGATACTTGTAATGCTCCTTGTTATTGAATTGCCCTTATACCATTACTTACAATAAGTACATAATTTCTCAAGATATTGTGAAACAACAAAGCCATATATTTTTGCATTCTCTTGCACAAACGGAGCTAATCCTTTCCCCACAGGTGTACCTACCGCTCTTCCCAGCTAATGAGAGCCTGAGCAGCGAGTCTACCCGGAGTCGAGCAGCACTCGGGGTCCCTTACCCCCACAGGCGAGCCTGCAGACCTGCCAGCTAGATGAGAGCCTGCGCAGCGGGTCTACTTGGGGCCGAGCCAGGATTGGGGTAATGTTGGGGTCTCTGAACTGAAGCATCTCCAAGAACCAACCCTTTCCACCCAGGTGTGCCTACCGCCCTGCCCAGTTAATGAGAGCCTGAGCAACGAGTCTACCCGGGGCCGAGCAGCACTCGGGGTCCCTTACCCCCACAGGCGAGCCTACGGACCTGCCAGCTAGATGAGAGACTGCGCAGCGAGTCTACCTGGGGCCGAGCAAGGCTCGGGGTAGTGCTGGGTTCTCTGAACTGAAGCATCTCCAAGAACCAACCCTTTCCCCCTAGGTGTTCCTACTGCCCCGCCCAGCTAATGAGAGCCTGAGCAGCGAGTCTACCCAGGGCCGAGCAGCACTCGGGGTCCCTTACCCCCACAGGTGAGCCTACGGACCTGCCAGCTAGATGAGAGCCTGTGCAGCGGATCTACCTGGGGCCGAGCAGAGCTCGGGGTGTCGCTGAAATCTCCAAGAACAAAACCTCTCCCCATAGGCGAGCCTTCGGACCTGCCAGCTAAATGAGAGCCTGCGCATAGGGTCTACCTGGGGCCGAGCCGGGCTCGGGGTGCCGCTGAAGTCTCCAAGAACAAAACCTCTCCCCCACAGGCGAGCCTTCGGACCTGCCAGCTAGATGAGAGCCTGCGCAGCGGGTCTACTTGGGGCCGAGCCGAGCTCGGGGTGTCGCTGAAGTCTCCAAGAACAAAATCTCTCCCCCATAGGCGAGCCTTCAGACCTGTCAGCTAGATTAGAGCCTGCGCAGCGGGTCTACCTGGGGCCGAGCCGAGCTCGGGGTGCCGCTGAAGTCTCCAAGAACAAAATCTCTCCCCCACAGGCGAACCTTCAGACCTGCAAGCTAGATAATAGCCTACGCAGCGAGTCTACCTGGGGCCGTGCTGAGCTCGGGGTGTCGCTGAAGTCTCCAAGAAAAAAACCTCTCCCCACAGGTGAGCCTTCGGACCTGCCAGCTAGATGAGAGCCTGCGCAACAGGTCTACCTGGGGCCGAGCCGAGCTCGGGGTACCGCTGAAGTCTCCAAGAATAAAACCTCTCCCCCACAGGTGAGACTTCGGACCTGCCAGCTAGATTAGAGCCTGAGCAGCGAATCTACCTGGGGCCGAGACGAGCTCGGGGTGCCGCTGAAGTCTCCAAGAAAAAAACCTCTCCCCCACAGGCGAGCCTTCGGACCTGCCAGCTGATGGGAGCCTACGCAGCGGGTCTACCTAGGGCCAAGCCGAGTTCGGGGTGCCGCTTAAGTCTCCAAGAACAAAACCTCTCCCCCACAGGCGAGCCTTCAGACCTGCCAGCTAGATGGGATCCTGCGCAGCGGGTCTACCTGGGGCCGAGCCGAGCTCGGGGTGCCGCTGAAGTCTCCAAGAACAAAACCTCTCCCCCACAGGCAAGCCTTCAGACTTACCAGCTAGATGGGAGCCTGCGCAGCAGGTCTACCTGGGGCCGAGCCGAGCTCGGGGTGCCGCTAAAGTCTCCAAGAAAAAAACCTCTCCCCCACAGGCGATCCTTCGGACCTGCCAGCTAGATGGGAGGCTGCACAGCGTGTCTACCTGGGGCCGAGCCGAGCTCGGGGTGCCGCTGAAGTCTCCAAAAACAAAACCTCTCCCCAAAAGCGAGCCTTCGGACCTGTCAGCTAGATGGGAGCCTGCGCAGCGGGTCTACTTGGGGCCGAGCTGAGCTCGGGGTGTTGCTGAAGTTTCCAAAAACAAGACCTCTCCCCCACAGGTGAGCCTTCAGACCTGCCAGCTAGATGAGAGCATGCGCAGCGGGTCTACCTGGGGCCGAGCTTAGCTCGGGGTACCGCTGAAGTCTCCAAGAACAAAACCTCTCCCCCACAGGAGAGCCTTCGGACCTGCCAGCTAGATGGGAGTCTGCGCAGCGGGTCTACCTGAGGGTATCCTCTCCAAATCAACTCCAACCGCCGAGTGAGCCTACAACCCTGCCAGCTTGATGAGAGCCTTGTCAGCGGGTCTTCTCGGGGTCTCCTCTCCAAACCAACTCCAACCCCCCGAGTGAGCCTACAACCTTGCCAACTTGATGAGAGCCTGGTCAGCGGGTCTTCTCGGGGTCTCCTCTCCAAACTAACTCTAACCCCCGAGTGAGCCTACAGCCCTGCCAGCTTGATGAGAGCCTGGTCAGCGGGTCTTCCCGGGGTCTCCTCTCCAAACCAACTTCAACCTCCGAGCGAGCCTACATCCCTGCCAGCTTGATGAGATCCTGGTCAGCGGGTCTTCTCGGGGTCTCCTCTCCAAACCAACTCCAACCCCCGAGTGAGCCTACAGCTCTGCCAGCTTGATGAGAGCATGGTCAGCGGGTCTTCTCGGGGTCTCCTCTCCAACATAAATATAAAGCAAACATAAAGGTAAACAAATAACTCAAAAGAACTGTTAACCCGGTCAATCAAGTCAAAGTCTGACACGAGGCACCTCTACCCGCTACGTCCACCCTCCTGAGAACCAGGATCGATCATATAATATCCTCCCTAAGGCACATTTTAATCTCCAGGATAGAACATCCTATGTGATTTACATATATCTTTCTTGTTTCACTATTTTAAATCAAATCATAATTTAAAATTCATGTTCTCATATCTTATCACATTTGGTATTTTTTTGATAGAATAAAATCTTATAACTTTATTGATGTATTAGGCTCTCATGGCTATACTTGCAATTAGAGATTTATAAATAATATGCTAACAACCAACCTCAAGTAGGATTTCAATTAAAAAAATACGGTAAATAATCTTTACTTGGTTCATTATACATGTACAACCCCGTATTCGCAGAGCAGAGTCCCCCGGCCTGAGTGGGGCCAGTTTGTAGCCTTTGGGGGATTTTGCATTCTTAGTGGCCAATTTTGGCTCGACCTTGGGGGGCGGGTGCGGCAAGGTGGTCGGCACCCCCCCGGTTGGCCTTAGTGTTAGGAAGGAGCGGCGAGCCAGGCCCCATGGCCTGCGGCTCACCCGGGCGGCCTGCCCTTGCGGGCGAGCCAGGCCTGCGGCCTGCTCGCCCCGGGCGGCCTGCCCTTGCGGGCGAGCCAGGCCTGCGGCCTGCTCGCCCCAGGCGGCCTGCCCTTGCGGGCGAGCCAGGCCTGCGGCCAGCTCGCCCCGGGCGGCCTGCCCTTGCGGGCGAGCCAGGCCTGCGGCCTGCTCGCCCCGGGCGGCCTGCCCTTGCGGGCGAGCCAGGCCTGCGGCCTGCTCGCCCCGGGCGGCCTGCCCTTGCGGGCGAGCCAGGCCTGCGGCCAGCTCGCCCCGGGCGGCCTGCCCTTGCGGGCGAGCCAGGCCTGCGGCCAGCTCGCCCCGGGCGGCCTGCCCTTGCGGGCGAGCCAGGCCTGCGGCCAGCTCGCCCCGGGCGGCCTGCCCTTGCGGGCGAGCCAGGCCTGCGGCCAGCTCGCCCCGGGCGGCCTGCCCTTGCGGGCGAGCCAGGCCTGCGACCTGCTCGCCCCGGGCGGGGTGCCCTTGCGGGCGAGCCAGGCCTGCGGCCAGCTCGCCCCGGGCGGCCTGCCCTTGCGGGCGAGCCAGGCCTGCGGCCTGCTCGCTCCGGGCGGCCAGCCCTTGCGGGTGAGCCAGGCCCGTAGCCTGCTGCTCGCCCGAGGGGTGGGGAGCATGGCTCGGCCCCCGGACCCCCTTGGGTCGTACTTTTACAGTTGTGCCCCCGAGGTGGAAATTACTTCTCTACCCCCCGGTGTGTAGGCTTGCCATTGGCTCAAGGCCAACTGGTCGTAGGGGCATTTTGGTCATTTTCCCATCGGGACTTGAAAAAACTACAAATAGACCCCCATGGGTGCCTTTGGAGGGATGAGATTTCCTTACCTCCTCCTCCCTTAGCTTCATCTTGGTAGAGTAGAGAGAGCTCTTCAAGGCGCCCAGCTCAGCCTCTTGGTGAGGGAGGGGAAGTGTTCTAGCAACCTTCCGGGTGTGTGGTGGGACCTCTACGCTAGAGCCGAGGGTCTATTCCTAGTTTCCTGAGCCTTTGGTCCGTGACATCCCCCCGAGTGTAGTAGGTGTGAGGTCACCCCTTCCCCAAGGGTCGAACTCCACAGAGACCAAGTTTTTGGTTTCAACATTTTGGTGCGGTGAGCGTGGAGAGTGACCAGCACAGAAGATCTCGGGTGAGTGTCATGGCTGGAGATCAGGGAGGTAGTGATGACCTCGGTGGTCTCCCCAACCCAGGACCCTTTGTAGGAAGGGAAGAGTTCATGGCTTCCATCTCAGGCATCATGGAGATGCTGAGAAGCATTGCTCCTCGGGCTGACAGCTCAACCCCCACCCCCCAGGGACTGGCTCCCAGGGGTCTCGGCGAGCTGACCCAGAGTGGTCTCGGCGAGCTGGCTCCCAGGGGGCAAGGCGAGACCACCCCAGCAGGGGGAGAAGAAAGTGTGTCAGGTAGGCGACCTGGGAAGGAAAGGATGGGAGAAGGGGTCGAGAGAGACCTCCCCGGCCGGGAGCTGTTCCCCAGCTCAGCGAGAGCTAGCCCTCTAGGCGAGCAGGTCGCGCGAGTAGAGGTGGAGAGAGCACCCCTTAGGGGGTCACCCTTCAGCGAGCTGATCATCTCAGCTCCCGTTCCCGAGGGGTTCAGAGAGCCAGACATGGCTTACTATACCGGGAAGGATGATCCCGTCCAGCACCTGCAGTGGTTCGAGGATGCCGTCTCCATCAGGCCGATGACGGATGCCTTCAAGTATCGCCTCTTTGCGATCACGTTGAAGGAGAAGGCAAGGGACTGGTTTCATCAACTCCCTCCGAGGTCGATCTATGGGTTCGAGGACTTGAGCCGGAGCTTTCAGCTCCGCTTCTCCACCTCCAAGAAGAGGAAGAAGAATCCTGAGTCCATCTTCCTGATAAGGCAGAGGGCCGAGGAGTCGCTGGCCCGCTACGTTGACAGGTTCCAAGAGGAGATCCTGGATGTCCAGGAGATGCCGGGGTATGCTCTCTAGATGGCCTTCACCGTTGGGCTGAAGGAGGGCTTCTTCAAGATGAGCTTGACTCGGAAGGCCCCCCTTTCTTTCGAGGAGCTGATGGAAAGGGAGGCAGAGGAGATAGCCATGGAGGCGGCCAACCCGGCATTTGTCAAGAGGTTGGCAAAATTGACGGAGACAGAGTCAAAGGAGCAAGGTGGCTCGAGACACCAGGAGGGAAGAAGGAGAGAAGAGCAGAGAGCCCAGGGGTTCCAGGGACAGGAGGGTCCGGAACCAGGCTGGAGGCAGCAGGGAGCACCTGCCCAGGGTCCTGGAAGAGCTCTCATCCAGGGTGGGGGAAACTTTCATGGGGGCCAAGGGAGGTTCAACTTCCAAAGGCAAGCCCCAAGGCTGCTCTTACCCCCACCACAGCAAGCCTTGACAATAGGTGAAGGAGGAAGAGGCAACGGAAGAGACCGCCGAGCCCGCCGAAGGAGGGGAGATAGAGCATTGCCGTACTGCGATTTTCACCAGGTGGAAGGGCACGCCACAACTACCTGTCCTGAGTTCCTGGAAGTGAGGGGGGCGAGAGGCCCTGCCCAACAGCCGCCGGTGGAAGTTGAAGAGGTTCCACCCTGATTGGGGGGGAAGACATATGCGAGGATCGGGTTGATGTAGGACACCGAGGAGGAATAGCAGTGATCCATGGTGGAGTAGGCATCGAGGCCACTCGGAAGGCGAGCCTCCATGTTATGTATCGAAGGAGCGTCGCTTCGACATCTCAGACCCCGCCCCCGGAAGAGAAGATCACCTTCTCTTCGAAAGACTTGCCAGAGCATGAGGATCCATTCTGCGACGCCCTGGTCATCCAGGCAGCCATCGAAGGCTTTACCGTCTCCCGGATCTTGGTTGACAACGGCAGCTCGGTCAACGTCGTTTTCAAGAAGGCGTTCGAGGGAATGAAGGTGGAGCCAAGAAGGGTGGTGGCGTCGGATGGACCTCTGTTCGGATTCTCAGGGGAGAGAAAGGAGGTGGAAGGTGGAGTCGGACTCCAGGTGAAGTTAGGAGGTACTTCAAGGAACTGCAGGTTCGTCATTGTTGACGCTCCAAGCAGCTACAACGCCATCTTCGGGAGGCCCCTCATCAGCGCCTTTCGGTGTGTTCCCTCATCATTCCACCAATGCCTCAAGTTCAACTCAGAAGGGATCCAGGTCAGGATCAAGGGAGACTCTAGGATGGCGAGGCAGTGCTACGTTACAGCTGTCAACACCATCTCTTGGTTGGCCAAGGCGGAGGAGATGGAGAAGATCATGGAGAGCCTAAGCCAGATGGAGGTATCCGAGGAGAAGGATGATGGTCATCATGCCCAATCCCCCTGAAGAAGCCCAGCCTCGGCAGAATCATGTATTTTTCTTATGTTGTAGTAAGTCCAGCCCTCGACCAGTTGAGTCGAGGGGGTCATGTAACCTATCTTTGTTTTCCCCTTTGAGGATGTTGGAATTGTTAAAGCTTAGGTGACATGCCCCGTCCCACCCCCCGAGAGGGTCTCCTCATGTCAGGCTCTCACTAGCTGGATGGGTCGAAGGTACCTCGGGGAAGCCAAGTTCCTTTGCTCCGATGATGGTCCCGCTGCCAGGCTCTCACTAGCTGGTAGGTCAGGCGTACCTCTCGTGGAAGCCGAGTTCCTTTATTCCGATGATGGTCCCGCTGTCAGGCTCTCACTAGCTGGCAGGTCAGGCGTACCTCTCGGGGAAGCCGAGTTCCTTTGCTCCGATGACGGTCCCGCTGTCAGGCTCTCACTAGCTGGCAGGTCAGGCATACCTCTCGTGGAAGCCGAGTTCCTTTGCTCCGATGATGGTCCCGCTGTCAGGCTCTCACTAGCTGGCAGGTCAGGCGTACCTCTCGTGGAAGCCGAGTTCCTTTGCTCCGATGATGGTCCCGCTGTCAGGCTCTCACTAGCTGGCAGGTCAGGCTTACCTCTCGTGGAAGCCGAGTTCCTTTGCTCCGATGATGGTCCCGCTGCCAGGCTCTCACTAGCTGGCAGGTCAGGCGTACCTCTCATGGAAGCCGAGTTCCTTTGCTCCGATGACGGTCCCGCTGTCAGGCTCTCACTAGCTGGCAGGTCAGGCGTACCTCTCGTGGAAGCCGAGTTCCTTTGCTCCGATGACGGTCCCACTGCCAGGCTCTCACTAGCTGGCAGGTCAGGCGTACCTCTCGTGGAAGCCGAGTTCCTTTGCTCCGATGACGGTCCCGCTGTCAGGCTCTCACTAGCTGGCAGGTCAGGCGTACCTCTCGTGGAAGCCGAGTTCCTTTGCTCCGATGAAGGTCCCGCTGTCAGGCTCTCACTAGCTGGCAGGTCAGGCGTACCTCTCGTGGAAGCCGAGTTCCATTGCTCCGATGATGGTCCCGCTGCCAGGCTCTCACTAGCTGGCAGGTCAGGCGTACCTCTCGTTGAAGCCGAGTTCCTTTGCTCCGATGATGGTCACGCTGCCAGGCTCTCACTAGCTGGCAGGTCAGGCGTACCTCTCGTGGAAGCCGAGTTCCTTTGCTCCGATGACGGTCCCGCTGTCAGGCTCTCACTAGCTGGCAGGTCAGGCGTACCTCTCGTGGAAGTCGAGTTCCTTTGCTCCGATGACAGTCCCGCTGCCAGGCTCTCACTAGCTGGCAGGTCAGGCGTACTTCTCGCGGAGGCCGAGTTCCTTTGCTCCGATGACAGGTCCCGCTGTCAGGCTCTCACTAGCTGGCAGGTCAGGCGTACCTCTCGTGGATACCCAAGAATTTCCACCCCAAGGCTGTCTCGTCACCCAGGCTCCCATCAGCTGGCGTGACAGGTTGACCCCTCAGAGAGGCTAAGTATTTTCTCGACCGCGCAAGAAAAGTCCACTCAGCGAATACGTTGGGTTGGATGTTTCTTTTCGAGCTTGTACCAACCTCGAAAAGAGCGGGGATTGTGTACAACCCCGTATTCGCAGAGCAGAGTCCCCTGGCCTGAGTGGGACCAGTTTGTAGCCTTTGGGAGATTTTGCATTCTTAGTGGCCAATTTTGGCTCGACCTTGGGGGGCGGGTGCGGCAAGGTGGTCGGCACCCCCCCGGTTGGCCTTAGTGTTAGGAAGGAGCGGCGAGCCAGGCCCCATGGCCTGCGGCTCACCCGGGCGGCCTGCCCTTGCGGGCGAGCCAGGCCTGCGGCCTGCTCGCCCCGGGCGGCCTGCCCTTGCGGGCGAGCCAGGCATGCGGCCTGCTCGCCCCGGGCGGCCTGCCCTTGCGGGCGAGCCAGGCCTGCGGCCAGCTCGCCCCGGGCGGCCTGCCCTTGCGGGCGAGCCAGGCCTGCGGCCTGCTCGCCTCGGGCGGCCTGCCCTTGCGGGCGAGCCAGGCCTGCGGCCTGCTCGCCCCGGGCGGCCTGCCCTTGCGGGCGAGCCAGGCCTGCGGCCAGCTCGCCCCGGGCGGCCTGCCCTTGCGGGCGAGCCAGGCCTGCGGCCAGCTCGCCCCGGGCGGCCTGCCCTTGCGGGCGAGCCAGGCCTGCGGCCAGCTCGCCCCGGGCGGCCTACCTTTGCGGGCGAGCCAGGCCTGCGGCCTGCTCGCCCCGGGCAGCCTGCCCTTGCGGGCGAGCCAGGCCTGCGGCCAGCTCGCCCCGGGCGGCCTGCCCTTGCGGGCGAGCCAGGCCCGTAGCCTGCTGCTCGCCCCGGGCGGCCAGCCCTTGCGGGTGAGCCAGGCCCGTAGCCTGCTGCTCGCCCGAGGGGTGGGGAGCATGGCTCGGCCCCCGGACCCCCTTGGGTCGTACTTTTACAGTTGTGCCCCCGAGGTGGAAATTACTTCTCTACCCCCCGGTGTGGAGGCTTGCCATTGGCTCAAGGCCAACTGGTCGTAGGGGCATTTTGGTCATTTTCCCATCGGGACTTGGAAAAACTACAAATAGACCCCCATGGGTGCCTTTGGAGGGATGAGATTTCCTTACCTCCTCCTCCCTTAGCTTCATCTTGGTAGAGTAGAGAGAGCTCTCCAAGGCGCCCAGCTCAGCCACTTGGTGAGGGAGGGGAAGTGTTCTAGCAACCTTCCGGGTGTGTGGTGGGACCTCCACGCTAGAGCCGAGGGTCTATTCCTAGTTTCCTGAGCCTTTGGTCCGTGACATCCCCCCGAGTGTAGTAGGTGTGAGGTCACCCCTTCCCCAAGGGTCGAACTCCACAGAGACCAAGTTTTTGGTTTCAACAATACACATCACTTTACCCGCCCTATGTTACGTGGTAATACAGTAAGTATTCTTCGCTTCATATTCATAGATATGCTTGTCATGGGAGGGTGAATGATTGTGCCTTTAGTAGTTAGTTGCCTGCTAATTTTTCCTATATAAATATAAAAAACTGTAATTATGCTTCTATTTCACATATAACAAACATCTCTTTGCTTAACCATGACAAATGTTCAGAGGAGTTATAAGCAGATGTGGTGGTAATTGGTAGTGGTATTGGCGGGTCATGCTGTGCTGGACTTTTAGCTAAATACAATCAGGATGTATCTGGTGGTGCTGCACATTCATTTGAAATTAAGGGTTACAAGTTTGATTCTGGTTCATCTTTGTTCTCCAGATTTCATTCTACAGGTTCGCAAGCAAACCCCCTAGCACAGGTGAATTAGTTATGGTTCGTGAATGTCGCGATCCTCTTTGGTTTTACAGTTCTTTCTATTCCCACCTCTCCCATCCTAAAACACACATTTGAGAATAATTGTTAATATACGTTTTTTGGAACTTAGATGTCTTGCATAAGTCTGAACCCAGTATGCTAGAACTAACACTTCAACCCTTCGACTGTGCATTTCCTAATCTTAAAATTTTAGCCAGTGGAACATTATTTTAAGTGCTACTTTTTTAGTGCGAGAGTTTATACTTTGGCATTTGAGAAATATTCGAGACGAAATGCTAGGATGGTTAGGATCGACAAAAGGGGAGTGGGAGGGGACTTCTTTCATCACATGACCCTGGTCGTCACTTGGTTCCTCTTTTATAGCCATGAAATTCGACTGAGTTTTTCTGTGTTGGTCACTCTCCACGCTCACCGCACCATAATGTTGAAGCCAAAATTGACCTATGTGGAGTTCGGGGTCCCAAAAGAGGGGTGATCGCGCACCTACTATCCTCAAGCGAACGATCTAGGTACTAGACTAGGAACATAAGGGACAGACCCATGGTCTCAGCGTGGAGGTCCCACCGCATACCCGGAAGACTAACAAACTCTTCCCCTCTCAAGCCAAAGACTGAGCTAAGACACCTTCGGAGGGCGCTCTTGGCCGACCGGAACATTTAAGGAGGGTCTCAAGACCAACTCTCTTCTATCCAAATGTGTCTCCTTGGGTCTATACAAAATTCTCCTCACCCGCCCTACTAATGGCGCAATCTCGCCGAGCAATTCTTCTTTACGCAGCTCCAACTGGGCTGCAAACAGCACGACTCCGCTGTCCTAAAAGGCTGCCAACATGTCATTAGGGGCTTCCCGGCAACTATACCTCGGGGCTCCCACGGGGCGAGTGGTTAACGAGCATACCACTCGCCCAAGATAGAAGAAGTAAACTACACATACACAGAGCATCACATGCATTATAAATAATTACAGGAATATGAATTCCATACTTCGGCACGCAGGCCGGCAATATAAGCAAAAATAGGCCTTCGAGGGCCGGCACAAGCTTTGGCTTAAGCCCGATACTCCCTGCTTAGTACTGCAACACCTGTACGCCAACGTCTCGAATGACGGCAACAGGACAAACAAAGGTCGACTAAGAGCGACGCAAAAACATCACACCCACCCCTTTTTTGAGGGTTGTGGCGCGCATTCCCTGCAAATGGATAATATATAACTTCCTCGGAGTCTTCTCCGGGAACCCCAAAACATCACCAATCCGGCTCACACGTCCGGATGGGCTTCACACAGCATGCATAAACCCGTACTCACGCTTCTAGGTGCTAATGCAGTTACTTGCAGGGACGTACACGTCAACCCGTCGGAGAGCATCCTTTTCCCACTAGTCGGTGGAGAGGAGCTTCCATGCAAGTATGGTAATTGAGGGCTTCACCTGCCCGAGAAAAAACTTCGTTACCCTTGACGCGTGTTTGGCGAAGCCGCAACGAAATATCCCGCAAGAGGCCCGATGTCTAGCGAACATAGTTGTTGTCCTCGCGCGGATCCGACCTTTACTCGAGGGTTGGAGGTTCCCGACGATTTCTCCTCCATGGTCGAGCCTCTCCATGGCCGATCGTACTCCAAGTAACACCGAGGAAGCTGATCTCGACTGGTTTAGCTCCAAGCGGCGCCGGGAGAGGAGATCCCGGCCGACCTAGTTGCAGGCGGCGGAGAGGAAGGATAACTGAGAGAGAGCCGAGCTCGGGCTGCCCCTAGTGGCCGGCGATGAGAGAGGGGGAGAAGAGCTCGGCCTTGCCTTGCTTAGGCGGCGGCGGGGGAGAGATCGGGAGGCGGGGAGATCGGGTTGTGCTTGCCGGCGCAGAGCAGGTTGGGGGAGAGGGTGGCGAGGTGCGACTCGGGCTGCTGCTTGCCGGCGGCGGCCTGGACAGAGGGAGGAAAGGCGGCTCTTCTTCTTCCCCCCAAAACCCGATCCCCCTGCTCTCTATTTCTTCTTTCTTGCTTTTACTTTTTTCTTTCCTCTTCCTGTACCCGATGCCCCTCTTCTCCCCTTCTTTCTTTTCTTTTCTTCTGTCTGTACCCCCCTCCTGCTCCCTCTCCCCTTCTTTCTTAATAAATAAAAACTGATATATATATAATATAATATATATATTATATTATATTAAACATATATATATACATATACATATATATATACATATATATACATATATATATATATATGTATATATATATGTATATATATATATATATATGTATATATATATACATATACATATATATATATATATATACATATATATATATATATATATATATATATATATATATATATATATATATATATATATATGCCACTTGGGGAGGATCCCGCTCGATCGGATACGGAGTTGTACAGACGGTGAAGACCGCCACTGCCAGCGGAGCCGGTGGGCGGCCCCACAAGTCAGGGTCGTCGACGTCCGACAACCCCGTCGGCGGGGTTCGCTTGGGCCATCGCCGGCGGTGCCCAGATTTTTTTTATATAAGCGCAGATGAAGCGGTCGCGGTCAGGGCCACCGTCGGCGGTGGCCCTGCCGAACCGCCTCCGGTCTTCCAATGCCCTTCTTTTTTTATACGAACGTCAGCCTTGTTGAAACCGAGAATTCGGTATCGATGGAGTTCACCCTTGGAGAAGGGGTGATCGTGCACCTACTTCTATCCTGCAAGAAAAATGACAAAGGAAAAAAGAACAGGGGGCTAACCCAAGGTACCGGCGCGGAGGATCCACCACACACCCGAAAGATCTCTGAATGCTTTCCTTCCTTAGCCAAATGTCGGGCTAAGGTACCTCAGAAAGCGCTAGAAGGATGAGAGACAAGTGAACATGCCTTCTGAGGTACCCCTTGGGTCATATTTATAGATTTCTGAAAACGGCCTGCAAATAGCCAACCTCCGCTGTTCTGAACAGCTATGTGTAGCCCAACTGGGACTGCCAACAGCGTAACTCCGCTGTTCTAACTGGCTATGGGCAGGCCAGTAGGGGAAAATGGTAAAAACACCTCGCAGATCACTGAGCGAGTAGCCCTCAACAACCCCTGCTCGGTAAGGGCAGCGAGTGCTCGATGGAGCTGGTACTCGCCACTTCCGCTCGGCCTTTGGCGAGTACGGGCCCGACCTACCTTACTCGCTTGCTACTCGCCTAGGGCGGTGAGTACAAGCTCGCCTCCCAAAAGTATCTCACCCCGCCTGGGCGAGACGGAGACTGTCAAGCTCTCCCTCCTGCCGAGCTCGCCCTATAACTCAAACTGCCCGATTTGGCCGGTCTGGCTCCTGCTGACCCACTCGCCGGATACGAGGTTGTACACAATCCCCGCTCTTTGTGAAGTTGGCATAAGCTCGAAAAGAACATCCAATCCCACGGGATTCGGCAAGTGTGGCAGGAGCCAGAGAATCTTTTGGTGGGGTCCACCAACGGCTATAAATATGTGCCTGCATACCTGGGTGACCGTTGTCATTCCCCTTCGCTCTAAATTTGCCGAGATGCCTTTCCCCAAGGAGTTCGAAGAGAGGCTTGCGAAGGCTCGCGAGGTCTCCTCTGCCCGCGTCGCCATCTTGACCATCGTTCCCCTTAACATCCCGCGGAGTGTCCCGGCAGAGTCTAATTCTGCCAAGAGGGTGAAGCCAGATGTAGAAGCGTCCGAGCGCATCTTCCAAGACTTGAAAACGACCCTGGAGCCTGAGGCCGGCTCCTCTACCCTGCCTTCCCCTGGGAAGGAGGGGAATTTTATTGACCTCTATACAAACCCGGACTGTCGGGGGGGGGGGACGGCGAGGTCGCCTCTCCGCGAGCCGATATACTTCCTGTCGACCCGCGGTTTAAGACTCTGGAGGTTCGTCGACGCGGCCCATCCCCGCCCTTTGGGACTCTAGGGTTGGGCTCGTAAAGGCCGGGCTTGCCAGCCCGCATTCCCTTCTCTCAACTCCCTGAGAGTTTGAGGGGAGGCGCTGGAACTATCCCAGTGCCGGGCTTCAGCCTTCTTCCGCCCAGAATACACCCTTCAGGCTGTGGTAAAAACCTGAAGATGCCTCCACCTCGCCTCTCCTTCGAGGCATCGAGCTCGTCAGGTAAGTTGTCCTTTATTGGTTCTCATCCATAGTTGTCCTGGCGTGTTCGCCCTTCATATTATTGTTCAACCATCCTTGCAGCCTTCTTCAGTCAATCGGAGGCTGACGAATCCCTGGAGCGAGCTCGCTACTCACCCCTTCCTTCCCCGATGACCTTAGAGTCCTTCCTGGACTCTGAGCTGGAGGGCTCCGAGCTGACGAAGCGAGGGATTGAGGTCCTCAAAAATATGGTACGCGAGCTCTGCCGGTTACGGGAGGACAATAAGGTGCTGCAGCGGGAGTGCGCGTGGCTAGTAGGCGAGGCGAGGGAGGACTTGGCGGGCGAGGTGATGTCCCTTTCACCGTTGTTGGAGGAGCTGGACGAGAATCTTCTGGCCGCCCGGGGGTGCTTGAGGCGGATCCGCGAGCTCCGCGATTCGCGTCGACTTGCGGGGAAGGAGACGCGAGGCCGGGGTAGGTAGAAAACGGCCCCCCTGCCGGGCCTACCGGCACTCGACTCCTGCCCCCTCAGCTCGCGCGTGTATCAAACTTGCTGCTTCTTTCTTTCTTCGCATTTGATTTCTTTGAACAATATCCTTACTGGATCTGTAATAACTTAAAATATTTTTAGATTTTATTGCTTGTTGTTCGAATATAATATCCTTCAGTTTGGCACGTGATGGGACAGGTTTGGGAAGTAGGCGAGCTGGGTTAGGCGAGTTGGACCGATCGGTCGGCTTGACCCTTGATTCTTTTTTCTATAAATAGGCCCCCTCACCTACCCCGACTTACTGCTTTTATTGCTTCCGTACCTTCCTTCCCTTCTTGCCTTCTTCCTACCTGTACTCGCCCCCTAAACCTTCCGCGAGCATGGGTAAGACCAATCCTGATTCCGATGGTCGCTCCAAGTGCGCTCAGCACTTCACCGACTACTGCTTCTTCGAGGGGAACATGACGGAGGAGGAGTTCCCAGCGTTCTATGCCGACTTCATGCCCCTGGCTTCGAGGCGCGCCGACCCAGGGAGGGCGAGGCCATCAACACTTTCTACCCGAGGAGCTCGCCTTCCCCATCTCGCATTTTGAGGTGGGGTTGCGCCTACCGCTCTGGCTGAAAATTCGCCAGATCTTGAAGTACTACGGAGCGGTGCCTGCGCAACTCAACTCGAACGTCATCGCCATGATAGTGGCGTTCGCGTGCTTCCTCCACAGGGAGCGAATAGAGTTCAACCTAACCGTGTTCAGGAAACTCTTCACTTACAAGGCGACTCCCGACGGTGTCGCCTACTTCAGGGGCTCCTTCATCAGGGTTTGCGAGATCGCGAACAAGCACCGCAATTGGATATCAAAGATCGTCTTCATCAAGGGCGACCTCGACAACGTCCCCTACTCGCCACAGCAGAAGGGCGAGGAGGTATACCGAGCCCCCCACCGTCTCTGGCAACGATGTTGAGCTCCAGAAGTTCTTCCTCCACAAAGACTTCGAGGTCGTCTTCCTCTGAAGGGGCCTCGACTCGCTCCTCCCCGTCCATCCCGGCGAAGGTATTCATGCTTTCTCCTCTTTCCGAACTCGCCAAATCAATAAAATTTCTCTAACATGTTTCGTGCAGGGGAACGACTGGTCCCCGAAAATCCACCCTTCGCGGACTCAACACTGCTCCCTGCCCCCCTCGCCCACGAGAAAGCGGTTGCAGCCGCTTGTCGAGACGAGCCACCATCGTCCAAGCCCTCGTCTGTCAAGAAGTGGTTGACCCTGCGGGGTCTAAATCGCTCCGCCGCCATCCGCCGTAGAAGAAGCTAAAGGCAGTGGTGGTCTCTCGGGCGAGACAACAACAACAACATCAAAAACTAAAGTACATGAGCTCGCTTGAGCCCTCCCCGGATGGATCGTCGGAGAGCCCATTAAAGGAAACCGACAAAGGGTGGGAGGGAGGCGAGCCCTCTGCTCCTCCTACGGTCAAGAAGACCCCGGCCTACGAGCCGGGTCCGCCAAAGAGTCACCCCCTCTTCGGCCTTGGGGGGAGGTGGAAAGACTCGGTCAGCAAGCCCGTGGTTCAATGGGACGAGTCGGCCCACCGGATCTCCGTCTCCACCCTCCAACCCTCCTGGACTGACTGCCAGCTTTCCTCCAGTCACGCCTACGCGCTCGGCTTTGACCTCTACGGTCGCGAGGATACCGCGGCCTACAAGCGCTTGACAATGCGCCAACTCGGCCATGAGGGCTTTCAGGCCCACATGCGGGCACTAGAGCTCCACCACATGGTAGTTCATCGCGACTTCAACCTCAACCACCTCCTGCAGAAGGCTGAGTAGAAGCGCAACCTCGCCCAGGACAAGGTCGTTGACCTGTAGATGAGACTCGGCATTACCGAGGATTTGCTCGCCAACGGTGTTGGCGGGCTGGTAATCACTGGTTATCCCTTTCTCTTTTTACTTGGGATTTTTCAGCTTTAAATTTACATACCCGTTTTTGACTCAGGATGTTGAGTCCACTAGGGAGCTGTGGACTCGCGCCATCGGGTTAGAGGAAGAAAACAACCAGCTCCGTGCTCACTCCGTCGTGCAAGAAGTTCGCGCCGCCGAGATGGAGGCTCGCACCGCCGAGCTGGATGGGAAGAACGCGAAGCTGAGCGAGGAAAACAAAGGGCTTCATGGAGAAATCACCCGTCAGGCGGAAACCTTTCACCCTCCAGGCGGCAGCGAGCCCCCCTTCACATACAAGATCCCGAGGATCTTTGGCGAGGTTGAGGTCGTGGAAAGGCTGCGGGTCAACTCAATCGAATCTACCGAATGCACCCTGCAGATCATGAAGGATATGCGGGTGCTGGTAGGGGCTGCGAGGAGGTCACAGCCCGAGACCTCATGTCGATTCTGTTCCCGCCCACGCCGCCCAGCGAGAAGGAAGACAACCTCGACCTATTCTTCGGGAAGGACTTCAAGGACGATCCCTCTGGCGGGGCGGGCGGAGATCGCCAATCCGGGGGAGGAGGCGAGAGCTGACTCCCTTTTTTATTTCTTGTAATTCTCTCCCTCCCCTCTTTTTGTAACCTCGTATAGGCGAGTTCTCCCTTTTGTAACCAACTTTATACTTAATGAAAAGTGAATTTTTCTATCTTCTTTTTCTTGAATGCCTGTTAGGACGCGTACCCGTGAGTAGACCCTGAGAGCTCGCCACCTCTAAGCAATCTGGGAGGGGACCACTCGCCACGCCGTGCTCGTCACTAGCCAGCTCGCTCGAAGGCTGCCCACTTTCTCGCCAATGTCAAGCCGGAATTGTTAAAAAAGTTCATAAGTAAAACTGACAGGGGGTGCACTGTTGGAGCTCGCCTTCTTCAGTGGGTGTCGAGTACTCAGTTCGTCACCCTTCCGCCGCGCTGATTCTGCAAGCTCAGACTCGCTAGTGAGGACTTTCCTTCCCTATTCTTGGAAGAGACAACTTTCAAGTAACATCCGGAGAGGGCAGGATTCCCTTGAGTGATATCCAGCCCTGCCAGCTAGGTGAGAGCCTGGCAGCGGGATCTGCTCGGAGTCTAGGGTAAACTCCCTCGAGTGATATCCAGCCCTGCCAGCTAGATGGGAGCCTGACAGCGGGATCTGCTTGGGGTCTGGGGTAGACTCCCTCGAGTGACATCCAGCCCTGCCAGCTAGATGAGAGCCTGACAGCGGGATCTGCTCGGGGTATGGGGTAGACTCCCTCGAGTGACATCCAACCCTGCCAGCTAGGTGAGAGTATGACAACGAGATCCGCTCGGGGTCTGGGGTAGACTCCCTCGAGTGACATCCAGCCCTGCCAGCTAGGTGAGAGCCTGACAGTGGGATCTGCTCGGGGTCTGTGGTAGACTCCCTCGAGTGGCATCCAGCCTTGCCAACTAGGTGGGAGCCTGACAGCGGGATCTGCTCGGGGTCTGGGGTAGACTCCCTCGAGTGACATCCAGCCCTGCCAGTTAGGTGAGAGCCTAGCAACGGGATCTGCTCGGGGTCTGGGGTAGACTCCCTCGAGTGACATCCAGCCCTACCGGCTAGGTGGGTGCTTGATAGCGGGATCTGCTCGGGGTCTGGGGTAGACTCCCTCGAGTGACATCTAGCCCTGCCGGCTAGGTGGGAACCTGGCAACGAGATCTTCTCGAGGTCTGGGGTAGACTCCCTCGAGTGATATCTAGCCCTGCCAGCTAGGTGAGAGTCTGGCAGCGGGATCTGCTCGGGGTCTGGGGTAGACTCCCTCGAGTGATATCCAGCCCTGCCAGCTAGGTGGGAGCCTGACAGCGGGATCTGCTCGGGGTCTGGTGTAAACTCCCTCGAGTGACATCCAGCTCTGCCAGCTAGGTGGGAGCCTGACAGCGGGATCTACTCGTGGTCTGGGGTAGACTCCCTCGAGTGACATCCAGCCCTGCCATCTAGGAGAGAGCCTGGCAGCGGGATCTTCTCGGGGTCTGGGGTAGACTCCCTCGAGTGATATCCAGCTCTGCCAGCTAGGTGGGAGCCTGACAGCAGGATCTGCTCGGGCCTGGGTAGACTCCCTCAAGTGACATCCAGCCATGCCAGCTAGGTGAGAGCCCTACAGCGGGATCTGCTCGGGGTCTATCAAACGAACACTTCAACCGTTCACATAGATCGCAACGAGAGCACTGACACTTCAAGTTTCATTAGAAAAAGGAACGTTACTTACATGGCTTTAAGGGAAAAAATGTTTCAAGTCATCACCGCTCTAGGTGAGACTTAGGGTCTCGCCCTCCACATTCTGGAGGTGATACCCTCCTGACCTTAATGTTTCTTTTACAATGTATGGACCCTCCCAGTTGGGTTTGAGCTTTCCCACGGCGGTTGACCTTCCCGTGGCATCCACCTTCTTCAGGACCAAGTCCCCTTCTGCGAACTGTTTGACCTTGACGTGCTTGTCAAAATAAGTCATTCTTCTTTTCACTTCCTCCTGGCGGATGGCAGAGAGTTCGCGTACCTCCTCTACCATGTCGAGGGAGAGCCGCAACTCTTCTTCATTTTCCACTTGCCATCCTTCCCTGCATGCTTCTGGCTCGACCACCCGAGGCGTTCGGACCTCGAACTCGATTGGAAGTACTACCTCGCACCCATGGGAAAGCTTGAAGGGGGTATCTCATGTGGTGGTGTTAGGGGTGGTTCTAAGGGCCCAGAGAACCGAGGGGAGCTGCTCTACCCAGTTGCCCTTCAAGTTCTCAACTTTTTTCTTCAGGAGGTTCACTATGATTTTGTTTGCTGCCTCTACCTGCCCGTTGCTCCTAGGGTGATGGACTGAGGCAAATCTGAGATTAATACTAAGATGTTCGCAGAAGCTGATGAACTCGGCGCTGACAAACTGAGTCTCTTTCTCTCTTTGCAGAATCTCCATCGAAGTTCATCTTGATCGTTGAAGCCGCTCTCGAGTCCAATTGAGCACTTTGATGGTCATAGAAACTCCAACAGTTGCCATTTGCGTTCACTCGTCCGCATGGCATTGGAGCGAACCACAAGCCTTTTCAGCACCAATAGATCAATTCCACTGATGAGCTAGAGTTCGCACGCTCCCCTCCGCACAAAGAAGAAAGACGATAGACAAAAGAGCGGAGCTCTGTAACGCTCTGAGCGCCTTCCTTTCTCTCATCTCTAATTGTAACGAGAAGCGGTATATCGCCCTCACCTTCTTCCCTAAGCCTTGTAAACTAACTCTATCTAGTGGAAGTTAGATTGACACTGAATCGACCGCGCGGTTTTTTCACCCGGATTACAGGTTTTCCACCTCAAAAAGATTCTCTCACTGTTCTGTGAATTTCTGACCGTTTGCACGCTTGACCGCCTAGCAGACTAAGACAGTTCAACAAGCTCGGTCTACCAAGATGCTCGAATAAACCACAACAAAATGATTGTAATATGCGTATGCCATAATACTCCGCTATGACAAGGTCACAATTGTTGAGTTTTCAAGTGAGACCGGGCGGTCTGTTTTGCAAGCCGGGCAGCCTGTTTTCCTGGTCCTGTGTTGCTGGTGTGTGTTCTAGGCAGATTCGCTGCGAGGCTGGTGTCCTTTTTTGGCGTTTGGTGTTCTAGTTTTATTCCCTATAAATAGTGTGTTTCCCCTCTTCTTTGGATTGAGGAAAAATGGGGGTAAGGTGTAGTTCATGCTGCTGGCAGCCTGTCTGTTTGTACTCGCAAGGTGGCTGCGACCTGGAGGTGGTCTTCAGGCAACCTGGTGTGTAGTCGTTGCCGAGTTCTTTGGGCGGATTATGTGTTAGTCGCCGAGTTAGGGTGGAGTGTTACTGAGTTCTGGCGGATTGGGCGAGTAGTTATTGACGAGCTGCAGGAGGTTCTATTCGGTGGCTTGGTGGTCTTGTTAGTTGTTGCGGGCTGTGGTCGATTGTCTTTGAGGTCGCTGGCGGTCTGGAGGTTTGTCTCTAGTGTGGCGACCTTGTGTTGCTAGTGTGAGAGGGTGCTCGAAACATCCGGAGGAAGGTCAAGGTGGAACCAACTCTCCGTTTCCCCCAGCTAGGTATATATATAGAGCCAAACCTAGGGTTTGTACGCGCAAGGCCCCCGACCCCGTTATTCGTCCGAATATACACTTACAATCTCCTCCTATATTCGTGATAAATAACGGTGACGTTTTGGGGTGCTGGAGTGTAGACAGAAATAATAATCCAAACTAAGCAAAACAATCAGGACAGATCATACTAATAAACAAAAATAAAGGTTTTGCTTAAACGGCAAACCATCACACAGATGCTATCCCAAAACATAGTCTGAATTATTACAAAACAAAAAAACAAAGACATGAATTAAATGTTTGATGATTCTACTCATCTAGTAGATCATCATCATCCATGTCCAGGTCTACAGCTCCTCCAAAATCTCCATCATAGCCTGCAAGGAATTTCATGAGTCAGACTCAATGAATCCATAAACATATGCAGTAACATTTAAAGTAATCTAGCTCTTACTAAACGAGCTTAGCACTTCTAGCAACGGTGAAGTAACTCTGTCAGCATCTCATCTAGTCTAACTAGGACAAGTCACGTTATCTTACTCATTATGGATCACTATGTGCCTCACCAACACATGTGGGCACACATCACGTGCAACATTATCAAATGTGGAATAATGTGTTGTGGCCAATAATGTTTAGATTAACATTTACAATGACTTTCAATTCTCAGTTGAATAACTCTTGAATCAACTTACAATGGGAGGACGTTAGGTTATCAAATGTGGAATAACCTGCATCGCCCCATCTTGGGTTTTCATCAAGAAATTATTTGGGGTTTTCAGTCTGTCACTTATTAGATGCTTGAATGTTGACAGCTATAGGCTCGTGCATATCAAAACATGAACGTTGGAGGAAAGTTTCATATTTCTATGAACTTTAATCTCATTTCCCCAAATATTTTGATTGTGAGAGTTCTATTTAATCCTTTAGTAAGGGCGTCTGCAACATTATCTTTCGATCTCACATCAACCAGGGTCAAAATCCCTTGACGTGTGAGAGAGGTCAAACAGACCTGTTTCATCCTAAGTTGCCTTCTTTTGCCATTGAACAAAATGTTCATGGCAATCGTTTTAGTAGCCTGATTGTCGCAGTAAACTGCAACAGAACTCAGTTTCAGGCCCGACAGTGGAATGTCCATCACCAAATCTCTTAACCACTCTGCTTCTTCATCAGCCTAAGCTAGAGCATAGAATTCGGATTCCATAGATGAGAGTGCAATGCACGACTATCTCTTGAACTTCCAGCCTATAGCTGCTCCTCCTAGTGTAAAGAGGAATCCACTAGTGGACTTGCTGTCGTTTACTTCTGAGCACCACGATGCGTCAGAATATCCTTCCAGAACTAGAGGATGACCACTATAACATAAAACATACTTTCGGGTGTGCTTTAAGTAACGCATCAACCTATCGAGGGCATCCTAGTGGTCTTGGCCAAGATTGCTAGTGAACCTACTTAACATGCCGACCGTAAAGGCTATGTCAGGTCTCGTACAGACTGTAAGACCCCTTTTTTTTTCTTTTTCAACCACCGGGGTCTTATGCCCAGAACCGCCGCTTTGCGGTGACACCTTCGCACCCGGGAAGGTTGCCACTACAACGCGCCGATTCTGCCGGCCTTTTCGATCGCAATATGTAGCAAGCAAGAGAGAAGCAAGTCCACTAAAAGAGAATATCACATAAAATAAACTCCACGAAGGGAGTGTCCACAGAAAATCATCAGAGTATAAATAGTCTGGAAATAAAAGGGCTCATGCCCGGTACATCAAAGTCCTCACTACAAGACGCTCATCGCGGAAGATAAGAAAATGCTAATCACTCACGGAGCTGGTCGCAGGTGCACCGGTGCTAGACTGTCCCACCTCCATGCGCACCGTACTCCGCTGGTGCTGGTCCCTGTCTCCCATCCGGAGATCCTGTAATGTTTGGTTCGAAAACCATTAGTCATAAAGACTAAGCCCTATCATCCCCTACCCCTCCCACCACGGCTCCTAAGCACCGGGCGGAGAGGAGGAAAGGAAAGCTACAAAAGTGGAGAATAGTCAAGCAAGTGACGGTGGACCTAACTAGCAAGGTATATCAGGTGAACAATATAAATGTTGTAATAGGTAGAACAATTAATAAATAGCAAATTGCATTAAAGACTGCTAGAGAATAGAAAGTAAGCAACGAGTAAGTAAGTATGTAAGTAACCTTAACTTATATGAGTGCCCATACAAACTTATAAGTTAAGGGATCTTCTGCAAGGCTCCCATCGTATAAAAAGTCCCATACCGATTTATACGTTGGGGTGTCGGTTGTATGCAAATATGAGTGTAGTGATATGCTATGCCATGATTCATGCAAGTGCAACCCACGCACACGACTCTATGCGCACAGACCTTTAGTTCCCCCTGTTCGGGAGGCTAGCTTCACCCCCAGGAACCTCCGTAGTGGCAAACGGAGACAGTGGGTCGGGCCCCCCACTCCTAGGCGGGTAACCACACTACCAGGCCTAGCCCTTCCGTACGCCCCTAGAAGAACACAACCTAGGGTATCCGCGTACTGCTACTGGATGTACCCTCCAGACTTTTCGCCGAGTCATCGTACCGCTGTCGGTGTGATCGATCGCCTAGTACCGATGACCCACCACTTTTCTCCGTACTCCAACCCTCGAGCCCGCGGCCCCCCGGACAGTACTGTCCGTGCATCTACCTTCAGAGCTACTGTCTGATGGCAAGTAATCCTATAATTCTACTTTCCTATCTACCGGGGAGTGAGTGTGTGCAACCCTAATTATACTAGTTGCTCTTTTAATTTTATTACTCCTATGGTTTACGTTAGCCCATGACTGCCCCCGGTATATCCCGTGAAGGGCTCTCAAGGGGCACTAGGAACCAAGACGGTGCATTACGGCCCGAAGTTCCCTTTCGCAAGGCACTTATTATTATTGGTTGTCTACCCTTTACCCAATCCCCCTTTAGTTGCTTTAGTTCTAACCCTAGAGTATTAAGACTCTTCCTCTTCTTCCCGGGACGGACGATCTTTCGTCGTCCCCGTACTCCCTTACCCTAACCAGTCCCACATTCTACTTATCCTGACTTCTAATAATGAACTCAACCTTAACTTGCCCTACCAACCATCGATTATCAGAATTCCGTGGTTTTACTAAATGCAGACCATCCTAAACTATATGAGGTACATAAGGGGAGGTACTCCAAATTATCTTCCAAATCTCCTATAAAATTTACTGGAGATCTATCATGACTTAATTAGCTTAAATCCAGAAATTTATAATTTTCCTAATTAATCTGATATTTATTTTATTTTTCTCAAAGATTGGCCATGGGTAATTTTTAACATGAAGTACATGATATTCTTAAGTTATGGCCACCCGAAAATTGTGATCACTAAATAACTGTAAGGTATCATCAAATACTAATTTGCAGGATTTTACAAAAGATATTTAGCCTCTAATTAATTTTTCCATTACAATCTCATTATTCTCTTTTAAAGAAGGAAGTACTGAAATTACTCATCATAAAATTATAGAAAAATTACTGACTAATAGTATGATACAGAAAAGACCATTGTGCAAAGAATCATAATTTTACCAGCTTGATAAGCACTAAAATAGATTTAATCCAATATCCACGATAAATAATACTTAATGAAGCAAGCCTTAGAATTAAACTTCTAAAAATCCCATAAAAATTCACAGAGTTTTAAAATCATAATAAAGGTTCTCTGCCTAAATTTCATCAATTTCCAGGAAGTTTGTACTCCATAATAATTTTCTCTAAGCAAATCAAACAACTACAAAATCATTAAGGAAGTACCCAAAATAGTGATCATAAAATTCATAGAAAAATATCCAGAGCTTGTACTACCCCTATAACCAACTCTACCCATTTCTCATCACTTTTTAATGTGATTTGGTGTCATTTCCTATCTCTACAAGTTTTGCGCCCTAAACTAGGGTTAGATTTTTAGATATTCCAACGATCTCCAAATCTACTAAGATTTCATCCAGAGAATAATATTAGCCCTATGGTTCTCATCACCCAATCTCGGGTCAATCCGAGGTCATTTGACCACATGACCTTCACAAACCACCAAGACCCATCCTTAGGGTTTGGCCTTGGTCCTTAGGGCAAACTTACCCCGATCCACCTCCAACTCCATGAGGGGGTGCTAGAGAATATTACTAGCCAGTGGTAAAAATCTCAGCCTCTGTTGAGGTGATTTGACCACTCAAACTTCAAAAGTGCACTTTTAACCTAAGGCCTCTTATTAGGGCAAAACTTTGGGTTGATCATTTCTGATCCAAACCATCTCCAAATGAGATGAAAAATTAAAGAGAACCTTATGGTGAACCCAGGGACCACTCACCAAAATTTGGGAGGGTTTGGAAATTATTTAACCACCTAATTAAATTCGGTTAGGATTATTGAATTTTTCTAAAAACTATAGAAAAATATTCTCCAAAAATTCTCATTTTTGGATAGCACCTAGATATTTGTAAGGTTAGACCACATCCCAAATTTCAAGTCGTTTGGACGACTGGATTGGAGTGGGGAATTTTTCTAAGGTCAAGGCAGCCCTCTGGATAGACCTCACCAAAAAGGGTGCTGTGGTCTAACCAGGAATCCAAATTGAATGAAATTAATTTTGAATAAAACTAGACTTCAAGGGCTACAGTTTCTATGTTTACCACTTTTCCTGTAGGAGCCTCTAAGTATTTTTCCCAAATTATTTAACATGACAGAAATCTCATTCAGAAATTGATTTTACAAATAAAATCTAATTAAAGGCACTGTTCATCTTCTTCTACAGCCCGAACCAGAGACTGTAAACCTAATTTTCCTGTAGCCTTTCCAAGCTATTTCCCGGCCACCCAGCCATCTCCCTGGCCGGCCACCACCACCACCACCTCCGTTGAGGCGAGGGCTAACGTCGGGCGGCGGCACGGCCGCCGGAGAGGCGGTTTCCGGCGAACCCGCCACCATGATATTTTCGGAAAACCACCATTACGCTCACCCGATCTGGCTCTTTTGAGCCCGATATCTCTCCTAACGATTCCTAAGATCTATCCGCAGAAGAAGAGGGAGGGGAGGACCTTGTTCGCGGGTTGAAGGCGTGCAGAGCGTCGGGAAGCCATTTGCGCGGTGGTGGCGTCGCCGGAAATTCTTCAACAGCAAGGGGAAGTCTGGAATAGTTTGAGGGAGTGTAACCGTTTCCTCTTGCTGTCAGGAATCTTTTATAGATGAGCAAATGGGGAGGGGAACGGGTGAAACGTTGGAGATGAAACGTTGGCAGCCATTAATAACTCTCCTATGACGTTTCGGTTATGACGAATGGCAGTTGAAAAGTTGGGAATGAAGAGGTGCTTGCCAGGTGGCAATTTCCTACTGGACCCATTTCTTCCTTAATTATTAACATAATTAAAGTAGGGAACGACCCATAAATGCTCTTGATTTTTCATCCCCACAGCCAAAATTTATTAAGGCGTCGGTTACCAAAATTTCCAACCTGGCTGTCGTTTCGGCCTTGGTCACGGGCGTGACACATGGGTCACGGGCGTGACAGGCCCAGTTAGCGGTTCTGGGTTCGACGATCGTCGAACTGAGATCGACGATCGTCGAAGGGGTCACGGGCGTGACACCCGGGTCACGGGCGTGACTGGTCCGTGGCAAATTCTGGGTCGACGACGTCGAACTGAAATCGACGATCGTCGAGCGTGTCACGCCCTATGTCACGGGCGTGACATTGTGGGTCACGGGCGTGACTGGCCCATGTGGACAATTCCGGGTTGACGAGCGTCGAACTGGGGTCGACGATCGTCGAGCGTGGTCACGCCCTATGTCACGGGCGTGACATGGTGGGTCACGGGCGTGACTGGCCCGTGTGGCCAAATTCTGGGTCGACGACGTCGAACTGAAATCGACGATCGTCGAGCGTGTCACGCCCTATGTCACGGGCGTGACATGGCGGGTCACGGGCGTGACATGCCCGTGGGTCCATTTTGAGTCGACGGCCGTCGACCTGGAACCGACGATCATGGTCACGCCCTATGTCACGGGCGTGACATGGCGGGTCACGGGCGTGACCGACCCGCGACCTGATTTCTTGGTCGATTTATTTCAAGTTTTGGGCTCCCTGGGATTCTACCACAACCAACCGACTCCTAGGGGTCTAGCCGGAAATGGGATGTTACAAATCCCAATAAACAAAACAAAGATTTCGTCCCCGAAATCAAGGTTAAGCCTATGGGACTCAAATCGGGAAAATAAGCTTGTAACATCCCATGAGAACCGAATGATTACCTCCCTACGTTACGTTTGTTTGTGCGGTTTCGAATGTAAGGTTAATTCGCCCACCTAACTAGGTATATACACCCCAATAAACAAAAGATTAGCCCCTATTCTTGAAATTTCAATTCTATTGGTTTAAAACAGGAAGGCAAATTGATCGTCCAGAGGGGTTTGAGGTATACCTGACGGAAAAGTTCCGGATATTTTTGCCGCATCAAGTCCTGTGGCTCCCATGTATGCTCCTCCTGCCCATGATTGTTCCACAGAACCTTGACTAACGGGACCTTCTTTCTCCGCAAGACCCGCACTGCCGTATCGTCAATCCTGATAGGCTCCACGTTGACTGACCGATCCGAGGCCACCGGGCCATCTGCCGAGGGAATCAGCTGCTCAGGGCGTAGCAGAGCCCTCCGAAGTGAGGAGACGTGGAAGACGTCATGCAATCCCGCTAACTCCGGCGGTAGTTCCAGTCTATAGGCTAAGGGGCCGATCCGCTCCAGGATCCTGTAGGGCCCCATATATCTTGGACTGAGCTTCCTCCGCCCGCGAACCCGCGAGACTCCGTGCATCGGCCGTATCTTCAAGAAAACTCGGTCCCCCACCTGGAACTCTACTTGACGATGCCTCGCATCGTAGTATTTCGCCTGCCTGCTCTGGGCTTCCAACATCCTGTCTCGGATCAATCTAATCTGAGCATCTGTATCTCCCACAAACTCCGAGCCCAGTGCCTGCGGATCCTCATCCTGAACCCATGATAGTGGGGTTCTGCACCTCCTTCCGTACAACGCTTCGTATGGAGCCATGCCTATGCTGGACTGATGAGCGTTGTTGTACGAAAACTCGACCAGTGGCAGCAATCTCTCCCAAGGCTCGCCACGGTCCAAAATACACAGTCGTAGCAGATCCTCCAGTGTACGGTTTGTGCGCTCTGTCTGTCCGTCGGTCTGAGGGTGGAAAGCTGTGCTGAAAGTCAACCGAGAACCCAGATGGGCCTGGACTGACCTCCATTCCCTGGATGTAAACCGCCCATCCCGATCCGAAACGATAGTCTTGGGCACCCCATGATAACGCACAAACTGCTCGATGAACCTCCGTACCAATACTCTGACCGGTGTGTCCTTCGCCACTGGGATGAATCTGGCTACCTTTGTCAGCCTGTCCACTATCACCCAGATCGAGTCGTTCCCCGCACGGGATCTAGGTAGCCCATGTATAAAGTCCATGGCTATATCCTCAAACTTCCACTCCGGCACTAGAAGCGGCTGCAGCAATCCTGCCGGGTTCCTACACTCCGCCTTCACGAGCTGGCAGGCCTCACAATGCGTCACAAAATATGTAATATCTTTCTTCATACCCGGCCAGTACATCGTCCTTTTTAAATCCTTTACCATCTTGGTGATCCCTGGGTGTACCGAATACCGGCTGCAGTGAGCTTCCGTCAAAATGTCCTCCCGGATCCGTCCTCCTGCTGGTATGTAGACTCTGCCCCGGAAACACAGAAGCCCATCCCTCAAGGTGTAATCTCCTATCGTGCCTTCCTCCAAGGCCCTGAATATCGGCTCAGCTCTCTCGTCCAGCATCTGCCCATCTCTGATGCGGTCTCGGATGTCATCTGTAGTAGCCATCGACCCCAGGTACTCCATGTACAGCTCCGGGTCATCCTCAGATACCAGCGAAATCTGCATCTCCTCGAATGATCTAATCAACTCCAAGGCCATCAGCTGCGCGCCTACTCCAGTCGTACTCGCTCTCCGGCTCAGAGCATCCGCAACCACGTTCGCCTTCCCCGGGTGGTAGTGCATGGTATACTGGTAGTCCGAAAGAAACTCCACCCAGCGTCTCTGCCTGATGTTTAACTCCTTCTGGGTGTCGACGTACTTCAGATTCTTGTGGTCGGAGAAGATATCACAATGTACCCCGTAGAGATAGTGCCGCCAGATCTTAAGGGCAAAAATGACTGCCCCCATCTCCAAGTCGTGCACGGGGTAGTTCTGCTCGTGCTGCTTCAACTGACGGGAGGCATAGGCGATTACGTGCCCATTCTGCATAAGGACGGCGCCCATCCCCTGATAGGAAGCATCTGCATATACCTGGAATCCCTCCCTCCCTGATGGGAGAGCAAGGATGGGGGCCGAGGTGAGATGATCCTTCAGCTCCTGGAAGGCAGATTCGCACCGCGGCGTCCAAATAAAAGGGGACTCCTTCTTCGTCAGAGACGTAAGAGGAAGGGCAATCTGAGAGAACCCCTTTACGAACTTCCGGTAGTAACCGGCAAGTCCCAAGAAACTCCGAACATCCGTGGCCGACTTTAGTGGTGGCCAATCCCGTACTGCCTGGATCTTTGCCGGATCCACTGCCAGACCTGCTCCACTAATGACATGGCCCAGAAAGGCCACCTCCTTTAGCCAGAACTGGCACTTGCTGTACTTGGCATACATCTCGTGCTCACGCAGCTTCTCCAAGGTCAAGGCCAGATGTCTCGCGTGCTCCTCCTCCGTCCTTGAATAGATGAGGATGTCGTCGATGAATACAATGACGAAGACGTCCAGATACTCCTCGAACACCTGATTCATCAAAGTCATGAATGCGGAGGGTGCATTCGTGAGCCCGAACGGCATCACGGTAAACTCGTACAATCCGTATCTGCTGCTGAACGCCGTCTTCGGGATGTCCTCCTCCCGAATGCGAAGCTGGTAGTATCCTGACCTCAGATCCAGCTTTGAGAACCAATGGGCTCCTTCTAGTTGGTCAAAAAGCTCATCTATCCGTGGTAAGGGATAAGTGTTCCGGACCGTCAACCTGTTCAGAGCCCGGTAATCTATGCACAGTCGAAGGGTCCCGTCTTTCTTCTTAACGAACAGCACCGGAGCTCCCCATGGTGAAGAGCTAGGTCGGACGAACCCGGCCTCCACTAACTCCTGAAGCTGACTCCGGAATTCCACCAACTCCTTTGGGGCCATTCGATAGGGAGCTCTGGATACTGGCTTAGCCCCCGGTACGAGCTGAATCTGAAAGTCCCTCTCTCTGTGCGGGGGTAGCCCTGGTAGCTTCTCTGGAAACACGTCGGCGAAGTCCCGCACTACCGGAATATCTGCAATGAAATCCTTGGCTACGACCGCCTCAAAGAGGACCTGATAAACCTCTTCCCCCTGCAGGTGGGCCTTAACGGCCTGCACAGACGATAGCAAGGTATGGGGTGCTGGTATAATACCTTCGATAACAATGAAGGAGTTGCCGTGCCTCACGGTGATCCTCTTCGCCACGCAATCGATCTGGGCATGGTTCCAATAGAGCCAAGTCATGCCCAGGATCAGATCATAATCTGGCATCTTCAGAACCGTCGCTGGTGCCTCAAACGCCTTTCCGCCGATTCTTGCTTCCATATTACAATGAGCAGAGGTCAATATCTCTGACCCGTCGGGTAGGCGCACCCTCATCATCTTCCCGGTGAATGGCTGCACTCCTGCCAGCCCTTTCACGAAATCCTCCGACACGAAGGATTGCGACGTACCAGTGTCGAAGAGGGTGTGAGCGGGCTTGCCGCTCACGAACACTATGCCTGGGGTAATTAAATGTCTTAGTATTCTTATTGTAGTTTATCTTCTCTTAATTTCTAACCAGGTTATGTTTAAAATAGTAGTTTATATAAAGAAAAATCTGAAAAGTACTGCCATACCTGTGATAACCTGCTCCGGGTCCCGAGGCTGTGTCAGGTCTAGAGCATACACCTGCTCTCTCTGGCCTACGACCTCGATCCTGGAATCCCCGTCCTCGGTCCTGTCCTCGTCCGCCAAACTGTCGGGGAGGTGGAGCGCCCTGATGTGCTGGTGGGGGTGCTCGCCCCACAGGACAGTTCCGCTTGATATGCCCTGGCTGGTTGCACTGATAGCATACCGGTGGCTGCCCTGCCGTCCTTGGCATTTCCAGCATCTGTATAGGCTGGGGAGCCAATATCCCCTGAGTCCTCTGCTCCTGCCCAAACTCTTGACGGGGCTGATCCCCGTTCCTTCTCTCTCCGATAACCTGGCCCCGAGGACGGTCTCTACGACCTCCAATCACTGAATCATCAGCCGGTCTCTTCCGATTCTTCACTGTGAGCTGATCCGCCTCTCTCTTCTTAGCCATCTCCAGAATCCTGGCCAGACTCCCCTCTGAAACGAAAAGGAGGGCCTGCCTCATGTCATCCTGCAGCCCCTTATAAAACCTCCGGGCGTAGCCAGCATCGTCTAACTGGTAAGCGTCCGCATAACGGGCCAGGTGAGTGAACTCCTGATAGTACTCCACCACAGTCCTGTTCCCCTGCCTCAACCGTAGGAACCTATCCTCCAGGTCATCTCTCGCCGACCGAGGCACAAAATGTCCCAAGAGCGCTGCCCTAAACTCCTCCCAAGCAATATCAGCACAGTCCATCCCTGCGAAGGTGGTATCCAGCTGAGATTTCCACCATCTCTTTCCATGTGACTCTAAGCAGGAGACTGCCAAAGCGACTACCTCCTCCGTGGGGCATCGAATCCCTGCCAGCATCTCGTAAATAGTGTCCAACCACTCCTCCGTACGTACTGCAGACTCCGTCCCCTGGTAGGATGGAGGGGAAAGTCCCCGGAAGACAGTCATCCAATTGGCCCCGGGGTTTGGCTGTGGGGCCGGGGCTTGCTGAGCTCTGAAGGCCTCCAGGATGGCCGTCAATGTTTGCCCCATCTCCGTCTGCTGGAACGGAACGGGTGCTGGCGGAGTCGGGACCACATTCGGAGCCTGAGGTGTCCCCTGCTGCGATGTAGGGTTCGTCGCAGGCTACAAGCAAAAATTCCATTTGTTAGCAAGCGAAATGAATGGAATTTAAGAAGAGTTATGATGGACTTTCACATGTGATTTCCCTTATGGGCCCACCACTGCTTCCGCTGCTAGTTTGTCCGCAAACTAAGCTCGCACGGGGGTGGCCCAAGGTTTTTGTGGACTACTTCTCTTTCGATCGAGGTTTCCTCTGATACCACTTGTAAGACCCCCTTTTTTTTTTCCTTTTTCAACCACCGGGGTCTTATGCCCAGAACCGCCGCTTTGCGGTGACACCTTCGCACCCGGGAAGGTTGCCACTACAACGCGCCGATTCTGCCGGCCTTTTCGATCGCAATATGTAGCAAGCAAGAGAGAAGCAAGTCCACTAAAAGAGAATATCACATAAAATAAACTCCACGAAGGGAGTGTCCACAGAAAATCATCAGAGTATAAATAGTCTGGAAATAAAAGGGCTCATGCCCGGTACATCAAAGTCCTCACTACAAGACGCTCATCGCGGAAGATAAGAAAATGCTAATCACTCACGGAGCTGGTCGCAGGTGCACCGGTGCTAGACTGTCCCACCTCCATGCGCACCGTACTCCGCTGGTGCTGGTCCCTGTCTCCCATCCGGAGATCCTGTAATGTTTGGTTCGAAAACCATTAGTCATAAAGACTAAGCCCTATCATCCCCTACCCCTCCCACCACGGCTCCTAAGCACCGGGCGGAGAGGAGGAAAGGGAAGCTACAAAAGTGGAGAATAGTCAAGCAAGTGACGGTGGACCTAACTAGCAAGGTATATCAGGTGAACAATATAAATGTTGTAATAGGTAGAACAATTAATAAATAGCAAATTGCATTAAAGACTGCTAGAGAATAGAAAGTAAGCAACGAGTAAGTAAGTATGTAAGTAACCTTAACTTATATGAGTGCCCATACAAACTTATAAGTTAAGGGATCTTCTGCAAGGCTCCCATCGTATAAAAAGTCCCATACCGATTTATACGTTGGGGTGTCGGTTGTATGCAAATATGAGTGTAGTGATATGCTATGCCATGATTCATGCAAGTGCAACCCACGCACACGACTCTATGCGCACAGACCTTTAGTTCCCCCTGTTCGGGAGGCTAGCTTCACCCCCAGGAACCTCCGTAGTGGCAAACGGAGACAGTGGGTCGGGCCCCCCACTCCTAGGCGGGTAACCACACTACCAGGCCTAGCCCTTCTGTACGCCCCTAGAAGAACACAACCTAGGGTATCCGCGTACTGCTACTGGATGTACCCTCCAGACTTTTCGCCGAGTCATCGTACCGCTGTCGGTGTGATCGATCGCCTAGTACCGATGACCCACCACTTTTCTCCGTACTCCAACCCTCGAGCCCGCGGCCCCCCGGACAGTACTGTCCGTGCATCTACCTTCAGAGCTACTGTCTGATGGCAAGTAATCCTATAATTCTACTTTCCTATCTACCGGGGAGTGAGTGTGTGCAACCCTAATTATACTAGTTGCTCTTTTAATTTTATTACTCCTATGGTTTACGTTAGCCCAGGACTGCCCCCGGTATACCCCGTGAAGGGCTCTCAAGGGGCACTAGGAACCAAGACGGTGCATTACGGCCCGAAGTTCCCTTTCGCAAGGCACTTATTATTATTGGTTGTCTACCCTTTACCCAATCCCCCTTTAGTTGCTTTAGTTCTAACCCTAGAGTATTAAGACTCTTCCTCTTCTTCCCGGGACGGACGATCTTTCGTCGTCCCCGTACTCCCTTACCCTAACCAGTCCCACATTCTACTTATCCTGACTTCTAATAATGAACTCAACCTTAACTTGCCCTACCAACCATCGATTATCAGAATTCCGTGGTTTTACTAAATGCAGACCATCCTAAACTATATGAGGTACATAAGGGGAGGTACTCCAAATTATCTTCCAAATCTCCTATAAAATTTACTGGAGATCTATCATGACTTAATTAGCTTAAATCCAGAAATTTATAATTTTCCTAATTAATCTGATATTTATTTTATTTTTCTCAAAGATTGGCCATGGGTAATTTTTAACATGAAGTACATGATATTCTTAAGTTATGGCCACCCGAAAATTGTGATCACTAAATAACTGTAAGGTATCATCAAATACTAATTTGCAGGATTTTACAAAAGATATTTAGCCTCTAATTAATTTTTCCATTACAATCTCATTATTCTCTTTTAAAGAAGGAAGTACTGAAATTACTCATCATAAAATTATAGAAAAATTACTGACTAATAGTATGATACAGAAAAGACCATTGTGCAAAGAATCATAATTTTACCAGCTTGATAAGCACTAAAATAGATTTAATCCAATATCCACGATAAATAATACTTAATGAAGCAAGCCTTAGAATTAAACTTCTAAAAATCCCATAAAAATTCACAGAGTTTTAAAATCATAATAAAGGTTCTCTGCCTAAATTTCATCAATTTCCAGGAAGTTTGTACTCCATAATAATTTTCTCTAAGCAAATCAAACAACTACAAAATCATTAAGGAAGTACCCAAAATAGTGATCATAAAATTCATAGAAAAATATCCAGAGCTTGTACTACCCCTATAACCAACTCTACCCATTTCTCATCACTTTTTAATGTGATTTGGTGTCATTTCCTATCTCTACAAGTTTTGCGCCCTAAACTAGGGTTAGATTTTTAGATATTCCAACGATCTCCAAATCTACTAAGATTTCATCCAGAGAACAATATTAGCCCTATGGTTCTCATCACCCAATCTCGGGTCAATCCGAGGTCATTTGACCACATGACCTTCACAAACCACCAAGACCCATCCTTAGGGTTTGGCCTTGGTCCTTAGGGTAAACTTACCCCGATCCACCTCCAACTCCATGAGGGGGTGCTAGAGAATATTACTAGCCAGTGGTAAAAATCTCAGCCTCTGTTGAGGTGATTTGACCACTCAAACTTCAAAAGTGCACTTTTAACCTAAGGCCTCTTATTAGGGCAAAACTTTGGGTTGATCATTTCTGATCCAAACCATCTCCAAATGAGATGAAAAATTAAAGAGAACCTTATGGTGAACCCAGGGACCACTCACCAAAATTTGGGAGGGTTTGGAAATTATTTAACCACCTAATTAAATTCGGTTAGGATTATTGAATTTTTCTAAAAACTATAGAAAAATATTCTCCAAAAATTCTCATTTTTGGATAGCACCTAGATATTTGTAAGGTTAGACCACATCCCAAATTTCAAGTCGTTTGGACGACTGGATTGGAGTGGGGAATTTTTCTAAGGTCAAGGCAGCCCTCTGGATAGACCTCACCAAAAAGGGTGCTGTGGTCTAACCAGGAATCCAAATTGAATGAAATTAATTTTGAATAAAACTAGACTTCAAGGGCTACAGTTTCTATGTTGACCACTTTTCCTGTAGGAGCCTCTAAGTATTTTTCCCAAATTATTTAACATGACAGAAATCTCATTCAGAAATTGATTTTATAAATAAAATCTAATTAAAGGCACTGTTCATCTTCTTCTACAGCCCGAACCAGAGACTGTAAACCTAATTTTCCTGTAGCCTTTCCAAGCTATTTCCCGGCCACCCAGCCATCTCCCTGGCCGGCCACCACCACCACCACCTCCGTTGAGGCGAGGGCTAACGTCGGGCGGCGGCACGGCCGCCGGAGAGGCGGTTTCCGGCGAACCCGCCACCATGATATTTTCGGAAAACCACCATTACGCTCACCCGATCTGGCTCTTTTGAGCCCGATATCTCTCCTAACGATTCCTAAGATCTATCCACAGAAGAAGAGGGAGGGGAGGACCTTGTTCGCGGGTTGAAGGCGTGCAGAGCGTCGGGAAGCCATTTGCGCGGTGGTGGCGTCGCCGGAAATTCTTCAACAGCAAGGGGAAGTCTGGAATAGTTTGAGGGAGTGTAACCGTTTCCTCTTGCTGTCAGGAATCTTTTATAGATGAGCAAATGGGGAGGGGAACGGGTGAAACGTTGGAGATGAAACGTTGGCAGCCATTAATAACTCTCCTATGACGTTTCGGTTATGACGAATGGCAGTTGAAAAGTTGGGAATGAAGAGGTGCTTGCCAGGTGGCAATTTCCTACTGGACCCATTTCTTCCTTAATTATTAACATAATTAAAGTAGGGAACGACCCATAAATGCTCTTGATTTTTCATCCCCACAGCCAAAATTTATTAAGGCGTCGGTTACCAAAATTTCCAACCTGGCTGTCGTTTCGGCCTTGGTCACGGGCGTGACACATGGGTCACGGGCGTGACAGGCCCGGTTAGCGGTTCTGGGTTCGACGATCGTCAAACTGAGATCGACGATCGTCGAAGGGGTCACGGGCGTGACACCCGGGTCACGGGCGTGACTGGTCCGTGGCAAATTCTGGGTCGACGACGTCGAACTGAAATCGACGATCGTCGAGCGTGTCACGCCCTATGTCACGGGCGTGACATTGTGGGTCACGGGCGTGACTGGCCCATGTGGACAATTCCGGGTTGACGAGCGTCGAACTGGGGTCGACGATCGTCGAGCGTGGTCACGCCCTATGTCACGGGCGTGACATGGTGGGTCACGGGCGTGACTGGCCCGTGTGGCCAAATTCTGGGTCGACGACGTCGAACTGAAATCGACGATCGTCGAGCGTGTCACGCCCTATGTCACGGGCGTGACATGGCGGGTCACGGGCGTGACATGCCCGTGGGTCCATTTTGGGTCGACGGCCGTCGACCTGGAACCGACGATCATGGTCACGCCCTATGTCACGGGCATGACATGGCGGGTCACGGGCGTGACCGACCCGCGACCTGATTTCTTGGTCGATTTATTTCAAGTTTTGGGCTCCCTGGGATTCTACCACAACCAACCGACTCCTAGGGGTCTAGCCGGAAATGGGATGTTACACAGACTATAGCGTACATGAGGCTACCAAATAATTTAGAATAATCTAACTGTCGAACCGCATCCCCTTCATTGGGCTTTAAGCGGTTAGAATAATCGTATGGTGTCTCAGCCGCTTTTCGTTCACTATATCCCCACGTGTCCAACGAGGACTGGATGTAGTGACTTTGACTTAAGGAAATGCCATGTTTTCCAAAGCTCACTTGCATACCTAGTATAGTGTCAGTTACACCTAGGTCTGTCACGCTAAATTCTTTAGTTAGAACTGACTTTACGTCATCCACTTCGGATTGATCAGATCCAAGAATAAGCATATCATCCACATACAAGCATATTATGGCGACTTTGTCTGATCTATGACGTATGTAAAGACATTTATCTGAGAGACTCGACATGAATCCCATGTTCTTCACAGTATAGTCAAACTTCTCATGTCATAATTTCGGTGCTTGTTTCAATCCGTATAGGGACTTTAAAAGCTTACAGACCTTGTTTTCGTGACCGTCTACAATGAAACCTTCAGGTTGACTCATGTAGATCTCTTCGGTCAGATCTACGTTTAAGAACACAGTTTTAACATCCATTTGATGAACAACAAAGTTCTCAATGGCCTAAATAGCAAGAAGAACCCTAATGGTTGCTAAGTGACACACGGGTGAGTATACGTCAAAATAGTCTACTTCGCTTATTTGTGTGAAACCTTTAGCCACCAGGCGTGCTTTATACTTAGCTACGCTACCATCGGGATTTAACTTCTTTTTAAGAAACCACTTACACCCTATAGTTTTAGCCCCTATTGGCATATCAACTAACGTCCAGGTGTCGTTTTGAAGGAGAGAGTTCATCTCATCCTCAATTGCTTCTTTCCAGAGTAGGGAATCCCTTGATCTCATCGCTTCCTTAAAGGTAGATGGATCATCCTCAACGTGGTAAGTGACAAAATCACTACCGAAGGTCCTGGGGGTTCTCTCTCTCACTGAAGTCCTCCTAGACTCTAGGCCAGAGGTATCTACCAGAACGGAATAGGAGGTGCTCGGTACTGATTCAGGATCTTCCTCAGTAATAGTTGCTTGCATACCTGGTATCATTAAGTTCTTATCTTTGAGAAATTTATTCTCGAAGAACACCGCATCCCTAGATTCTATTATGATATTATTAGAAATATCAAGGAACCTATCTGCAGCACTATCTTCAGCACAACCTAAGTAGACACACGTATTAGTCCTAGGTCAAATCTTAGACCGTTTAGGGTCAGGAACCCTGACATAGGCTATACAACCCAGGTCTTAAGTCTAGTTAAAGACGGGGGTCGCTTAAACCAAAGCTCGTAGGGTGTAACCTCTAACTTAGCATGAGGAAATTTGTTCAGAATGTGATTCGCAGTCAAGACCGCTTCTCCCCAATAAGCGGAAGGCATGCCTGCAGTGAACAGTATAGAGTTCAACATTTCTGTTAACGTTCTATTCTTGCGCTCGGCTATGCCGTTGGATTGGGGGGAGTAAGGAGCAGTGATTTCTGCTATGATGCCTTGTAAAGCAAGGAAGCATCTGAACTCACTGGACATATATTCTCCTCCTCTATCACTTCTAAACCTCTTAATTTTCATGCTCAGTTGGTTTTCTACCCTGGTTTTGAAAAGACAAAAATTTTCAAACGCTTCATCTTTAGTTTTAAGCAAAGAGATATGATAAAATCTCGTGCAGTCATCTATAAACGTGATCATATACTTCCTCCCACCTCTTGTGACAAAACTCTTAAAGTCACAAATATCAGAATGTATAAGCTCAAGAGGTGTTGTGCTCCTAGTAACCGTGCTAAAAGGTTTCCTAGTGATCTTGGTTTGAGCGCACACTTCACATTTTCCAAGAGGAGACTTAGTGTCTAGTGTGATCTTATGAGTTCTAGCTACTTGGAACATTTTCCTATAGTTTATGTGTCCTAGTCTCTCATATAGAGTCCTATGGCTAACTAAGTTCAACTGAACTTGTTGCACTACCTCATTTGCTAGACTCAAACGGTACATCCTATTCTGGACGTAAGCACATCCAAAGTAATGTGAGTTGACTGACAGAGTCACTCTACCGCTACAGAAGTTAATTGACATACCAGCATCACACAGTAAACTAATAGACACTAAGTTAGCAGATAAAGAAGGAATAAATTTTACGTTCTTTAAAATTAAAGACTTACCTGAGGAGAGCATCAGAGTTGCGTTTCCCATCTTCAGTACGCCAGCTGTGCCGCCATCTGCTACGGTCACTGATTCCTTTGCATCCTTCAGCTCTGTCAGAAGATTAGCGTTGTTGCAAACGTGGTACGTGGCCCTAGAATCTAGGAACCACTCCGTGCTGGTCTACGCTTGTCCTACCATGGCAACAAAGTTTCCCCACTTGTTGCAGTTGAAGCATTTACCCTTAAACTTTTTGGAGGGTCTACTCGGTCCTGCAACCTGAGGGCTACTGCGAGACGTTTTGGTCTTATGAGGGGGAGGAGCGCGCTTGGAGCTTATAATCATGTTGACAGCAGCCTTCTGCTTGCCAACAGCTTCTAAAGCATGCTTCGTCCGGTTCTCGTCCTCAATGTGTATGAAGCGCTTGAGGTCGTTCAGACCAACTTGCATCTTCTTGCGATACATTTCCGTTTTGAAATTATACCACAAGGAGGGCAACTTATACACAATTGTGCCCGCAACAAAACTATCGGGCAGACTAATAGACTCACCATGCAAGGAATCAATCAAATTTTCAAAAACTGATACCTGAGGGAGAATGAATTTCTCCTCGTCGAAGTTGAAAGAGTGGAATTTATCCACCAGATGAGCCTTGGAGAGGTCCTCCTCCTACTTGAAATGCTCCTCCAATGCATCCCAGATCTCCTTGACAGACTACAACTTGATGTAGTTCTTGGCCAGGCTGGAGGAAAGGCAGTTCAGTAGGTAATCCCTGTAGAAATCCTCATCTTCAACCCACTGAGCCTCATCTTCAGTCCCAGCAACGTCAGCACGAGCAGTCTTGATTGTGTAGAAGACATTCAGGTATTTCATCCCGAACTGTGTGTTTAACTTCCAGTCGTTGAACTCAGAGGCCGTGAACTTCTCAAGTTTGTTCATGGGCACCAGAGAGGACATGGTGGAGTTCCTCATTGCTTGAACACACTTGCACACTCCACTGAAGAAGAGCGGACCTCCACTTGCAAACTCCACTTGATCGGCTTCACTGTGGACTGCAGGAAAGCAAGAGCCCACCACTGCACAACAAGAGCGATCGACAACTCCACGGGTTAGAGAAATCGACGGTGGGAGGAGCAATGTCCAGAGGCTGCGACTGGAAACTACTCCTGCAGCAGTACTGACCAAAAACGGGAAGAGGAGCGACGGAAGGAGGCGATTCCGGCGAAGGCTCCGACGTCAGGAGAAGCCCTAAGTGCAGCGGCTCGATCTTCTTCCCGATCGACGACGGGGAAGAGCGAATGGCGAGCCCTAGCAGGCGGCAGATCTGGCACCGGGACCAGTCGGATCGCGAAGAACCAGCAGCTGCCTCCTATGAGAGCAGCGAAACAGAGAGAGCAGACGACTTCCTCCTAAATCGAGACCACGCGGCTGCGGTGGCGTCGAGGAAGACGCGAATCGCCGTCGATCGCGACGAGGAAGACCCGACGGCGAGGGCTTCGGGGAAGACGCGAACGGCGATGACGTCCTCGTGCCCTAAATTCGCTGAGCGCAGTGGAGCGACGACGGAACTCCTTGGCGATCGTCGAGCGGACGGCTTCGGCAGCCGGCGGATTGGAGCAGGCGAACGACTCGGGGAGGGGGAAGACCCGCACGCGGCGATGGGGACGATTTCGCGAGCGAAGCACACGAGCAGCGGCGGATCGGGCTTGACCTAAATCCGCGACGGACGAGCGGGGGGGGGGGGGGGGCGACGGAACTGTTTCGAGAATGCGAGAGGGTGCTCGAAACATCCGGAGGAAGGTCAAGGTGAAACCAACTCTCCGTTGCCCCCAGCTAGGTATATATATAGAGTAAAACCTAGGGTTTGTACGCGCAAGGCCCCCGACCCCGTTATTCGTCTGAATATACACTTAAAGCTAGTCGCAGGCGAGCTGAGCAGTGGTGCAGAGTGGTTTGCCCTGAGTTCGTCGGCCTGGTTGCTGAGGTCGCTGGTTGACTGTTCTCTTGTCGCCGACGAGTTCGCCCTTGAGTTCGCCTACAAGCTGGTGTGGTGGACTGAGATCGTTGCCGGTTTGTGTCTGACCGCTGCTGACCTGGAATCTGTTTCTGGTTTCTCTTGTTTGTGTTCTAACATGTATCTTGTTTAACTGCTTCTGTTAATGTCCAATATCTCGCAGTTTTTATTGCGATTGGTTGGTTGGAGATTTGTCTTTTCAACGAAAATTCTAACAACAATGTGTAGTAAAAAAATACTTTTATATGAGACAACAAAATTAGTATAACTCTACTTCAAGTAAAATTACTTGTTCTTGTTGTTATTCACATTAACAAGGAAAAGAGTTCACTCCTACAATTTATCTATATAACTTATAAAAGAAATTGTGATATGCACAAGCATTAGTGTGACTTGCTTTTTAAAAATAAACTAAAAACTATAGGCTCTATTTAATTAAATCAAATTAATACTATTACTTTCAATTTATCCGTCCGATTGTAACACTTATTATAGATATTGATTGTCCCGACGAGATCTATCCAACAACATATTGATCTCTAAGATCCGACAATAAATACATCATGCACAAATCAAAACATTCAATTAAATTAACTTATTTGTTAGTATTTAAAAAAAAGCATAGTGGTTATAAAAATTGGTGAATTATGTGAGACACAAGCTTAATCATAGCCACCACCTTTCCATCAAAACTCCGTTGTCTTCTCGCCACACTTCCCGTTCCGCTTTGAAAATCCTTGCCATCGGTCTCCTTTGACTCCGACGCCTCTCCAGCCTCGTGATTTCATTTCGTCTGAATCCCCCGCCACTAAGTGTCTCGGATCCTCTTCTCTCTCTGCCACCAAAAATCACAACTTCGGATGCCATCTTCAGTCTCCACTGCACAAAACTACTAGGTATAGGCATATAAAACCCTAAAAATATGAGTGACAATGCACTGGGCTCCCCATGACCCGCGCGACACTATCACAATCACGACATTGCCCCAGCAGGACGAGGCTCCCACCGCTCGCAAATTCCTAAGTGTTGTGTTTTAGATGTCGCTAGATTTTGTCGTGTGCACGGGATTTGTGAGTTGCGCCCGGATAATGCCGGGACCGGGTGTGGGCCCCATTGCACTATCACTGGGATAAAAGGGGAGAGGTTCGTCATTTATTGCATGGCGTGGGAATGGTGATCCATCAATTTCTCTCCGTATTTCAATCGAGCGGCGCCCGGAATTATTAATGCTCAGCAAAACTATTCCTAATTTCCGACAACCGATGGTAAACCCCAATCTTGAAATCAGCCGAGCCGCCGGAGCCATTTCCTCCTCTCGCCGGAGCCATTTCTTCTTCATCGGAGATGAAAGTGAGCATAAACAGCGTAGCGAAGAAGCTGGTGCTCTGGCACACGCCGACCTTCCGCCCGCTCTTGAGCCACGCCCAGCTTGAGCCCTTCTTATTCTCGGTCGGCTTCATCTCCTTCCCCGCCTACGATCCCCCGCCTCCTTCAACATTGTCCCCGGAAGCGCCGTCGACAACTCCGGCGGTTGTGCAGTGGAAGGAGTACGCGTTTCCTTTGCCGTCATCGCACGCGTTCCCGGCCTTGTCGTCGTCGCACGCGATCGTGGATTCCGGCATCCCTCTTCCGCGGCCGAGGCTTCCGTTCCCGATGATATACGGGCTTCATCTCGTCGCCTATAAGGCTTTCCTCAGCGCCCTAGAATGCTACATTGGTCCCAGCGCCGTCTACAACCTATTCCATGTGAGGTCCGTTCTCTGATTCATTTCGCTTCTAATTAATTATTTCTTTTTCCCTTCAACATCATCACCATGTCTAGGGTGATCTCGCGAAATGTCAGCCAACACGCTCCCTGTGCGCGCGCAACGCTCCCCGCACGCGCAAGCGCGCCTGCGGCCGCCACCGCCATCAGACACCTTTGTCGGGCTGCCTAGACCGCCCAGGGGGCACTATCGTCATTTCGCTAAAATTGGTGATCCAGAAGACCGAAACAGAACGACACCATTCACCAGCACAAATTCCACCCCGGCGCAATTATCAACTTTTCCCTTCAGAAAACTATAAATAGGCCCCCAGACCTTCATTTGAAGACAAACAACTCCGGATGCTAGATAAACTCAGAGGTTTTTTGGATAGAACTCTGAGCAATTCCTCTGCTCGGAATTCGCTCCGCTCCCTCTCTAGTGTGAAGATACCTCAAAGCTTCCAAGGCGTGACGTTCTTCCCACAGGAACGCTCTCATCAAGACTTCGAATAAACATGAGTGCTTCCATCAAGGCTCCGTGGATTTAGCGATTTTCCCTGCCGGAGCGCTTCCATCGAGACTCTGAGAATTTTGTTTTCTTTTCATTGTTTTCATATTTTGTGCTTGTAACGGAGATGTGACCTGTCACTCTTCAAGGAATCATCTTAACTCTTGTAAACTTCAACAAAATAGTGGATTTTGGCTCGTCATAGATCTGGTCACGTGATTTTTCACCATTTCTGAGTTCTCCACGTCAAAAAAACCCTTTTGTCATTTATTGTTATTTTTCATCGACTGTTTGCGTGTCTGGTTCAATTCCGAGCTAAGACGGTCCGATTCGCCGGACCGGGGAAAAGTCGGGTGACCTGCAACAGTTTGATGCCGTTTATGGGAAGATATTCTTAATCTTCACAACTCCCTGGAAGCAACGCTTGCCATACGCAAGCACCCCAAACCAACAACAATGTCATAGAGGGCTCGTTACTTGACCCACAAAACACCGTGAGGCGCGGCAGCACGCTCTCAGGCATGGAAGTAGAGACAATAGACACATCCTCTGCCTTGGCTAGACAAGTTTTTGCCATGACATGGCACGAGGGAGACCACCCCGACAAAAGGGCGCGCAGGGACAACACCATCCGCTTCGGGAATGAAAACATGTTATGGCGACGTGTACCCCTAACATGTTTCCGGAGCATGGGGATAGGAGAGGTTTGCCTTAAAATCAAGAGGATTCTCGTAGACAACGGAAACTCGGTCGACGTCCTTTTCATGACTGCTTCCGGAGCATGGGGATCTGCGAAGAATTTCTTTGTCCGGCGAATGAACCCGTCTATGGATTCAACAACCGGCCAGTCCCGGTGCGAGGGGTGATCTTGCTTCTAGTAATTATGGGAGAGTACCCGAGGCAAATAACCCGTAACATCCAGTTCATGGTCACGGAGTGCGACTCCGCCTATAATGCCATCTTCGACAGCACTACAAACTGCGTTCGGAGCAATTGCCTCCGTGCCGCATCTGACAATGAAGTTCTCAATACCTAGCGGCATATGCGTTGTTCGGGGGAATCAAGCAATGTCGCAGATCTGCTACCTCAACCAAGCTCAGCCGCCGCAGGGGGAAACTTGTCACGTCAAAAATTTCAACATGCGGGACGAAGCCACAATGCAAAGAGCAACCCCGGTAAAAGGCCTAATAGTGGTTCCGCTCTGCGTAAGGGACCCTGCCCGCACAATGTTGATCGGGTCACTTTTGTCCCTAAAGGAGCACGAGGAATACATGAACTTCTTACACACCAACCAAGATATATTCGCGTGGAGTTTGGAAGACATGCCGAAAGTGGATCCGCAAATCATCACCCACTCATTAAATATCAACCCAACTTGCAGACCCGTGGTTTAAAAAAAGCGCAACTTCGCACCTGAGAGGTTCCGCGCCATCGAGAAAGAGGTAGACAAGCTTTTGGCTGCGTGATTCATCCCGGAAGTAGCGTATCCCACTTGGCTCCCTAACGTGGTCATGGTAAAAAAGGCCTCCGAAAATGAAGGATGTGCGCCGACTACAACAATCTCAATCAAGTCTGTCCAAAGGACAACTTCCCTCTCCCCCGCATCGATCAGCTCGTAGACGCAACGGCCGGCACGAACTCCTTAGCTTCATGGACGCATACTAGGGATACAATCAGATCCGGATGAACCCGGCGGATGAAGAGCACTGTTGTAAACTTGATTAGGGTTTTCAAATTAAATATTTTTTAAGCTAAATAATATATTTGTTATGAAATAAATTTGGGGATTTTAAAATAGTGATCGTCATGCTCTTGATTTCATTTAAGGAAGGCCGAGAGTACCCAATCGAGTTCACGTGCCTACAACTGTCGTAACGACGAGTTCCCAAAATTCGTCAATCGTTGATGGAGATAGGTTCCGTAACATCTAACAGATTGGAACCAAGCGAGTTTCATACAACCATATACACATTCACAAACAATAATTTATGGAATAACGGTAATAAAAGCAGAAAAGAACGTTCGAGACAAGCTTTAATTAATTATTCTAGACGCATAAAATATAGCCAAAAGATGAAGCAGCGAGGAGGTGAGGTTACCCAGGGCCTGATCCGGTCCAAGCCCAGCAAGCCTAGTGGAGGGGCCGGCAGTTTGATCGACGGAATACGGGGTCGATGTCGACGTCGATCGGAAAAGCCGGAGGAGGGAACGGAGAAACCGGTAACGACGACGAAGCAGTGCTTCCTCCAAATCTCCACGCACGGGAAGGACGCCTGGAACCGTAGCCGGAAGGGAAATAGTCGGAGTCCACGACACAGTTCGGTCGACCGGGTCGTCGGATAGTTGTTTCGAAGTCGACGATGCCCGACAAACTCCACTACGAACGAGTGTGGCGGCAGAGATTGGAGATCACGGGAACGGTGGGCACAGGAAGAACTTGATCGACAATGAACATGAAGCAAGATTTAGCTTCTCGTTCTGTCCGATTTCCCCCCTTCTAGAGGGCATCAATTCTATTTATAATAAATTATCTAATTAAAACTTTAGGAAGTTTTAAAGAGAGATCCGACCATAATTTTTTTTCCAAATTTAAAATTTTCCCAAACAAGGTTGGCCGACAATTTATTAGCTCTTACATGTTTTATTTCCTCTTAATGATTCCCAATAAAAACCCTTTTCAAAAGAATGCAAATTATAAATTTATTTTCAACGTGATATTATTCTATTCTTGGCGCAATAATATTCTGTCTTTAAAATTTTAACTTTTAATTTTATGCATTTCAATTAATTTTGAGCTTGCCTCTACCGTCCTAATTACCCAAATTACCGAACCTTTTTATTAAGGGTCCCATCGGCCGGTCAAACCGACAAGTCAAAACAAGTACGTGAAATGAAAATGGGTACATAAAATGAAGTGCAATAAAAATAAAAATATGAGAAGAACTATGATGTTACGAAGGATGCATCAATTCTTCCGGGGTTGAAAGAGCTTGACCCCGGCGAGACTTTGCAAGAACTGGCAATGAAGAGATCTGACATCATTGCTGGTGTTGGATCAGGTGGAATATCTGGAGCCTTGATAAGTGGCACAACTTGGGGCTCAATGCTCTGCTGATCATAAACTAGACCAAATCTCCTGCAATAAACAATCACCAGACCTACCTTTGAAAGTACATCTCATGATGGTAACAACCGACCGAGAGTTTATAATTTTCAAAGATTGCTCGCAAAAGATTATTAGTAATTTTAGACAATCTTTTTAAGTAATTAATTTGAGATTGCACATCGAATGAAATATGTTCATGAAACGAGAGATGATGACGGTCAGGTGGGCAGAGCAATGCATGAAAAATCTCGAAAGGAGATATAGTAAGAGAACGGCGTTTAAAATTATTACATGTGAATTTTGCTTGTGGAGGTACAAATCTTTTTGTTTTAGATTCACCCCGATTAAACGACTAATGAGATTTTCCAAACTCTTATTAACGATTTCAGTCAGTTTATCGGTTAAAGAGTGATAATCGCTACTAAACTCGAGTTTGGTGTCCGTCTGTCTCCTTAGTACGTTCCAAGAATTTGGTATAAAATAATTAATATCTTGTTGCGATTTCACAATTTCTCTCACATCCAACTTAATATTACAATTTTTAAAGTTTATTCTAATTTTATCTTTGAAACATTTCCACAGAAATCCTTTAAAACGTGTGTTCTTATTGGGTGTAAAAAATTTAGGAGTTCTTATTATCCTTGAAACATCAGTTTCCTTAAGTATGTATATAATGTGAAAATATTTTTTTTCAAACATATTTATATTTAGAGTATAATGTAGTGATATGAAATGATGTTCTCTAAATATAAAATCAATGTTTGGTGGTGATTCCAATGCTAATGCCAAATGATCATTAAACATAGTGTTTGTGGGCTCAAGTGTTGGTGGTGGTGGTGGCCTAGGAGAATCAGGACATACGCCGCTCGCGTCTATGTCACCCAAGGTGTAAGGCTCATCACTAGTCAACTCCTCCTCTGGGAGAAGCGATATCAAATTTGTGTCATCCAAGGTGAATGACACATCACCAATAAGTTCTCCTTCCTGGAGCAGAGGCTCGGGAAGAAACTCAGTGATTACAACTGGTGATTCAGTGGGGGAAAGCAGGTTCTTTACTTCAATTGGGATGTCATAAATAGGAGGAAGAAACTCTTTTTCTTGAAGTTGGGGCTCATGAAGAGACTTCTCAACTGGAGGGAGGACTACAGTGGAGCTATGTGAGGTAAAGGTGCACATGCGAGTGGTGACACTAGAGGAATCTATGTCCTTGGAAGTGAGGGCGCTAGTGAAACTAAAGTGAGGTCTATCAATAGACCTAAACTCAGACTCCACCCTACGAGCCATACTAAAAACTTCTTTTAAATTGCAACAGTGGTGCAATTCTAATTGATCTCTAATAGAATAGTGTGACTCGTGCAGGCACCGGGATACAGTCATCTTTTCACCCTCTTGAATATCTAATCTTGAGTGAAAGATTAGAAATTCTCTAGTGTACACATCAACCAACAAATTCTTTTGTTGTAGATTTTGAAATCTACGATATAAAGTTTGAAGGTAGTCGGGGGAGACATAATGTCTGCGCAACTCTATTTTAAACTCAACCCAAGTATTTATTGGAGGCAACCACAATCTTCCTCTCATGCTTTTTAGTTGTTTCCACCAGACGAATGCAGGTCCCTTAAGTTTACGTGTCACATACTCGAGTTGCGTACTCAAAGGTATTTGAGTAGTTCTCATAAAACATTCTATAGTATGACACCAATCTAAACAATTGTCAGGTCCTAAATGTCCGTCAAAGTCACTCAGACGTGTGTGTTCTAAGCGCTTAGGTTCAGTGGGCTTATCATGCCATGGGTGGTTATTGGTGAGAGATGCTCTCATTTCAATTAAATTTTTAATTCGAATATTTAAATCTTCTATGGTGCTCTCTAAACCTACGCTAAGTGTTAAATGGTAGACCCTTTCCTCCATTTGAAATGATTTGATTAAATTTTCTTACAAATTTTAATTGACTTTAAAATAATTATAATAATAATTTAAAATAAGGTAAAGATTTTAAATAAGATAAATTTTTTTTTAAAAAAAATAAAATAAAGTTTATAAATTAAAAAGGCATAATATTTTTTTTTTGAAAAAAAATTATAATATTTTAAAATAGTTTTTTTTTGTTTTTTTAAAAAAATTTCTTTGAAATTCGGATCGCGTGATTCGCGATAGGAGCGAATCACAACCTACCTCTGATACCAAACTGATGTAAACCGGATTAGAGTTTTCAAATTAAATATATTTTTAAGCTAAATAATATATTTGTTTGGAAATAAATTTGGGGATTTGAAAATAGTGGATCGTTATGCCCTTGATTTCATTTAAGGAAGGCCGAGAGTGCTCAAATCAAGTTCACGCGCCTACAACTGTTGTAACGACGAGTTCCCAAAATTTGTTAATCGTTAATGGAGATAGGTTCCGTAACATCTAACAGATTGAAACCAAACGAGTTTCGTACAACCACATACGCATTCACAAACAATAATTTATGGAATAACAGTGATAAAAGCAGGAAAGAACGTTCGAGGCAAACTTTAATTAATTATTCAAGACGCAAAAAATATAGCCAAAAGATGAAGCAGTGAGGAGGTGAGGTTACCCACGGCCTGATCCGGTCCAAGCCCAACAAGCTTAGTGGAGGGGCTAGCTGTTTGATCGATGGAATACGACGTCGATGTCGACGTCAATCGGAAAAGCCGGAGGAGGGAACGGAGAAACCGGTAACGGCGGCGAAGGAGTGCTTCCTCCAAATCTCCACGCACGGGAAGGATGCCTGGAACCGTATCCGAAAGGGAAATAGTCAGAGCGACGACACAGTTTGGTCGGCCGGGTCGTCGGATAGTTGTTCCGAAGTCGATGACGCCCGAAAAACTCCTCTCCGAATGAGTGTGGCGGCAGAGATTGGAGATAACGGGAACGACGGGCACAGGAAGAACTTGATCGGCAATGAACAGGAAGCAAGATTTAGCTTCCTGTTCTGTCCGATTTCCCCCCTTCTACATGACAACAATTCTATTTATAATAAATGATCTAATTAAAACTTTAGGAAGTTTTAAAGAGAGATCCGACCATAAGTTTTTTTCCAAATTTAAATTTTCCCAAACAAAGTTTGACAGACAATTTATTAGCTCTTACACGATTTATTTCCTTTCCGGACCTATTTGAAGACCCCAAAGGGCTGCCACCAACAAGGGAACATGAACATCGCTTCATCCTCAAGGAATACACGGTGGACATAAAATTGCGTCCGTATCGCTACCCACCCCTACAAAAAACGATCATTGAACACTTGATCAAGGAGATGTTCCAAACCGGATTCGGCACAACCTTAGCTAGTTTGCCTCGCCGATCGTGTCGGTGAAGAAGGGTGATGACACATGGCGGTTGTGTATTGACTACGGCCATTTCAACAAGCACACCGTTAAGGATAAATTTTCAATCCCCATTATTGAAGAGCTGATCGATGAACTGTGCGGAGCAAGATTCTTCTCCAAATTATACCTACATGCGGGTTACCATCAAGCGAGGATGGAGGAAGTTCTTATCCATAAGACGGCGTTTCATACTCGTCAAGGCCACTACAAATTCTTCGTTATGTTGTTTGGGCTAACCAATGCCCCTTACACATTCCAGAGTTTGATGAACAAGATCTTCCGGGATCAACTGCGTAAGTTTATTTTGGTATTTTTTGACGATGTTCTTGTATTTAGCAGGTCATGGGAAAAACATATACATCATCTCCAATTTACATTTTCCACCTGGCGACATCACCAATTATTCCTCAAGCAGTTCAAGTGCGACTTCGGGCTACAATAAGTACACTACTTGGGTCACCTCATCTCCAACCGGGGAGTGGAAACCGACCCCATGAAGATTCGAGCCATGTTGGAGTGTCCGCGACCCACGATGGTGAAGAAATTACGTGGCTTCCTCGGGCTCACTGGCTATTACCAGCGCTTTATCCAACACTATGGGGCCCTCGCACGACCGCTCTCGGACAAGCCTTCTTTCAACTCAAGGAAGCGGTATCACGACCACCGGTTCTGTGCGTGTCGGATTTTCGCAAACCTTTTGTCCTAGAATCCGACGTGTCAGAAGTGGGAGTAGGAGCAGTTCTCATGCAAATGGGAGACCGATTGCGTATTTCAGCCGAGCACTCGGGAAGAAGAATGCAACCATATCTGTGTACAAAAAGGAACTCCTCGCTATTGTGATGGAGGTACAACATTGGCGGCATTATTTGTTGGGGAACTCATTCGTTATCAAGACGGACCAACGTTCCTTGAAATATCTGCTTGACCAAAAGCTAGCAACGCCCGCACAACAAAAGTATCTAGCCAAGCTCCTAGACTATGATTACACAATCCAATATAAGCAAGGCAAGGAGAACTTGTGCGCGAACGCACTTTCAAGGATGAAGTGGATAAGGGAGAACTCAATGTGTTGGTCACGGTCCGGTCCAGCGTTTTGCAACAATTGAGGGAATCATGGGCAAGGGACACGAAGATACAAAGTATCATCACACAAAAAGAGCAAAACCGATCAAGCTGTCCGAAATATGAATGGGTAAATGACCTTTTGAAGCGCAAGGGGCGATTAGTGGTGGGGAAGGACTCGACCATGAAGGAGACGCTACTGAAGTTGTTCCACGACGGGATGGTGGGAGGCCACTCGGGCATTAATTCAACATATCAAAGGCTCAAAAATATCTTTTATTGGAAGCGGATGAAACCAGAGGTGTATGTGTACATCTAGCAATGTGCAATTTGCCAACAATGCAAAGCGGATACACAAAATCCGATGGGGCTACTGGAACCGCTACCTATTCCCACTCGTATTTGGGAAGACATATCGTTAGATTTTGTGGAAGGGCTACTCAAGAGCAAGGGGATGACCACGATACTTGTAGTGGTCGACCGTCTAAGTAAACAAGCTCATTTCAGTGTTCTCGCCCATCCTTACATCGCACAAGGAGTAGCCCAACTTTTCCTAGATTCGATCGTGCGGCTCCATGGATTGCCGACCTCCATAGTCAGTGATAGGGACGCCACCTTTCTAAGTCAATTTTGGCAAGAATTACTCAATATTCTTGAAGTACAACTAAAGTTCTCCACGGCCTACCATCCGCAAACAAATGGTCAAACAGAAGTTGTCAACCGTTGTCTTGAAGGCTATTTGAGATGCATGTGCTTTGAACGACCGCGTAGTTGGGTGACGTGGTTACCGTTAGCGGAGTGGTGGTATAACACTACCTAACACAGCGCCAGTAAGATGCCACTCTATGAAGTAGTCTACGGACAAGAACCGACAATTCATGTCCCATATATTCCCGGTGAAGCGCTAACGGAGGAAGTGGATCATTCACTTGAAGCAAGAGAGAGGGTGATAGGCTGATAGCCTTATTGAATATCAAGTTAGCACAAACACAAATAAAATGTGTATCATGGCCGATAAGAAGCGGCGAGAACGGACCTTGGTAGTAGGCTCATGGGCATATGTGCGACTCCAACCATACAAACAAACAAGCCTCCGATCACATGGGTTCCACAAACTATCCCCGAGGTTCTTCGGTCTCTTTCAGGTGCTCGAACGCATTGGATCCGTGGCCTATAAATTGGACTTGCCGGAAGATTCAAAAATACATTACACCTTCCACATTTCCCAACTTCGAGAGCATGTAGGAGACAACCCCGACCAACAAATCCCGCTGCCCAACCTCACCAACTCGGAGAGCAACTTGATGGTGGAACCACAAAGCATCCTGAGCCGCCGCATCGCGCCTAACCGCGGCCGCGTGATGACCCAAGTCATTGTGCAATGGATCAACGACACCAAGGAAGAAGCAACCCGGGAGGAGCTATAGTCATTCAAGCGTCGCTATCCGCACTTTATTATTTCTTGAGGACAAGGAAGTTGTGGGGTGGAATGTATTGTTATGATCTTTTTGGGCAATTTTTATTTTGTGGAGGGTGGTTTTGTAATTAGCCCATCTATCAGATCATATAAGTAGTGGGCTTAGTTAGGGTTTTATTTTTCATCGCTAAACTTGATGGTTGTGTATGTTGTGGGCGGCTGAATCGGGAATCATTCTCCTTACCGTGAGAACACCTCTCAGAGCATAGCTCTCAGGTGGGATCCTCTTATTTTCCTGTATTGCAATCGATTTTATTCTGTTTTATACAAGCTGGCGGTTGTTCAAGCAGTTGGTGGTTTTAATCTGTTAGTCCCTACTGGATCCATTTTGTTCTTAGCAGAAGCAACCTAGGATATTTCCACGTACATAACACATTAACTCTTAGGAATTGAAGCTTCTAGTTAAAAGATTGTTGTCACATTCACTAGGCTATCTTGTCTACGAATGAATGACCATGTCAACTATTCATCATACTAAACCATCCCATTATTATTAGCAATGAAAAGATGTAGTAGCTTCAATCTACAATACATAACAAATTCGCTATACACAAGAAATAAAGAGAGAAAAGTAAACACTGTGCACTAGTGCCCGAATGTCCAATATATCCAAGTACATATGTAATGTTTCTAAAGTATACCTAGTGGCTCACAGCAAAGTGCTAAAGCTGGGTAAAAGTAATGGTAGGCAATACTAGTATACTTCTGCTAGCCTAGTCCGCAGTTGTGGTAGTAGTCGTGCCCACATGGGAAGCTGCATGGACTGGAACATCCATGATCGTATCAATATACGACATCCATCCTTAGCGATCTTGAGGATGTCAACAACGAACGGTTTAGTCTATAAAGATTAAGTGCCTCAACTCCCCCTTGGGCATCTTATAAGCTCAAAGAGTAGTGACGCATGACAAATCTATATGCGGCGGATTAATGATATCCTAACCCTACATGCAATGCAAAGCCCAACGGAGAAACCAAAAATCAGATAATAAATAATTAAATAGCACGCATATGATTTTAGCAATAAAAAATTAATTCTCTTGGGCAAAGCAAGCTTCAGTTGTCCTCTGCGTGGAGAGCCAAAATAAGAGCGCACGACAAATAAGTTTTGCAAATCACAAAATAATCGAAAACAAACATCCACAATACTGGTGATTCAAACAAATATGAAATGTCATCATCATATATTAATATTGAAAAATTATTCCATACAACAAAGTAAATACTCACTGAGCAAGGGGGTTGCCGTAGGAGAGCAGATCCGAAGATGTGCGACATAATTGGGACGATCCAGAGAGGAGCCAGTGGTTGAAACGATGGGACAACGACTAGATCTGGGGGTTTGGGATGAGATCTGGGCTGTAGCAGCAAAAATAGAAGACCGTCGGGTCCTCCAGGAGACTCTCAGGTGAGCAAGTTTGGAGGGGTGAGATCGGGGTTGGGGTTTGCTGGAATTGGAGGAAAACAGCCAGGAAAACTTGATCTGGGGCGGAATCTGGACAAATCTGGGCATCAGACTGAAGGGGGGAGGAATGGGGAAGGTGGCGGTGGCTGTTAGGATGCTTGGTGGACTGGCAGGAGGGAGAGGGTGGGAGCGGCGTGCTCTTTGGACAGGGAGTGCAACGGTTGCAGGAATATAGGGGGGGGGGCGGTTGTAGATGGCAGTGTTGGTGGCTGTAGACAACAGTGATGACGACTGCCGTTGGGGCTATGGAAGGTGGCGGTAGAGGGATTAGGGAGTGAGAAAAGGTGGATAAGGTTAGGTAGTACCTTGGAGAGGAAGATGAGCGCCTAGGAGTCGTCACTTAGGGTCCACGGAGTCGGCACCATGGGATGATCCCGGGATTCTGTGATTCACAATCTCCAAAATCTGCAATAGCCTCTAGCAGCCCCCATGCACTCTTATTTATAATAAAGAGATATCAGGACATCCCACCATCGACGACCATGATTGGCCAAAGATGGGGTAACCCAATTACATAAAAAGTAAAGCAAAAATGACAATGTAATATATGAAATCGTGTTGGAATGATGGGTCGGACGCATCCGTGGAGTCGGATTATCGATCCGGGCACGCCATATATAGTAAGTAGCCGAACGGCTCCAAAACTCATCCTCTGCTGCGCGTCCGCATCTCCGCTCCACATCAAGTAGTGGAATGTAATGTCCTGCAGTTATCAGAATAGTAATATGCATATACAATATGTATGAAAAGAAAGTGCTAGAACAGTAACTAAGGAATGTAATCTATACAGTATGTGACGCTGGTCGGGCTATGAGGGGTTGTGCCGACACTAATGCAAGCCTAAGTGGATGCGTGGAATGAACACGAACAAGCCTAATTCAAATGATGCATGTATGATTTCGTTTAATATGGAAATATTATGTTAGCAAAATTATTATTTAACAAATCTGCACAATATGAACTTTGATTTTCCGACGCACAAATAAAATCATGCTCGTCTTCACAAATGTTGCTTTCAACTACATTTTTTTGTATAGATCCTAAGAGAATCAAGTAATGAAATAAAAGCACAATCAAGACAATATTTCCACTGAAAATATGCACGGTTCATCGAAATATTTAATATAGAAAAATAAGACACTAAAATAAGATTACTCACTAACATTGGGGTTCGGCGGCTGCGGAATGCGGCAACGTGGGTGGAGATCAGTCCAATTAAGGGCCAGACTGCTGTGCTGGAAGGAGAGGAAGTAGACGGGTGCAAGATTCTTTCTTGAGTCGGATGTATGGAGGAGGGTGGAAGATCGAGAGAGAGAAAATTGGTAACAGGCTGGGTCGAGGGAAGATGTCACAGGAATAAGGGATGAAGGCCTTTGGAGGGGAGGTGGTTCGGTTGTAAGCAAGGGAACGGGTGACTGTTGGGAATGTTGGTGGCTCCAATGACAGGGACAAAGAGGGAAGGGAATGGGTATGGCAGGCGGGATCGAGGGAGGGTAGAGGTGAGGGAATGAAGACCGGAGGATGGGGTTCTAATGGTAGGAAACCATCTTCAAAAAGAAACCGAATATGAGGTATACAATCCACTATATATAACACAACCTGCATTAATAGCCTCCATGCCTTTCGGGTCAACAATACATAGTATGATAGCCTGTATGTTTGTAATGAGGTTTAAGGGCTTAGAAGATAAATTACGTGTTACAAACCAGTCATATGTACAAAATACAGGCTTTGCTCCCTGACAATCATACTGGTCAACTTTGGTCACTGATCGATGCAAGCCAACTTTTGGTCAACACCCATCAATTGATTAAGATTTGGTAATAATCATGCGTTTAAGTTAAGACACATGGTAAACCCTACTCTGATTAGATCAAATTGGATCAAAGGATGTAATTGTTAACAAAGTATAACACAACCTGCATTAATAGCCTCCGCGCCTTTCGGGTCAACAATACATAGTATGGTAGCCCGTATGTTTTTAATGAGGTTTAACGACTTCGTAGATAAATTACGAGTTACAAACTAGTCATATGTACAAAATACAGGCTTTGCCCCCTGACAATCATATTGGTCCACTTTGGTCATTGATTGATACAAGTCAACGTTTGGTCAACACCCATCAATTGATTAAGATTTGGTAATAATCATGCGTTTAAGTTAAGCCACCTAGTAAATCCTATTCCGATCAGATCAAATTGGATCGTTACCCGCAAAATCAAGATCAAATCATGCTGGATCAAAGGATGCAATTATTAACTAAGTAACTCACTCTGGGTCAAATTGTCATTAATGGACAATTGAACTATATCCTTGGGTAGTCGATTACCTGTAAATAGGTGAAACACTTCTCAACTGATAGTGTAATCCTTAAATAAGTGTAGCGACACATTGACAATTCCGTTTGTAGTATTCTTGTTCATTCAGAAACATAACATAGAATCAGTCACGCTAACATAAAATCAATCGCGCTTAGAGGTACGAGTCTATTTAGGTCAAAACACATAAGATATGTTCCACACAATAGAACTCAACCAGTTGTCTATAATGACTTGTCCAACTCTAATTTGAGTAGACCATGGTCAATTTCGTTAGATTTGGTCAATTGACACATTTTGTTACCGTGGTTAACTCAAGTAGCCTAAATGACCTAAAATGTTAATTAAGGATCACATCTTAAAAATGAGGTGGGCCATTACTCATGAGTGGAGGGAGGGCTTATATCATGAGTGGTTGATCGCCTCACCAATTTAATTGAATTGGGTCAATTTGTCAACTTGGGCTAACCAAAATTATCCCAAACGACCAATTGGTCAATTAAAGTTTACACGTCAAAAGTAAGGTGTGCAAGAGCATTAGAGTGGTGGGACCAAGCCGGGGGGGGGGGGGGGGGGGCGGGCAATCACTTGTCCCACCAATTTAACTGAATTGGGTCAATTGCCGCAGTTGGTCATGTTGGGCTAAACCCAAGTTAGACCAAATGGCCAATTCACCAATTAAGGGTTAGGGTTGTCAGGGTTAGGATCCTAGGTTGGATCGTTTAAGATTAGATCAGATCCGATCGTAGGATCTAATCGAGGATCTAATCGAGGATCATAAGATCCCGCGAAAATGAATAATCAAAAAGATATTATCATTCTAACTTCTAGATAATTATGATAATGTTTAATGCTTATGAAATATAGGGACGCATAATGGGAATGTCTTCTTTGCTCGCCTTTCAGTTGACCCCTAAAGCAGTAAAAATCTCATCCCCTTTTTCCAGGCTATGTAATGGTTCTTTCTCACATGATTCCCTCGCCTATGGATTTCCTTACCATAAAAGAGAAGACAATGATTAGGCGAGTGAAGTGAAGTTTTTCTTCTTTTATTAAAGGCCATCTTGAATCTGGAACTCCCGCGGAGCGGTAGGGCAAGAGCGCATCTTCTTTTGGTCCCTGCTAGATTGACTATGGATAAGTTTGGGAAAGCGTCATTGACATCTCTGTGAGCATTATTGGATCGACATCCATGGATAAGTTCAGGCCCCACGAACTGGTTCGATAACAACAACAAAAAGTGCGTAGCAATTCTTGCAGCGGATCCCGCGACTCTCTTTCATTGGAGACAGTTCGAGTAGAAGAAGAAAAGGTTTCTGCCAAGGTGCCAAGAGAAAGGTCCGAGAGCATTCCATTCCATTCCTACTGCAAAGGCTGATATGCCGACACCGACGTCTTTTCTGTTTCCATTTTCTATGAAATACCTTTTTCCGGTGAGGAACTTCACTCTCATATTCGAGGGACTCTATTATACTACCCGACCGATCAGTGCCCCTACAAAAGAGTGAATCTGGTATGATTCCGTAGCCCATTTCTCTGTCTTTATCATTGGCATTGGCCTACCTCTATCATTGACACCCGCTAACATAATTTCCTTAACAATGTACCTTCCTTAAGGAAGTTTTTAATAAAACAAGATAGAAATAGTGTTGCGAAGCGCGAATGCAGGATATTAGGATTTATTGAGGGGCTCAAGATTTAATTATAATGTGGATTTGGATCTAATTGGATCTGGATCCTTTAATTACAATTCTAATATGAATTAGTAGGATTGGTCTTATGATGCTACGATTCAGATCGTAATCTCATCCGTAGAGGACCCAAAAACAATCCTAGATGCGAGATCCAGATTGATTTATCATTTTCGAAACTTGGCCAGTTGATCAATTTGGGCTAGCTCAAGTTTGCCCAAATGACCATTTGGGCAATTAGAGGCACACCGCAAAACTGAGGTGGACAAAAGCCATGAATGGTGGCACCAAGCCAATGGTCCCAAAAAATCCACTTATTTGATCAATTTAGCCAATGTATCAACTTGGGCTAGCCCAATTGATCAAATTGGTGGCATCACCCAAAAACGGAGCTGACCACAACTCCCAAAGGATGGGCTCAGATTGGGGGATCCTAGCAGTTTTATGGACCCCAAATGAGCCTCAACATAGCTATTTAAACCAATTTGAGCCAAATTAACTTAGTTTTGGATTCTTTAGGGCTAGGGTGTACCCATTTGGGTAACATCCAACCCTTTCTAGGAAGCCCTCTGTTAATTTCAAGATTCGACTGTTGGATCACCTACAATTCAAGAAGTTGAATCTTAGGACGATTAACATTGATCTTGAATTGGCTCGACTCAGTATGTGTGAATCCATTACACCCACACAGATCTCGACACGTTTGGGCATCCGAGATCGTGTTATACACATATATTTTTTTGCATGATTGATCGCAAACCTTGATACAGGCTGAGTGGTTCCCAGTGACAGAAATCGCACGAGGGGGCGATGACGCTTCTAGGTTGGTTGTCGGAGGACAACAAATCAACTTAAAGGTCCCGGTGGCCGGCCTCCACTGGAGCCTATAGACTTATCAAACTTGATAACCCTTTATGCGTCGTCATTTAGTTCTTAATCCTGACGACGGAGCCAACATATTATCTATCAAGGAGGTCGACAGAGACCTTTGTGCCCCCGATGACACCTTATGGAGGTAGGAAGCCCTATCCCTATGACGACTCGCTAGAGGTTGTGAAGAAAGGATTTGGGTAGAGGGCAATTGGAGATCTAGTGGATGAATCCTTGATCTAAGACTCAAGGGAGAGATAAGGAAGTATCTGACATCAACTGAGCCAACTGGATCATTGTAATGGTGTGTTGGCTAGATCAACATGAATTGCTTTTAGTCTATTGAACTTGCTTCAACTCTTGTCTGAGCTTTTGCAAGGGGAGAAACATCCCATTCTCAGTCATCGGAGGTGGGGGGGGGGGGGTGTTTGGTGGAAACACTCGGGTAGTCTCCTTGATTCCAACAAGTGAAGGAAAAGAGATAGGGGGGTTAGTTATGACATGAAATGAGCTCTTAGCTTATGTATTTGTTACTTATAGCCCTTGGATGTCTTATTGGGTCACTCTTGACCCAATAAGAGTGACCAAGCCAAAAGCCTTAACATGATTGGATGGCCAATTTGAGCCTCTTTGATCAATTTGGTCAATTGGGTTGACCCATTGATCATTGTGGGTGCCATATGGGTCATTATGGTCAAAGTAGGTGGGGTCCAATTGGCCAATAGCAGGCCAATTGGGTCAACATTGTTCTAGGTAGACCATTTGGTCAGCCCTTGGCCAAGTGGATCCCATTGACCTCACATTGTGGTCATGTATATATTATGTTCAATTATGCATTTCCAAGTCAATTAGGCCAATTTGGGTCCATTTGGATCAAGATGGCCATTTTGGTCAAGTTGACCCATGTGTTGACCAACATGACCCATTGACTAAATCATGGGTCATGTTGGCTTGTTTTACTTTATAAGGTCATCTTAGGCCTACGTAATCACTGTGAAATTCATTGTACCCATTTGGGTCCATTGAATCATATCTGACCTAATAATGTCACCTTAGTGGGTTCAACGTCAACCCATGACAGTTCGGGTTCAATTGAAACATAGTTGGTTTAATTGGTCAATTAGACCATATTGGATCCATTTTGGACCCATTTGTCCCAATTTTGTCCAAAGTCATCCCATTGGGTTGATTTTGGTCAATTAGGTCAAAGTTTGTCAACTAGATCATTTTGGGTCCAAGTGGCTTAATTGATTCCACTTACGTCATTGGAACCTATTCTAGGTCATTAGAAGTTCATTGGATCCAATATATATGCCCGATTTGACTTCGATGGGTCACATATTGAGCCAAATATGGTATTTTGGTACTTGGTCAAATGGCCCAATTTTGGGTTATGATTGACCAATTTTACCCAATATGGTATTACCCAATTGAAAATAGATGCATTCACAATAAAAATAACTAGATACTGCAGATCGTGTTGCTGGAATAGTGGTGATCGTAGCACTGAATAAGTGTCTCAATGAGAGTGGAGTCGGCGGACCCTTCCATGCCAATGTTGGTTGTGGAGACCTTTTGTGTCCGTGGTCTGGTTAATGCCAAAGTACTGCTTGACACGTGAACATTGGGATGTCGATGTGGCGGGGAAGCAGAGTATGCAGTCCCGTCTGAGCGAGTTCTTTTGAGGATGTCTCGTGTGGGAATCTCAAGGTGGAGGTAGCATTATCCCTGGATTGTTGGACGGGTTGTATGGTGCGGAGCTTTGCTATAATCAGTGCGAACTACTCGGCTTGAGCCTCAAGGCGATTGTTAATGGCGGTGACGGTGCGCTCTATGGCCTCCACACATTTGTCCGTTATTTGATGAGTCTTGGGCATACGCGAATGATGCCAAAGTACATGGGAGGATTTGTGGTGCTGCGGAAGAAGAGGCCGAAACTAGGGCTTGGGGTGAAGAGGTGGGTAATTTTAACACCTGCTTGCAACAACGTTGTAAAACTGGTCCGGCTGGGAGCCCACAATAAAATTCATTTGCAAGCTAGGTATTAAAAAATTATAAAAAGAAGCATCTATCCTTTGTCGCCATTGTGCCCCATCTTTTGTCATAATCTCACTAATGCCTAAGTACATCATTTCTTTCCTTACGGTTTCATTCCAAGTCTTTATTGGTCTACCCCTCCCTCGTTCAACATACTTAGTGACTAGACTCTCACAGTGCCTAGCAGGTGTCTCTAATGGTCTCCTTTGTACGTGTCCAAACCATCTTAGACGAGCTTCTCGCATCTTCTCTGCAATTAGTGCTACTCCTGTCTTATCCCTGATACTTTCATTCCTAATTTTATCCAATCTTGTGTGTCCACACATCCACCTAAGCATTTTCATCTCCGCAACTCCCATTTTTTGCTCATGTACACAATTCACTGCCCAACACTCAGAACCATAGAGCATCGTTGGTCTAATTGCAGTACGGTAAAACTTGCCCTTAAGTTTTAGTGGTACTTTACGATCACATAAGATCCCTGACGCGCCTCTCCACTTCAACCAACCCGCTTGGATTCTATGTGTCACATCTTTATCAATACCTCCGTCTTTTTGAACGATCGATCCAAGATATTTAAAACACTCACTACGGGAAATATCTTGATCACCCAACTTAATAACGAAGTCATCTGTCCTTCTTATACTGCTAAATTTAAGCCTCATATACTCCGTCTTTGCCCTGTTCAACCTAAAACCCTTCTTTTCTAAAGTATCTCGCCAAGATTCAAGTTTTGCGTTTACACCCTCGCACGTCTCATCAACTAAAACGATATCCGCAAACAATAAACACCAAGGTAGTACTTGTCAGATATGTCTGGTGAGCTCATCTAAGATAAGGGTAAAGAGATAAGGGCTTAAAGCTAAACCTTGATGTAAGCCAGCAGTGATAGGGAATTCCTGTGTTAATCCTCCAGATGTCCTCACCATTGTCACTGAATTTGTATACATATCTTTGATTGTGTCAATATATGATATATTTACACATTTCTTTTCTAAGACTCTCCCTAAGATCTCTCTTGGAACTCTATCATAAGCCTTCTCAAGATCAATAAATAACATATGCAAATCTTGTTTTTTTTCTCGATAGTTGTCAATGAGTCTCCTCAAGAGATGTATAGCTTCCATGGTCAACCTCCCCGGCATGAATCCAAATTGATTCTTCGAGATGTTAGTCTCTCGTCTTAATCTTCTTTCTATTACTCATTCCCATAGTTTCATGGTATGACTCATCAATTTAATTCCTCTGTAATTAACACAATTTTGTATGTCCCCATTTATTCTTATACAAAGGTATCAAGATACTTTTTTCCATTGGTTTGACATCCTCTTTGATTTCAGTATCTTTTTGAAAAAACATGTAAGACACAATATTCCTTCATTTCCTAGACATCTCCATACTTCGATGAGTATATCGCCTGACTCAAACGTCTTTCCATTTTTCATCTTATTTAGAACATCTTTTACCTCTGATACTTGAAGTTTACGATAAAACGTTATGTTCTTATACTTCTCTGATTTACTTAACTCTTACGAATTCAATTTATTGTTTTTTGTTTCATTATAGAGTTGATAAAAGTATCTTTCATATCGCTCTTTAATATCCACATCAACCGTCAATACTGTATCTGTCTCATCCTTTATTCATTTTACTTTACTTAAATCTCTTGTCTTTCTTTCTCTAGCTCGAGCAATTTTATATATGTCACGCTCTTCATCTTTGTTATCTAGTCGCTTATAAAAATTTTCATAAACTTGACTTCTTGTTTTACTTACTGTCTGTTTAACTTATTTTTTGCCGACTTTATACCTGACTAAGTTTTCATCATTCTTATAAGCGTAGAGTGATTTATAGCTGACCCTCTTTGCCCTCACTTTCTCTTGCACTTCCTCTTTCCACCACCAAGATTCTTTATTTGGGGGCACAAGACCTTTTGATATTCTAAGTACGTTCTTTTCACTTATCCTTAAATGTGAAGACATAACTTTCCATGAGACATTAAGATCAACATAAGGGTCATGAATTAGTTGTTCCATAACTGTTTTCTTGAAAGCAACATGCTTTTCTATCTTTAAGTTCCACCACCGAATTTTTTGCAACAATTTTGTTCTTGTTTTAAATTTATTTTATTTAATTTGTACATCTAACACCACTAACCTATGTTGTGTTGTCAAACTTTCTCTTTATATGACTTTGCAATCCTTACAAATCATTTTATCCATTTTGCGAGTCAAAAAATAATCAATTTGTGATTTATATGGTCCGCTTTTAAACGTAATTAAATGTTCTTCCCTCTTTATGAAAAATGTATTGGATACAATTAGCTCATGTGCTACGACAAAGTCTAAAATGGTTCGTCCTTCTTCATTCTTTTCTCCATATTCATTTCCTATATGAACGGCTGTGCAATCTACATTTTCCTTCCCTATATATTCATTTAAGTCTCCTCCTATGAAAATCTTCTCTCTTTATTAGATTTCTCTTACTAAATCATGTAAGTCTTCCCAAAATTACACTTTAATAACTTCACTTAATCCTACTTGTGACGCATAAACACTGATCACATAAATAGTTTCCTTTCCTATGACCAATTTAAGAGCTAAGATTCCATCACATTTTCTACTTACTACAATAACTTCATCCTTCCAAGTAGTATCCACAATAATAACTACTTCACTGCTTGTTTTATTTTTTTTCTGTGTACCATAATTTAAAATCTAAATTATCTAAAAATTTAGCTTTCTCACCCACCCATCTAGTCTCTTGCATGCATAAAATATTTATCCTTCTCCTAATTATTGTATCCACTACTTTCATCGTTTTTCCTGTTAGCGTACCCATATTCCAACTTTGAAACCTAAGTCGATCACAATTTCTACGACATACTAACCTAGGACGTCTAATATATGAGGAATTTTGCCTATTTAACACTACACCAAAGTCCTCTTGGAGGTGTAGCGGTGTTTGCCAAGACGCCGTATTCAGATCATACAATGAGAACTCTTACAAATTTAACACTACACCCAAGTCTTAGAGATGCAGCGGTCCTTGTCAAGACGCCGCATTCGGACTATGCGACACGCTTATTAAGGGGAACAACCTAGCTTTTGCACAATTTCTCAAATAATTCATATTCATAAGGGTGACTAAATTTTATGCTGGTCGTCTACCTAACACAACCCTCACCATTTTTCATCCGGGTTTGGGACTCGCATAGGCTAATCAAATGATCCATATTTATTGTAATATGGAATAAAAAAATTTTGAAGCAATTATACAAAATTAGTTGTAAGAATAAAACGTTAAAAAATCGAACGAATAAGTTTAATCGATTTAAACATACATAATGTAATATATATAGGCGATTTAAACATATGCTGTTAGTCTGCTAATATAACATAAAATAAAATAACAGACGATATATTTAAAAGTCGTGTTGGCCAATATATCGGAAAAAATCGGACATGTCGGTCTATATTTTATAAATGGACATTCTATTTTTTTTAGAAAAACATATCACTTTGCCCTTAAAAATGACATGTCGGGAGACACATCGGACATGTCGGAGGACATTTACAATGATACTAGTTGGCCATACTATCGACCTCCTATGGTGATCACTAGTGCGCAACGACGTTCAAAATTTTGAAATGGTCGGTCAAACCAATAAGACTTCTACCGAACTGCATAATGCGAAAACAATTAGTTAATCCTATTGGCCTTTGTACCACTTTTTGCCATAAACTCTAACGCGCATTGATGTTCTTAAATTCTACACAAATGGACGATTTTACCTATAGGCTCTTCACCACTCTATACTTGAAGTATGAGGAGACGATATGTTATACTGATAGGTCCTTCCATCGTTCTCCATCGTAGCCATAACGAGCTATCACACATTTGTCGACCACTCTAAAAGCTATTGTAACTGCTAATAGGATCACGTCAAATTTAAGGGACTTTACTCAAACCCCATCGCAACCCTGAAAAATTACAAGGCTAATTAATTCAAATGCTATTCTACCGATTTCCATGGTCCGATTATCATTCCGGAGACGCTATGATCGCGCCAACGCATCTAAGTCTTGAAACCCTAGGTGAGCATCACAACATCACTGGACCGGTCTTATGATTAACCCGGCTTCACACACAATGCCTAAGCTTGAAATTGTTTGCCAAACACTTGGATTTGTATTGTGACGAGAATGCAATCTCATGCCTCCTTGGTTCTCAATGAACCAAGACTTGTAGTTCACTAATTAGTGAAGCTAGATCCTCCAATGCAAAGCTATAAAAGGGAAATCTACACGAAATTCCATTACTAGGAGAAGATGGGTTGTTATCTTCCTGGATTTCTTCCGGCCATGAAAGGCTCAACGAAACTACAGAAGATGAACGTAGTGAGATTTCTTATGCTTTGGCTGCGACGGATCGTTGATCGGAACTTTCTAGCTCCGACAATGGGGCATTATATCTCCAGCCCTTGTTATTTTCCTCCTCTTCCTCGCCCTTCTCCAAATGAAAAAAACGATGAAATGAGCTTCTAATTCTTCAAGCCTTCGTTTTAGGGCACCGAAGAGTTTTCTCAAAAGTTGAATTAAGAGATCTAAAGATTCACTACCTAAAAAGAAGCCCCAAACTCATATTCTCTTTAGGTGGACGGGCGTGCACGAGAACGCACGGGCGTGCACTCCTCAAAACTCAAAAAACCAAATCCTTAAAGTCGGGCATGCGTCAAATACACAGGTGTGCATCTAAGCGTGAGCCCCTAGCACGTGCGTGCGACTAACTCTTCTTCTTCTCCAAATCACACCTAGAACCTACAGGAAGATCGTGCATTTTCACGCACGGGCGTGCATTTAGTGCATGGGTGTGCGCCAGGCCGTGCATCATCTTTTCTCCAAAATGTCTAATTGCAATCCCTGAAGGAAAGCAAGTGTCCAATGCACGGTTGTGCTTCTGGACCCGCACAACCCAATAATGCTCGAAACCCTTTTTTTGCCCTGATTTCCCTGCGGGAAGCCATGTACTCTCAAGGGTGGGTGCAAGACATGCCAATGGATGTTCTACGCTGATTTTTGGGGCGTTACAACTCTCTCCTCCTTAAAATAATCGTCTTGAAATAAACTAAAAAGACAATATTTGAATTGAATAGTTTTGGGTACTTCGTCTGCATCAGTTGTCCTTTCTCTCAAGAAAATTCCTCATGTCCGCAGTTGTTCCATCAAACTTTCACCGGTGCAAACCCCTTTTTACGCAATTTTCGAATCTCAATATCTTCAATACTTACCGGGTGAACCACGACCCCCAAGTCTTCCTTGACTAGCACTGAGCTCGCTTTCACCACTTGGTTTGGTTCCAACAATGCTTTCCTCTGAGTCGTAGTATAGAGAGAGCAAGACAATAGATCACATTGCAAACTCATTCAATCACTTCAAAAGGACCCAAGTATCTAATTGTCAGCTTTTTCAGACGTCGAATCCTTGACTCCTTTGAGTGACTTAATCTTCAAATACACTTTATCACCAACCACGACTGCATGTTCCGGTGGCGCGCATTGAAGTACTTTGCCCGCCTAAACTGGTGCGCCAATTTTCCCTTTTAATGCATAGGAAAAGACATGCTTACATCATACATGTCACCACGTTGGGTTGGTGTATGACCTCCTGTTGGTCAAGGCTATACGCTCTGAGTTGAACTAAGGCAAAAAGAAAAGTGGTAGACTCCATAGCTTTCCCTTTCTATGCATAGCTCGACCTTGCTACTGTCAAGGGCTTCAATCATTGTTATCCACGCGCGGGATTACTATGACAATCACGGGTTATATGTCCAACCTTGCCACATGAATAGCAAGTCGGGCGCGATTTAGAAGATACCCCTCCCTTCACTGTCGTGATATCAATTCCTAACTGTTGGGGACGTGATTTTCTCAACTTCTCCACACCGACAGACTTCCCTTATGACTGTGGCTTGGATTCAATTTACTTAGCCGCAGAACCCCTGCTGCGGTGGGTTTGCTCTACGATAAACTCCAGGGCTTTAGCCGCCTCCACCAAAGAGCAGTAACTGACATTCTTCAACACAATCAACAACTGGTGAAGATTGTTGCGTAGTCCTATGTAGAACCGATGAGTCTTCTCCTTATCATCAATAATAATCTTGCCCACATACCAGCTCAGGCAAGAGAACTCTTGCACGTAAGCGTCAATGCTAATGGCGTGTTGTTGTAGTCTCAGATCCTGGAGCTCTAATCGAGTGGCAGTAGCGAGATAGGGCATTATAGCGACTGCTGAGAATTCCCTCATGGCTATGGTGATCTAAGTTGCAAGGCGTCTAGTGAAGCGCCTGGCTAATTCCTCATTCTACCATAATTTCACAACACCCTCCAACATGAAGCGATAAAATATACCTTTTGATCTTATGTAGTTTCAGTAGCCTCCAACAACCCCTTGATGTGTAGAAGCCCAACTTCAGTGTCAGCAGGAGTTCCAATTCCCTTATAGGAAGGGGGTGGGGGTGGAAACACATGAAGTAATAGAGATGTTGATCCTTCTGATCTGCAAGACGCTCAGCTGCCACATTGCCTCCGACCACATTCTCGACAATGCAGCGAGCGACATTGTTAACCGCTCAGATAGGGTGTGCAGTCTGCATGTCAATTACCGTCTCGACCACCATCCCACATGTATAACCCGTAATTCGTCGAGATCAGAGAAAACTGAGGATGGGTTAGAGATCTCGCCCACTTGGGGCGAATAGAGGAGATCTCGCCCAGCTGGGGCGAGTGGGGTTAACGAGCTCACACTCGCCCCTGGTTCGGGGCGAGTGGCGAGTCCCAGCTTCACCGAGCACTCGCCACCCCCAGACTAGTCGACATTGAACGGCCTGGACTCGCCTATAGGTGTTGTGGACTGTTTCTCCAGGAAATCTCATTTTGATCCGCCATTAGCTTTTCGCAGACCATACCCCCTGAATTTGCCTATAAATAGGATTTCGAGGTACAAGTAGAAGACACCTTCACCCCCCCTATGGTGGGCAAGTTCAGTGTCCGCTCACTTGTGCGAGCTCAGCAATGACTTTAGGAGGGGATGTTTCTATAGACTTCTGGGTGCATGGCGGGACGTCCTCGCTGCAGCACGCGAGTCTTGTTTGTAGGCAGTTCAGAGCTATTCTTTGTGCTCACTAGCCTCTTCTCGTCATATCTCGTCCGGGTGGACCACTAGACCAGTAATTTTTGGTCACCCCCAGGTCCGAACAACAGAGACCAAAAATCTTGGTTCCAACACTACAAAAATCAGCCAATGACATTTTTAGGTTCATAATGCTCGACACAGTATTGCTGTTGTCCACCACATCCTCGTGACCACGGGATGTTCCCACTTCGACACCATCAACCTAGAGCATACAAGTAGCTTGACATTAGCAATATCGTCAAACCAAAACACGCAAAGGGACACTCATGGTTCAAAACAATCAATCCTAGGTGAACTACTTTTCATAAGATATCACTATAAAATTCTTAAACCTAAAAGCTCTGATACTAAATTGTAACACCCTGCTTGCAACAGCCTTATAACATCGGTCCGGTCGGAACCCCATAATAGAATTCATAAGCGAGCTACGTGTTAAATGGCAGAAGAAGCATTCAACCCATCTCAGAGTCCTGTAAGCAAAGTGGAAGCTAAAACATAAAACCCAAATAGAGCATCCACCACTAATACATAAGCATCAAAAGCGAGTGCTACCTTATGGTCATTACAAACATGAATCAAATGTTTACATAAAGTCATGGGCACGCTGGCTGGATACACGAAATAAAACTAAAGTAAGAAAAACGCTTCATGCAGCTTTACCTTCTTAGCTTTAAGTGCTAGCGAGCTCCTACATTCGAGCCATGCCTTGCAATCAAATACATATCAGAGGAAAACGTGGGTAAGCTACGAAGTTGACTAAACTATGTAATAACACCTTATCCCGACGACCCCTGAAGGTTCTCGGAAACCACAATACCATGTAGAACAACACTTTATGACAACAGTTATATTTTAAACAAGGTAAGGTGTCACATTCATCATGCATGTTCTCTAACTGTTTTGCATGTAAAGAAGGAGGCCTACAATGCAGTATGCATGCAAGTCGAACAACTACACAGATCCGCGCCAACATATATCACATCGCATGTCTTTAGAATATCAGATAAAACATCAAGCATCACACTAATGGCTATTCAACTCATGGGGAACTAGTTTATTATACTAATAAGCCTTACTGGTGATCTCCAACGCGGTTCACTAACACGCAATGACGTTCAAGATTATGCAATTGTTCAGTTAAACCAATGGGCCCTTCTACCGAACTTTATACTGCAGAAATGGCTGGTTAAATCAATGGGCCCTTCTACAACTTTCCTTCTTAACCACTAGCGCACAATGACATTATTAAATTCTACAGAAACAGATGGTTATACATATAGGCCATTCATAGTTTTGTACTTGAAGTATGGGGAGACGTTGGGTTATACCGATAAGCTCACTTGAAGTATGGGGAGACGTTGGGTTATACCGATAAGCTCTTCCATCATTCTCCATTGTAGCCATAACTAGCCATCATGCACTCGTCCATCTTCCTCTAAAAAGGAAAAGATTGATCGTTACTTTCTTGGATTTCTTCTCGACCATGAAAGCACCAAGAAAAGAACAAAAGAGGAGCGCGGAGAGATTTCCTACGCTTTGGCGGCGATGGATCATCGATCGAAGCTCTCTAGCTCCGACAATGGGGATTGAGGCTCCAAACCTAGCTTTCTCCTCTTCTTCTCTCTTCTCCAAATGAAGAGCGATGATATGAACTTATAGTTCCTCAATCCCCAGTATTAAGGCACCAAAGAGTAATCTCGGTCATTGGATCAAGAGTTCTAAAGATCTACGACCTAAAATAAAGCCCCAAAATTAAATTTCCATTAGGTGCATAGGCGTGCGCCAGAACGCCTGGGCATGCGCCCCTCAAAACTTAGAAAGTCAAATCCTCGAAGTTGCGCGCACGCCAAGTGCACGGGCGTGCGTCTGATCATGCGCCCCTTGCATGTGTGTTCCTCTTATCATGCTTCACACGAGCGTGCGTCTAAATCTTCTTCCCCAAACCACACCTGAACCTGTAGGCACGAGCATGCGTTTAGCGGATGGGTGTGTGCCCATCTTTCCCTCAAAACGTCGAAATGCAATCCCTGAAGGAAAGCTGACATCCAACGTACGATCATGCATCTAGGCGTGTGCAACCCAGTAAAGCTCAAAACCCTTCGTTTCGCTCCTGTTTCTCCATGGGAAACCCCCATACCTTCAAGGATGGGTGCAACACATGCCCAATGGATGTTCTACGAGTGTTTTCGGGGCATTACAATAACGCTTTGTGTTGGGGTAGAACACTGCTGGTGGACTGCGAGCAGAAGATTAGGGTAGTCGGAGAGAGGGTTGGGTCGTTACTGGAGAATCGAGGGCCTGGATGCACGCATCAATGGTGGAGCTAGGTCACAGAAGATCAAGAGGAGGTTGCTAGACAGTTTTGTGAGGAGGGATCTTTCGGGTCGTTGTTGATGAAGAAAGATTGGGAGGAACGATCATGTTTGGGCTTATTGCTAGCCGGAGGTCTCGTCATTGAAGGGTGATCGCGGTGCCCAACTCCAGGAGGCTGGTTTCGCCTTGAAGTTCTTCTCACCTAATAGATCCCATAATTATATGACCCAAAAGATCATTCTAATATACCCTAGCTACCTCCTTATATAGGAAGGAGACTCACTTACAATTTACCCCAAAATCCCTTCATAAATCAGAATGCACAACACACGATCTTTCCCTAACTTGCAATTTTGACCCCAACATTTTAATGTCATTCTAATGGCAATATTATAATAGTTTGAATATTAAACCCTGAAAAGGATGTAGTAAAATAACTAGCGAAGAAATATTTTGTTATCGGTAATTATAAACAAAAGAGATATTCAAAACTATATTATTTATAGATAGCTCAAACCCAGTAACCAAAGGTAACTAGAAAATAATTTTGGAGTATAGTCACAAATTAATTATTTTATGACTCGCAAAATGGATAAAATGATTTATAAGGATTACAAAGTCATACCAGGAGAAAGTTTGACAACACAACATAGGTTAGTGGTATTATATATACAAATTAAATATAATAAATTTAAGACAAGAATAAAATTGTTGCGAAAAATTCGGTGGTGGAACTTGAAGATGGAAAAGCAGATTGTTTTTAAGAATACAGTTATGGAACGACTAGTTGATGACCGTTATGTTGTTCATAATGTCTGATGAGAAGTTATGTCTTCACATTTAAAGATAAGTGGAAAGAACGTACTTGGAGTATCAAAAGGTCTTGCACCACCCCCAAATAAAGAATCTTGGTGGTGGAAAGAAGAAGTACAAGACAAAGTGAGGGCAAAAAGGTACAAGTATAAATCACTCTACGCTTGTAGGAATGATGCAAACTTAGCCATGTATAAAGTCGCCAAAAAAGATGCTAAACAGACAGTAAGTAAATCAAGAAGTCAAGCTTATGAAGAATTTTATAAGCGATTAGATATCAAAGATGGGGAACGTGACATATATAAAATTGTTCGAGCTAGAGAAAGAAAGATAAGAGATTTAAGTCAAGTAAAATGCATAAAGGATGAGACAAGTACAATTTTGACGGTTGATGTGGATATTAAAGAGCGATGGAAAAGATACTTCTATCAACTCTATAATGAAACAAAAGACAATGAATTGAACTAGGAAGAGTTAGGTAAATCAGAGAAGTATAAAACGTAACATTTTATCGTAAAATTCAAGTATCAACGGTAAAAGATGTTCTAAATAAGATGAAAAATGGAAACACGGTTGGGTCAGGCGATATGTCCATCGAAGTATGGAAATGTTTAGGAAATAAATGAATTTGTTGGCTTACATGTTTTTTCAATAAGACACTGAAGTTAAAGAGGATGTCAGACCAATGAAGAGAAAGTATCTTGATATATTTGTATAAGAATAAAAGAGATATACAAAATTGTGTTAATTACAGTGAAATTTAATTGATGAGTCATACCATGAAACTATGAGAACGAGTAATAAAAAAAAGATTAAGACGAGAGACTAACATCTCAGAGAATCAATTTGGATTCATGCCAGGGAGGTCGACTATGGAAGCTATACATCTCTTGAGGAGACTCATTGACAACTATCGAGAAAAAAACAAGATTTGCATATGTTGTTTATTGATCTTGAGAAGGCTTATGATAGAGTTTCAAGAGAGATCTTATGGAGAGTCTTAGAAAAGAAAGGTTTAATATATCATATATTGACACAATCAAAGATATGTATACAAATTCAGTGACAAGGGTGAGGACATCTGGGGGATTAATACAGGAATTCCCTATCACTGTTGACTTACATTAAGGTTCAGCTTTAAGCCCTTATCTCTTTACCCTTATCTTAGATGAGCTCACCAGACATATCCAACAAGCAATTCCTTGGTGTTTATTGTTTGTGGATGATATTGTTTTGGTTGATGAGACGCCCAAGGGTGTAAACACAAAACTTGAATCTTGGCGAGATACTTTAGAAAAGAAGGGTTTTGGTTGAGCAGGGCAAATACGGAGTATATGGAGCTTAAATTTAGCAGTACAAGAAGGACAGATGACCTCGTTACTAAGTTGGGTGATCAAGATATTTCCCGTAGTGAGTGTTTTAAATATGTTGGATCGATAGTTCAAAAAGACGGAGGTATTGATAAAGATGTGACACATAGAATCCAAGCGGGTTGGTTGAAGTGGAGAGGCGTGTCAGAGATCTTATGTGATCGTAAAGTACCATTAAAACTTAAGGGCAAGTTTTACCGTACTGCAATTAGACCCGCGATGCTCTATGGTTCTGAGTGTTGGGCAGTGAATTGTGTATATGAGCAAAAAATAGGAGTTACGAAGATGAGAATGCTTAGGTGGATGTGTGGATACACAAGATTGGATAAAATTAGGAATGAAAGTATCAGGGATAAGACAGGAGTAGCACTAATTGCAGAGAAGATGCGAGAAGCTCGTCTAAGATGGTTTGGACACGTACAAAGGAGACCATTAGAGGCACCCGTTAGGCGTTGTGAGAGTCTAGTCACTAGGCATGTTAAACGAGGGAGGGGTAAACCAATGAAGACTTGGAATGAAATTGTAAGGAAAGACATGATGTACTTAGGCATTAGTGAGATTATGACAAAAGATAAGACACAATGGAGACAAAGGATCCATATAGCTGACCCCACTATAGTGGGAAAAAGGCCTGAATGTTGTTGTTGTAGGCTATCAAAAATTACGTCAATTTCTAAATATCTATTTTATGTTAAGAAAATTAATAAAAAACTAGATGAAATAAAGGAAAGATCTTAATATGATTTTATTGGTCTTGAAAAGCTGTGATTGATTATCATGAGATTTGATTTTGTGCTCATTAAACAAGAAATATGTATAAAAATTTATGAAGTTATTAAAACTATGAATGATGAAGCTAACTACTATTAAAACTAGTTATTATGGTGACTATAAAATTTTCAATCGCAGTGGGTGTGCATTATTGAGCAGCGTCGAGTCCATATGTATTTGTTTTTATCTACCGAGATGCTTTCACTAACTAATTCAAAGCAAGGTTGCTTGCTGTATGTTCCTGCAACTACAATATTTCTAATAAGTGGGGCATCTAAAAAGTTTAAGTGAGAATTTAGAAAAAATGGCCATCTTCCTTAGGTGGAGGACTTAAATTAGTAGAACAAAGATCAAGTATATGTGTTATAGGTTAAAAAAGTAAGATATAATAATTTCTAGGGTTAAGATTAGTTGGTTAACTCAGAGAAGTATCTCAGGAGTACAATTTTATAAGATGATATCCCCGAGATTTAATGATAAAGGGCAGCCCGGTGCACAAGGCATCCCCCCGGAGCGAGGGTCCCGGGAAGGGTCCCACCACAAGGGTGAAATGCAGGCAAACCTTACCTTGTTATAGGATGATATCATGGGGATTTGATGATAAATTTTGTAAAATCATAACTAACCCAACAATGTTGTATGGATCTGAGAGGCCGATAGTACGAAAGTTGGTTATATCTAATAATTGAAGTTAAAAATGATTGTGAACAAAAAATAGAGGATCCATTCATCCTTAAAACCAACTCAAATAGTTGGGATAAAACTAAAAATGATGATGACAATGATTGTGGCAACTAGATTACAGGCGCTGACAATGATTGTGAGAACTAGATGATAACTTCTTGAATCCAAGCTGTTATATTGTTTCTATTTTGCTTTTTTTGCCTGTTGATAATGATAATTATCGGGGTGATCTCGTAGATTATTTCATTTTTGCCACCATAATATGTCTATATATATTTATGTATATTTTCTATCTTCTACCATGAGGTATTCCAAATATTACAAATTACACTACTTCAGCTGCCATTTTCTCATAATATTCTTCACAGGAAATTTCTGCACATGATACTTCTCTTCATTGCATGCACTCAATTTCTCGTCTCTTGATTCAGGGCTCTTCCTGTCATTCCCTTCCATGACGAACGGTTCGAGGATGTCTACACACCCATGAAAGACTACAATATTAATGGCGGCGAGATATTTTTCTACAGAGGGGGCGCCGTCTTTGACTGCATGACCGAACAGATTGAAGCGATGAAGTTAAAAGAAGAAATCGAAAAGATGAGCGGTGATCGTAGAATCAAGGGCAGCAGATGCAGGTGCGCCGATGAAATAGTTATGGTCTCGTTGGACAGCCTTCTGCCTGGGAGGTGGGACATGCTGAGTTCTAGATTTTAATCCTTTGCTGGCAGCCATAGATTTTTTTTTTTTTTTTTTGCTTTTATAGTTTGAATCATAAATACAGTGAAAAGCATTGATTGTGCATAAAATGGTTTGGAGGAGAAGAATAGCAACTAAAAAGAAATGTGTTTGGTTCAGTTCCTTAAGAAATGCGGTCAAAGTGGCATGATTGGTGTATAGAGCTTACAGAGGTGAATGTTGAATTTTGTCATTTTTAATGTTCAATGTGGCTATTTTATGGCTATAGCTTAGAAGATCATAAAAAGAAAGTTTGGTTTGAGAGGAAAGTGGTGTAGCAATTACTTTTAGTAGCTCTCATTGAGTGATGATGAATGTGTGAAGAAGCTGTGATAGCAAGTGGAGCTTAAGGCTCCGTTTGGGGGACTTAGGCTCCGTTTGGGAGGACTTATTTTCACCGGTCAAGCAGTTACGACCGCATGAATCGGACCATAATTAAGGTCCGATTCATGCGGTCGTAACCGCTTCACCGGTGAAAATAAGTCCTCCCAAACAAAGCCTTATTTTCACCGGTCAAGCGGTTACCACCGCATGAACCAGACCATAATTAAGGTCCGGTTCATGCGGTCGTAACCGCTTGACCGGTGAAAATAAGTCCCCTCAAACGGAGCCTAAGTGATTGTGATGCCATTTTGGTTCAAAAGTTCATTTTGGAGGAATGACTCTAATCAAAGGTAACATGCGTATCTCATCAAAATATATAGATATATATATATAGATAGGGCCATTTACTGGGACCTCCCCTCTAACTTTGCTAAATTACTGACATCACCCCTCTTATTTTCGAAATTACAAAAAATTTTCTTAAAGTTTTCATTTCATTACAAAAATCTCCCCTGAAGTTTTAATTTCATAACATCCATGCACAAAAACACCTCCCTCGGTGTACAATGTTCACAGGGTGTTTTTCTTCATGGATGCAATGAAATGAAAAGATCAGGGAAAATTTTTGTAATGAAATGAAAACTTAAGAGAGTTTTTTGTAATTTCAAAAATAAGAGGGGTGCTCTTACTAATTATACTAATTTTCAAGGGAGGTTTGCGTAATTATTTCTATATATTTATATATATGTTCACTACAACCTCGGATGTCCCGCAGCTTTCTTAAACACCCGATTTCTGGGTCCCGATCCCAGATTGTGCCTGCCCGAGACCAATAAAAATGCAAGGATGGTTGGGCAGAGCGGGAAGGCGGGAAACAGGATTGGCGTAGGGAGGAAGAAACGGAGCTGAGCGGCGGGATCGGGCGGGATCGATGAGCAGAACTAGATTTCAACCTCCTTGCTCTAATATCATGTTGACGGAGGAAAAAAATGATATCTTAAATTTCATGGTTAAAAAAGTTTTCCAGCATTAAATAAAAGTACTTTTTAAAATTTGAGATAATTTATAAAATTATATTTCACAACTCTTTTACATGTAGCTAGCAAATTTAATTCCTCTGTAATTGTCAAAAACTTACTTCCACCATTATTGGTCAGATAAGAAATATAATGTTAAGAGGATCCTGCTGATGTTCGCAGTCCATCCAGAGCAAAAAAAAAAAACATATCAATATAAATAGTATATACCCCAACTTTGATAGTGCAAGGGGCGCCTCCGGTGCCCCACGCGACATTATTCTTGTACAACCCCGTATTCGCGACGGGAGGACCCAAGCAAGGCATAAGGCATGCTAGTAAGTTTTAAGCTTTTGAGCCCCTTTGAGGGGCGGGGGCGGCGAGTAGGCAGACACCCGTCCCGGCATGATAGGCGTGAGGGGAAGCTGCGGGACCGGCCGGAGTCCAGAGGCGCACCCCTGCCTCGCGGCTAGGCAAGGGCAGGCGGGGCGAGACCGGCCCGGGGCCGGGTTCTCGCCCCTGCCTCGCGGCCAGGCGAGGGAAGGCGGGGCGAGACCGGCCCGGGGCCGGGTTCTCGCCCCTGCCTCGCGGCTAGGCGAGAGCAGGCGGGGCGAGACCGGCCCGGGGCCGGGTTCTCGCCCCTGCCTCGCGGCCAGGCGAGGGCAGGCGGGGCGAGACCGGCTCGGGGCCGGGTTCTCGCCCCTGCCTCGCGGCCTCGCGGTCAGGCCGGGCGAGACCGACCAGTGGGGGGGGGGGGGGTGGCCGGAGGGCGTGACCTCTCATGCTTTTACCGTTTTACCCCCGAGGTGGATTTTCCCTTTTTGCCCCCCGGTGTGGAGGTTTTCTATTGGCTGGAGGCATTTTTGTCCTAAGGGCATTTTGGTCATTTTACCCCCAGGACTTGGAAAAACTATAAATAGACCCTTGAGGGTGCCTTGGAGAGGGACTTTGTCATTCTTTCCTTAGCCACAAAAATCTCTTTGGCTTTCTTCCTCCAAGGCACTTAGCTCAAGCATTGGCTAGGGAGGGGGAGACCTCAAAGCAGGGGCGTAGGCAGGATTTTGCTTGAGTGGGGGCACTATTTTACGACAATAGTATATAAATATGTATAACATCTTTTTCTATATATACCAACAAACCATTGTTCAACCATTGATCACTCATTTTATTTCGGAGTCGATTCTTCACACAAGTCATGGCTGAAAATACTCTTTCAACACTAGCAGTTGCAACATGTAAAATTAAAGCTAAAGTCAAGAGCAAATATACTAGTGGATAAGTTCTGTGTCTTCCAGTTTCCACAATCTTCTTAGCAAGATCGGAAATTCCATTCATCATTGAAAACTCTTTATTCGATCTCATGTCAAAAATATATGTATCAAGCTGGTCATGAAGTATTAAAACCTCCATTGGGGAAAAATTTTCAGAATAAAACTCTGCCAGATGAATCACTGAGATAGATATTATTTTAGTTCTTAGACATGTCAATTATTTAGTGTTGATAAAAACTATTTTCTAGATTGATTTGGATAATAATCGTTAATACATAATTGAATACAAGCTTGGTGAACTTATTGTCTGACTTAAAAGTATTAGAAGTTCAGTACATGGATTTCCTTTTTGGTAAATACAAGATTTAGAATTGAAGTTTCTTTCTATTAAATTGAATGAGCATGATTACTGGAAATATTTAGACAACAAAATAAGGTAAGGAGAATCCAAGAAGAAATCAAGCTATCAAGTATCAACTGACCAGTGACCATTACCTTGAGTTATTAGCCGATGGAGGATAAGTTGGAGGTTGGCGTGGCTATCGATCAGGATCCAAGTAGGAGACTAGGAGGCAGAGTGATCTGAACAAATCCAAGAAAAAATCAGAACAAATCCACTAGAAGAAAACAAGCTATCAAGTAGACAAGTATCCATGAAGAAATCGATCAAGGGATAGGGGGGCAGAGCGATCTGAACAAATCAGAATGACAGAAATCAGAGAAGGGCCAGAACTCAGAAGAAGAAGAAGAAGAAGCCGGGTGTGAACTCTGTGAAGAGGAAGAAGAAGAGTACCGTCGGGTCACGGGTGAAGGAGCAGGCGAGCAGCGGCGGGAATGCGGGATAGGGAGCAGCGGCTAGGTTAGCGGAATGGCAGAAATGAAAATAGCGAAATCTCTATTCCTATTCCCCGATAAATCAGGGGGGGCACGTGCCCCCCCTGGACCTATACTAGCTACGCCCATGCCTCAAAGGTCTTCCGGGTGTGAGGTGAGACCTCCACGCTAGAGCCGAGGGTCAGTTCATAGCTTCCTAAGTCTTCGGTCCGTGACGTTTCTTCCGAGCATAGTAGGTGTGAGGTCACCCCTTTCCCCAAGGGTCGAACTCCATAGAAGACAATTTTGGCTTCGGTCATTTTTGGCTTCAACAGTTTTGGTGCGGTGAGCGTGGAGAGTGACCAGCACAGAAAATCTCGGGTGAGCGTCATGGCTGAAGATCAGGGAGGTGGTGATGACCTCGGTGGCCTCCCCAACCCCGGACCCTTTATAGGAAGGGAGGAGTTCATGGCTTCCATCGAAGGCATCATGGGGATGCTTAGAAGCATTGCCCCTCGGGCTGACAGCTCAACCCCCACCCCCCAGGGACTAGCTCCCAGGGGTCTCGGCGAGCTAACCCAGAGTGGTCTCGGCGAGCTGGCTCCCAGGGGGCAAGGCGAGATCACCCCAGCAGGGGGAGAAGTGAGTATGCCGGATAGGAGGCCTGGGAAGGAGAGGATGGTAGAGGGGGTCGAGCGAGACCTCCCAGGCCGGGAGCTGTTCCCCAGCCCGGCGAGAGCTAGCCCCCCAGGCGAGCAGGTCGCGCGAGTGGAGGTGGCGAGAGCTCCCCTTAGGGGGTCACCCTTTAGTGAGTTGATCATCTCAGCTCCCGTTCCCGAAGGGTTCAGAGAGCCAGACATGGTTTACTATACCGGGAAGGATGACCCCGTCCAGCATCTGCAATGGTTCGAGGATGCCGTCTCCATCAGGCCGATGACGGATGCCTTCAAGTGTCGCCTCTTTGCGATCACGTTGAAGGAGAAGGCAAGGGACTGGTTTCATCAACTCCCTCCAAGGACCATCTTCGGGTTCGAAGACTTGAGCCGGAGCTTTCAGCTTCGCTTCTCCACCTCCAAGAAGAGGAAGAAGGGTCCCGAGTCCCTCTTCCTGATAAAGCAAAGGGCCGAGGAGTCGCTGACCCACTACATTGACAGGTTCCAGGAAGAGGTCCTGGACATCCAAGAGGTGCCAGGGTATGCCCTCCAGATGGCGTTCACGGTAGGATTGCGCGAAGGGTTCTTCAAGATGAGCTTGACTCGGAAGGCCCCCCTTTCCTTCGAGGAGCTGATGGAAAGGGCGGCAGAGGAGATAGCCATGGAGGCAGCCAACCCGGCCTTTGTAAAGAAGTTGGCAAGGTTGACAGAGGTGGAGTCAAAGGAGCAAGGTGGCTCGAGGCATCATGAAGGGAGAAGGAGAGAGGAGCATAGAGCTCAAGGTTTCCAGAGACAGGAGGGTCCGGAGCCAGGATGGAGGCAGCAGGGAGGACCTGCCCATGGTCCAGGAAGAGCTCTCATCCAGGATGGAGGGAACCATCATGGGGGCCAAGGGAGATTCAACTTCCAGAGGCAAGCCCCAAGACAACTCCTGCCCCCACCCCAGCAAGCGATGGCGATTGGCCGAAGGGATAGGAGGAATCGTAAGGGGAGAAGGGGAGGCAGGGTAGAGTTGCCATACTGTGACTTCCACCAGGTGGAGGGGCACGCAACGACTACCTGCCCCGAGTTCCTGGAGGTGAGAGGGGCAAGAGGTCCTGCCCAGCAACCGCCGCCGGAGCAGATTGAAGTTCTACCCCAAGGAGGGGGTGAAGATGTGTGCGAGGACCGGGTCGATGTAGGACCCCGAGGAGGTATAGCTGTGATCAACGGGGGGGGGGTGGTGGGGATCGAAGCCGCTCGAAAGGCAAGTCTCCATGTGATGTATCGGCGGAGCGTCGCCTCGACATCCCAGACCCCTCCTCCGGAGGAAAGGGTCACCTTCTCATCAAAGGACATGCCAGAGCATGAGGATCCCTTCTGCGACGCCCTGGTCATCCAAGCAGTCGTCGAAGGCTTCACCGTCTCCCGGATTTTGATTGATAACGGAAGCTCGGTCAACGTCATTTTCAAGAAGGCATTCGAGGGGATGAAGGTGGAGCCAAGGAGGATAGTGGCGTCGGATGGACCTCTGTTTGGATTCTCAGGGGAGAGGAAGGAGGTGGAAGGTGGAGTCGGACTCCAGGTGAAGCTGGGAGGGACCTCAAAAAACTGCAGGTTCGTCATTGTTGACGCTCCAAGCAGCTACAATGCCATCTTCGGAAGGCCCCTCATCAGCGCCTTCCGGTGCGTGCCCTCATCCTTCCACCAATGTCTCAAGTTCAACTCAGATGGGATCCAGGTCAGGATCAAGGGAGACTCCAGGATGGCGAGGCAATGCTACGTCACGGCAGTCAACACCATCTCTTGGTTGGCTAAGGCGGAGGAGATGGAGAAAATCATGGAGAGCCTGAGCAGGATGGAGGTGCCCAGTGGGATAGAACCTGATGGCGACCACCATGCCCGGGCCCCCTGAAGAGGCTTCGCCTCGGCGGAGTCGTGTATCTTACTTTTCTTTATGTTGTAATGAGTCCAACCCCCGGCCGATAGGGTCGAGAGGGTCATGTAACCCAACTCTTTTTCCCCTTTTGAGGATGTTGAATTTTGGCAGAGTCAGGTAACATGCCCCAAGCCCCTTAGCTCCGAGATGATTCTGCTGCCAGGCTCTCACTAGCTGGTGGGTTCAGGTTGATCTCTCGTGGGAGCCAAGTCCTTTTGCTCCGAGATGATTCCGCTGCCAGGCTCTCACTAGCTGGTGGGTTCAGGTTGATCTCTCGTGGGAGCCTAGTCCTTTTGCTCCGAGATGATTCCGCTGCCAGGCTCTCACTAGCTGGTGGGTTCAGGTTGATCTCTCGTGGGAGCCAAGTCCTTTTGCTCCGAGATGATTCCGCTGCCAGGCTCTCACTAGCTGGTGGGTTCAGGTTGATCTCTCGTGGGAGCCCCAAGTCCTTTTGCTCCGAGATGATTCCGCTGCCAGGCTCTCACTAACTGGTGGGTTCAGGTTGATCTCTCATGGGAGCCCCAAGTCCTTTAGATCCGAGATGATTCCGCTGCCAGGCTCTCACTAGCTGGTGGGTTCAGGTTGATCTCTCGTGAGAGCCAAGTCCTTTTGCTCCGAGACGATTCCGCTGCCAGGCTCTCACTAGCTTGTGGGTTCAGGTTGATCTCTCGTGAGAGCCAAGCCCTTTTGCTCCGAGATGATTCCGCTGCCAGGCTCTCACTAGCTGGTGGGTTCAGGTTGATCTCTCGTGGGAGCCAAGTCCTTTTGCTCCGAGATGATTCCGCTACCAGGCTCTCACTAGCTAGTGGGTTCAGGTTGATCTCTCGTGGGAGCCAAGTCCTTTTGCTCCGAGATGATTCCGCTGCCAGGCTCTCACTAGCTGGTGGGTTCAGGTTGATCTCTCGTGGGAGCCCCAAGTCCTTTTGCTCCGAGATGATTCCGCTGCCAGGCTCTCACTAGCTGGTGGGTTCAGGTTGATCTCTCGTGGGAGCCAAGTCCTTTAGCTCCGAGACGATTCCGCTGCCAGGCTCTCACTAGCTGGTGGGTTCAGGTTGATCTCTCGTGGGAGCCAAGCCCTTTTGCTCCGAGATGATTCCGCTGTCAGGCTCTCACTAGCTGGTGGGTTCAGGTTGATCTCTCGTGGGAGCCAAGTCCTTTTGCTCCGAGATGATTCCGCTGTCAGGCTCTCACTAGCTGGTGGGTTCAGGTTGATCTCTCGTGGGAGCCCCAAGTCCTTTTGCTCCGAGATGATTCCGCTTCCAGGCTCTCACTAGCTGGTGGGTTCAGGTTGATCTCTCGTGGGAGCCCCAAGTCCTTTTGCTCCAAAATGATTCCGCTGCCAGACTCTCACTAGCTGGCGGGTTCAGGTTGATCTCTCGTGGAGGTGATCCTTTTACCCTGAGGGGGTCTCGCCACCCAGGCTCTCATCAGCTGGCATGGCAGGTTGACCCCCCCCAGGAGGTTAGATCTTTTTACCCTGAGGGGGTCTCGCCACCCAGGCTCTCATCAGCTAGCATGGCAGGTTGACCCCCTCAGGAGGTTAGATCTTTTTACCCTGAGGGGGTCTCGCCACCCAGGCTCTCATCAGCTGGCATGGCAGGTTGACCCCTCGGAAGAGGCCTCAGTCTTTCGATACAGCGAGAGCAAGCTTCACTCAGCGAATACGTTGGGTTGGATGTTTCTTTCCGAGCTTGTACCAACCTCGAAAAGAGCGGGGATTGTGTACAACCCCGTATTCGTGACAGGAGGACCCAAGCAAGGCATAAGACATGCTAGTAAGTTTTAAGCTTTTGAGCCCCTTTGAGGGGCGGGGGCGGCGAGTAGGCAGACACCCGTCCCGGCATGATAGGCATGAGGGGAAGCTGCGGGACCGGCCGGAGTCCAGAGGCGCACCCCTGCCTCGCGGCTAGGCAAGGGCAGGCGGGGCGAGACCGGCCCGGGGCCGGGTTCTCGCCCCTGCCTCGCGGCCAGGCGAGGGAAGGCGAGGCGAGACCGGCCCGGGGCCGGGTTCTCGCCCCTGCCTCGCGGCCAGGCGAGGGCAGGCGGGGCGAGACCGGCTCGGGGCCAGGTTCTCGCCCCTGCCTCGCGGCCTCGCGGTCAGGCCGGGCGAGACCGACCAGGGGGGGGGGGGTGGCCGGAGGGCGTGACCTCTCATGCTTTTACCGTTTTACCCCCGAGGTGGATTTTCCCTTTTTGCCCCCCGGTGTGGAGGTTTTCTATTGGCTGGAGGCATTTTTGTCCTAAGGGCATTTTGGTCATTTTATCCCCAGGACTTGGAAAAACTATAAATAGACCCTTGAGGGTGCCTTGGAGAGGGACTTTGTCATTCTTTCCTTAGCCACAAAAATCTCTTTGGCTTTCTTCCTCCAAGGCACCTAGCTCAAGCATTGGCTAGGGAGGGGGAGACCTCAAAGGTCTTCCGGGTGTGAGGTGGGACCTCCACGCTAGAGCCGAGGGTCAGTTCATAGCTTCCTAAGTCTTCGGTCCGTGACGTTTCTTCCGAGCATAGTAGGTGTGAGGTCACCCCTTTCCCAAGGGTCGAACTCCATAGAAGTCAATTTTGGCTTCGGTCATTTTTGGCTTCAACAATTCTGTCATGGCATTGCTCTCGGCACAACGGCGCTCCCGCCGCTCGCAAATCCCCGAGTGTTATACTCTGTCCGTCGTTCATTTTTGCCGTGTACACGAGGGTTTGCGAGCGACATGGAGAGCACAATTTTTATTGTAGGCAAGGGACTTTGCTTATATGAGAGCATATTTTTTAAAATAAAAGAAAATGAAAAAAGTTTAAAATGTGAAAAAAAATTAATAAAGAGGGGTAAAACCGGAAAGTAGATGTTTAACCAAATGATGTTTTTCTTCTTCTTTTAATATAGCATAGATATAGGGTTGCGTTCAAGTGAGAATACATTCCTTGCGAAAGTCTGAATTGGGCATCAAAATGGACAAAATATATGAAAATTGATTGGCTCGTGTTGAACATTTTTCTTCTTTTAATTTTGCATGCATGAACCAGATTTTTTACCCGAAAATATATAAAATAACGAGACTAAGGACGCCCAGATATTTCCGGGTCAAAAATCCAGCTCATACGTACAAAATTAGAAAAAATATTCAACTTAGAAATTTGTATGTCTTATCTAGCCAATCAATTTTCATATATTATGTCCATTTTGATGCCCAATTCACACGGAATGTGTTCTCACTTGAACGCAATCCTATATATACATACTATATTAAAAGGGAAAAACACTTTTGTTTAAACATTCAATTTCCAATTTTACCCCTCCCAATTACAAATAATTCAATCTCATTAATTATTATTTTTTTAATTTTAAAAGATGTCTCATATATAGGCAAAAACTCATACTTACAATAAAAATATGCTCTAACCAGCGCACTCAAACACGCATGAACAAGGAAAAAACGAGCCGCATGCAGAGTATATCGTTTGAGAGTTTGGAAGCGACGGGAGCGCCGTCAAGCCGGGGACTACCATTGCCAAAGTACTGTCGAGCGGGATATTGTGCCCGTCCCGTGCACTATCATGATCGAGATACTATCGCGGTTGATCGTAGAGGCGGAGCCCCGTGCCCGTCACTTATATATATATATGTATATATATATAGCCTAAACAAAGTATTAGCAGACTAACGGAATTACCAGCATTCTCAAATAACTAGTCTTTATGTTGACAAAAATATAAATAGTGCTCTGGGAAGGTGCCGTTTTGTGTTCGCCGGGAACTTGGGCTGCGTTTGGCACGGCGGCGGCGGTCATGAACAAAGTAATTACGTACGTGTAGCGTTTCCTGAGGTGGGAGCGGGGAAAATCTGGAGCGTTCACCTTTAGATCCAGCAGCTGAAAAAAAACGAAGTAAAAAGAGAAAAAAAAAAGCAATGCACCATCTACGAAGCAAAATCGGACGGTCATCCTTTCTCCCGCACGTGTACGCTCAGCGCTCCCAAAAATTTTCCCATGAACACAGTTAAATTGTCATTTGTTAATGTCCACTTAAGAAACTTCATTCACTTTTATGTTCAAACATATGACGTTTGTTTGGTGATCCTTAACAAATGACATTTTTACTCATGCATTTATTTAAAATCACCAACACCGTGCCAATTGGAGCCTTAGGCTTTGTTTAGGGGGGAGTTATTTTCACCGGTCAAGAGGTTACGACCGCATGAACCTGACCGCTTGACCGGTGAAAATAAGTCCCCCCAAACGGAGCTTTAGCCTGAGGTGGATTCAGGTGATGTTCCACCTCAGGCTAAGCTCCGTTTGGGGGGACTTATTTTCACCGGTCAAGCGGTTACGACCGCATGAATCTAAACTTAATTAAAGTCCGGTTCATGCGATCGTAACCGCTTGACAGATGAAAATAAGTCCCACCAAACGGAGCCCTAGTCATCATTATTTCACACTATAGCTCATATTAAAGAATAAATATTAAATCATTCTTCACTAGAATTTACAGGCACACAATTATAACTTGGACACCAATTAAACTGAAGAACATCAATAAGAAGTTAGCACCTGCTTAAACTGCACCTGAAAATATATAAATCTAGCTAGCAGTGATTAATTATACATCACCATGGACTAAAAACACTACAGCATAAATCTCTCCCTAATTTAATTAATTTTCACACACAGCATAACAAGTTGAACCTACAGGGCCTGAAGGTGCTAAAATCACAACAGTGGGGGACTAATTATGAACCTGTCTTCACTTCCAAGGGACCCTGTACATGGCCTGTTGGCTGCTATTATTGTATGCGCCGGCGCTCTGGTTGAATGGACTCGGAGGTCCTCCTGACGACCCGCTCGGTGTTCCGAGGGACGGAGGACTGCTGCCTCCGATCCCTACCCCTCCGCCTCCATAATTGTTGCCGCTAGGAGCGTGTTTCGCCGCGGTCGATGTGCCGTCGATGACATTCATGTGCTTCGAGTCCTTTCCATCGGCGATAAAACTTCCCACGACGACCTAAAGAGACTCGAAGGAGATGAAATCTGCTCATATCTCTTAATACAATAGAGGAAACAACAACAAATAGCTGATTATTAAACTTTAGAAGTGGGATATTTATTTGACAGCCGATTCTCCATCTGACGGCGCTGCTCAAAGACGATGACGTCCACGTCTTCTAAAGTCCACGGCATCAACATCCCCTGAAGCCCACAACATCAACGCCCTCTCCTTCTTGGCGCACAAGTCTTTCCCTCGTCGAAGCCTCCTTGTTGACGATCCTGCTTCCATTTTGATGACATAGGACGAAGTCGTCGACGCCTGTCTGCGTGTTTTTCTACGATATTATTCTGAGCATAGTTCCCTTCTTGCGTGATTTTCTGCGATGCCGACCTAAGAGGAAGTTGTCGGCCGCCGCACCAGCTGCCGCATCGATGTTTCCAACACCTGCTGCCTGATCCAGACGCTCCTAATCCCTGCCGCTGTGATTCTTCTTCTCGGAACTGATCGGATGCTGCCTAGTAGGAATGCATAGATGTTCTAAGTGTTGTATGCTCCAATTCTGCCTTATGATCTAGGTCATCACTTCCTCTGACTACTAGTAACGCTCAAACGACTGTATCCCCCGGAGATTACAACAATGCATTTCCTCCTGATGCGAGACTTGTTACTGCTATCCTTACCTCCTCAAAGTTCCAGTTGTGGAAAAAGGGGGTCAGTATGTCCCTATCGGGTATACGACGTATGCACTACCTTACTTGACTCCCAATTCATATTGTGTGCAGTTAAGAGTACGAGGATTGGTACAATGATGATTGTCGGATCTTCGCTCTCCTACTGAGTTCCATGGATCCCTCAACACAGCAAATGTGCAAGAACTGTGACAATACTTAGGAACTATGACATACCTTAAATATGATGTTCTTCAGGCGAACAACCTCACTTGTCTAGGTAAACTTTTCCCCAAGATGGTTGAACTGAGACATGGGGCATGTTCTGTCGCTGAGTACTTTGCAGACATGGGGCAATTTTTCTACAACAAAGATTGAAATGCTAGTGAGTCCCTCTACTCTATAGGCTGCTAGCGAGTTCCTCTGCCGATCCATTGGCTCTAGATTCCTATGGTGGATGGGGGAGTAGCCGTCGAGGCCGCTCTAGATGTGGACGTGACACCGACACGAGACATTACATCCATTACGGGTGGGGCCACGCGAAGGATACTTGCTGGGATGTCCATGGGAAGCTTGACTGGGCCTCCAAACCTCCTCCATCATCACGCTTTGCCCACCTTGTTGGTTCGCCTTCTAGATTTGGGACTCTGAGGATGGTTGAGATATCTGAAGAGGAATATCGTTGTCTACAGACCCATTAGATTGATTCTTTGACTCATAATGTTGTTGTTGCACAAACCATTCAGCCCGTGGGTACTTCACAGCGCCCGGTTGCGGATGGATTGGATGTCGGGTTTGTAGCTGTGATGTGACTCTAGACACGACTTTGTCTTTGGTTGTTCACGTTCCCCGATCTGCTTACAACTTATTGTCTATTATTAAGCTTATTCGTGATTTAAATTGCATTGCTACATTCACATCTTCAGGCTGTTTATTTCAGGAACAGTCGACGAGCCGGATTATTGGTAAAGGGAAGCTGAGTGGTGGTGTGTATGTCTTGGATGAAGTTTCACCTCTTGCTTATTTTGGATCTTCATTATCGCCATGGTCACCTATTTGTTCATGTTTTGTGTCGTTTACATCCTAAGTTTGGTTATGTTCCCCATCTCATTTGTAAGTCTTGTCATTTTTACGGAGTTAGCTTTGTCCCTCGTCTTGATGTAATGCTACGACACCGTTTGATTTACTTCGCTCTTATGTTTGGGGACCCTATCGTGTCCCTACGTTGTTAGGGCATAAATATTATGTTATTTTATTGATGATTTCTCTCACATGAGTTGAGTATATTAAATGAAAAATCGTTTTGAGCTTCTTTTTGTTCTTCCAAAACTTAAGGAATGAAATATTTACTAAATTGTGTTCGTCTTAAATGCCTGTGCACTGATAATGATAGAGAATTATTATCTCAATCATGTCTACCTTCCTCGTCGACAAAGGTATTCCGCACCAAATCACTTGTTCTAATACCCCACAACAAAATGGTGTTGCCAAAAGAAAAAATCATCACCTCCTTGAGGTCACACGTGTTATTCTTCATCATAAGCAAGTACCCAAACATTTCTGGGGTGATGCGGCCCCCACAGCCGCACATCTTATCAATCATCTTCCCACTCATATTATTCATGGGAAGACACCCTACCATACCCTATGTTTCTTTGTGTGTGTTTGTTATGATAGGGGTGCTCGTCCCGCTGTCTCAAAACTTGACCCCTGCTCTTTGAAATGTATCTTCCTTGGGTATTCGTGCAGTACTCAAAGGATATCAATATTATTCTCCTGACTTACACAGATACATTATCTCAATTGATGTTTTCCTTGAATCTGACTCCTATTCTACTCTTACTCGTGGATCAACACCTCTTGACCCTTCCCTTGATTTTAATCATTTTATACTTGTTCCCCGTCCTGAGCCTGCTGTGCTTTCTCCTGATGACATCATAATTCCTCTTAGGGGACATGTTTACTCTCGTTGCCCTACTGACAGCACATCCGCGCCTCAATCTCTTCCCATGATAGTCCAATGAATGTTCCTCGGGAAAAACCTGCTGGCGCGCTTTTGGATCCACTACTGGCCAGTCAGGAGCCACCCATTGTTGTTCGAAAGGTAATTCGTGCTTATCAGAACAAACTACTATTTGTTATTTCTTTTCAGGGCTTGTCAACTTCAAATACTGCGAAGCGCTCTACTCTGAATAAATACCACCTTCCATCTACCGTCGTTGACGTAAAAGCTCACCATGGCTAGGAAACTACCATTCAAGATGAGTTGACGGCCCTACAACTTAATCACACGTGGGACTTGAGTTCATTTGCCCTCTGGGAAGCGGGCTATTGGGATGCAAATGGATTTACTCTATCAAGGTCAATGTAGATGGTTTCGTTGATCGATTGAAGCCCACTTGGTTGCCAAAGGCTATGCCCGGACTTATTGGGGTGGACTATGATGAAACATTTGCCCAGTTGCCAAAATATCCTCCATTCGCATCCTTCTCCCGCTTGCAGCCTCTCACCAGTGGCCCCTCCACCAATTGGACATAAAGAATGTCATTCTTCATGGGTCCTTGGAAGAAGAGGTGCACATGGAGGAACTACCTGGGTTCATTCCAGAGGTGGAGAAAACCAAGGTGCGCCACCTCAAGAAATCGTTATATGGATTGAAGCAATCCCCTTGAACATGGTTTGCCCGCTTCTGGTCTGTAGTAACTCAGTCTAGTCTTACCAAAAGTACTAAAGACTCGTCTCTCTTTTATTAGAACTCTCTGATAGGTACTATCCTATTAGTGGTATATGTTGATAATATTGTCATCATAGGAAGCAATTCAGAAGGGAAAATCAATCTCAAATGATTTTTACAATCTAACTTTCAAACCAAGGATCTGGACTCATTGTGTAACTTCCTTGACATTGAAGTTGTGGATTATGTCAACACCATCTTTATTTGTCAGCGCAAATATGCTCTCGATCTACTATCAGATCTTGGGATGTCTGAGTGTGGCCCTATGGATTCTCCACATGAACCAAGAAAAAAGGTTCTTCATGTCAAAAACAAGTTATTTGATTCACGAGAAAATATTGAAAAGTAGTTGGAAAACTGAACTATCTTACCGTGGTCCAAATATTGTTTATGCAGTAAGCAAGATCAATAAGTTTATGACAGCTCCAACTAACTCTCAATGAGAATATGTTATTCGAATTGTTAGATACAAAAAGAAAGATCCTGGACTCTGGATATTGTACAAGAATCAGGGTAGGTTGCTTAGCCACTCGAAGTCAACTGCGGGTTTACTATCTTTATGGGCGGAAATCTTGTCTCTTGGAAGAGCAAGAAACAAACCACGGTTGTCAGATCTAGTGCAGAAGCGGAATATCAAGCTATGTCTCACAATGTTGCTGAGATCATGTGGATTAGATTGACTGTTCTTGAGATAGTGTATTCAGTTCAAGATCCCACACCACTGTGGTGCGATTATAAGGCTACAATACAAATTACTACTAATCATGTGAAGACCGGACACCACGTTGTAGATATTCTAAGGGAGTTACTGGAGTTTGAATGAAATTTCTATGTAACAAGTTAGGTCTAGTTGATACCCATGACTCAATTTGAGAGGGAGAGTTAGATATGCCGTTACTATTCATGTATTATTGTATTTTGTGCTTCGCATAAATAAGCCTTTGTAACTCTACCGAGGTATCAAGTCATTCAATATTGTGTTTACAATTCTCAACAAATATAATAAGCCCGCATTGAAGTCATGCTAGAAGAGACAACTAGAAGGTACTGGTAAACACAATATTTTGTTGATGAATAAAAATGATTAAAGAAAATTATATATGGCAGAAGAAATACTGACCTGGACCGGAGAAGCAGCCATGAGAAGTCCAGCAATTCCACCGCCAATAACACGTCCATCGGGACCAGCCAAAGAAATGCTCAGACCGCCGGTTCTACTGCGCTGGCCATCATTCTCTGATAGCATAAATGAACCAGATAGCGATAATATTTCAAACCGACCCTGAATAAAAGGGAAAAAAATAAATTCTCAGATCTTTCTTCTTTATTTAAAAGGATCTAAAATATCATTTAACAATACATTAAAATGTTAGAACAATTAAAGCATGAGTAATATTTCCGACCACCAATGCGAGGTAGAGATAATTTGGGCGCTGGAGTTGAGGTCCACAGGAATTTTCCCACTTCGGCAAAAGGCATGCAACAACGTTCAACGTTAGGCGTCTCTACCGCAGAAAACCCCCCAAAAGTGGATAAACTATATTTTGTATTAAAAAGAAATACTTAGGGTGGTCATGGTCCTAAAATAGGAGCATCAAATGAATTCCTTCAATTTTAACTTCTCTGATCTAACAGATTGTGTAGTTTTTTATGTATTAGATTAATATGAAATGAAAAGGTATGCATTTTAATAGATATTAGAAGTCATGCACAGGGCAGGGTGACCAAATGCACAGTGTGCGGTGGAAATAGTACTCATCATTGCGTAAGTGACGGTCGGTTCATGTCACTATCACCAATGTTGCACCAGGGAACTCAGTGACCACTGGTAAAATTATAGAAAAAGTGGCCCGGGTACTAGGAAGCATTGGTACGGGTACCGGATACGATACGTACCCGGTACGGAGATACGATAAAATTTTAAAAATAAGGATACGGGTACGTCATGATGCGTTATAACAAATATAATATATATTTATATATCACAAGTGCAATAAATATTTCTCAAAACATCGAAACATTAAACATAAATCATAACTTGAAGTACAAGTTCACAAATCAATGCAACATAACATGAAGTTTTCAAACATTAAGCATTCGTAAATATTACAAAATTTAACGTCTTATATGTTTAACCAAAAGAGAAAATTAAACTTGATTTCACTTTTTCAGTTTTTCTTTCTTTGTCATTGTTGGAGATCGACATCTTCAATCTCCGGTTAATTTAGAGACAAGTTAGCCATTTGTTAATAACTTGCGTTGAATCAACACGTTCAATACACGTACTTGTAACAAAAACGCACCGATACCAGAAACATACTCGGTACAGATACACAATTTAATTGGACGTACCGACCTTTGTTTATTCTAGAAAAACATACTCCTATCACAATATGCAAAATGATGTGCTAAGTTCAAGTGTGTCCACATAGGTGTATCCGTTGAGTATCGGGTACGTACCGGTACCGGATATGTATCCGGTACGGGTACGCTGCCTTCGGGGAAGTATCCGTGCTTCATAGCCCGGGTACCATACATGGAGAAGATTAAGTCATCCTACAAGCTCTAGAGATTGAACATCATCTATGTTAAACTTACAAAGAAAAAAATTGCACTTACAGAATGATTTAAAAGAAGAATCGCAATTACATATTACAGAAGCTTAGCTTTTAGCAGAAGCCTGATTACACAAACCTCGTAAGTTACCGTTCCGCCGGAAGTCGCTGCCTGTCCAAGAGTCACATTAGAAATTGCCCCATTTGCCGAAAGAATGCAAATAGCATGTGGTCCATTCTGAGAAAATGACATAATCTTTGATGACACATCCTGTGTGAGACAAGAGATATTGTTACGCATTCAAAATATTTGCAATCTCAATACTATAGCCATAAAGGTGCAATATATTAAGGATGCATAAAAATTCGCAGATTTATGGATAATGAGAAGAAAATAATTGAAATATATCACTGGGAACATCATACACATGGGAAAAGTATCCAACCGTGTTTTTATAGTCCCATGGTCATAGACAATAGCACAATTGGAAGAACATTTTTTTCAATTACCGTATTGGAGTACACTTGAGATCCGCCATTATCTAGATTACATGCATATTTAAAAAAAAATTACTGATAATATATTGGGTACTTTGTTGAACATTGATGGGAACTTTGGGAAGACAAAAGATGATTTGAATTCATGGCATCGGTAATACATCTCAGAGCCACAACATCTTCAAATGTCTGTAGATATGTAACTGGTTCAGATTCCCCAGTATAGGAGGGCAGGCGAGGCTCCCTTAAATTATTAGGAGCCGGCTCCCAACGGATCCTCTCGACGAAGGGAGGGGGGCTCTTCGATTTTGGCTGGAGCGGAGGTCGCGGCGGGCTGCGCGACCTGACGATCATCGCTAAAATTGAGTTTGCGGGATGGACTCCCTCTAGCCGCCTTGTGGAAGAATTCCATAAGCGAAGCAAATTCTTCCTCCTAAGGCTGCAAGGGAGCAGCGGTTTGCTCAGGTGAATAGGCTGGCGGCAACGACGCCACAATTATTAAGTGTATGTCCTTCTATAGTTCAAAACTGGAAACTTACTTTAAATTCACATAAAAAATACTTTAGAATGTTAAAATGTTAGCACCTGAGCATTACTAAAATTAATTCGTGGTAGGTGGAGCGACTTGGTGCACAATGCTATAAGTCTCTTGATGTGGGTGTCGGAGCGGTTGTCATATCCGCCTAATTTGATGAATGACAAACACTAGTGTACTTCGACGTGCAGTTTCTTCCAAGGAGATGGACAGAACAAGGTGATAAACTCCCTACCGGCTACTGCACAGCAGGTAAGGAAGAATTTCCAGAATACAGAAGATAAAACGGCCAGGTGGTAGGTCAGGTCGAACTGACCAGCAAGCTCAGAATCAGTGGGTCATCCGATTAGTTGGTCAGCCTACCAGTAGGTTCACTGCTCCAGAAATCGGCCATAGCTAAACTGAAGCTTCATACAACCAGGTCGGGAGTTGGCCTGAACTGACCAATCAGTTCAGTGACAGCATCACCGACTCCGTCGGTTCGGGCTACCAACCTGTCGGTTTGCTGCACAAGACATTATACTTCAGCTTCATACTGACAGCAAGCGGTACGAGGGAGGGCTGATTCCACCCGACTGGCCAAGGGTGAGGCCGCAGTGGCCACCGGAGGGGAAATCGAGGAGCCTTGTAAGGCGTTCAAGCGAGTATTTAGGGCTTCCATCTTCGTATTTTGTGTGCTGAGCATGGTCTGGAAGAGCTCTACGACCTGGGTGAGCGAAGGGCAACCTTTGCCCATGATGGAGGTCTATCGGAGGGTCACGGAGGGAGAGGGCAGCATGCCGGCTGTTGTGCTAGGCGGCGGCGGGCGCGCGAGAGATTGGTGCGGCGAGCGGAGGGCATCGCAGTAGGTGCCGTAGACGGGGGTGCCGGCATTTGGCTCTGATACCAAGTTGTTATGAACTCCCGACAGAGATCTCGTGAAGGGGCGTGGGATGGGGAAATCCCATGAGGGATTGGCTTGTCCCTTCTTGGAATCCAGCGGTGCTGGAGGATGACGAAGAACCGAATGAAAGAAGGGGGGGAGAAGGAGACGCCGTAGGCAGAGGCGAGCGGCCATGCGGCTAGGCTACCGAAGAGGAATCGGGAGGGCTTGCGTGGGATTAGAGAGAGAAGAGAGAGGATTTGAGGAATTAAGACTTGCATACTAAAACATTGGTCCGACTGGCCCACATAAACCGTAAAACCGGTTCACAATTTCCGCCCCCACTTGGGCTCAGAACACGTAGGAACACAAACACCATAATGAATAAAATATGCGAACAACGGAAATTATTAAAAACATAAAAGAACATTCATGCATTCGTCGTATGTGGTCACTGATACGTGCATCCCCAGCGTGGGTCCGACTCGTCACGTGTCATAACAGTTAACTCTTTAGACTAGAATTCTTACAAAAACTAATTTTTATTTACCACATTTTCTCGAAACAAATATTATAAAATGAGACTAGAGATAAGGAAATGATCTAGGTCATCTTCAAAATTGTGATTGAACTTTGAGCCTAACTGACACATCAAAATCGCTGGTAACCTTATTTGAGCCTATATACCCTTTTTCCTTGAAAAAACCCAAAAAAGAATTGCAACCATTCCTAAGCTCTCATTCTTATAAAAATTGCAACTAAATAGAGCATTCGTTCCACTCATATTAGGAGGGGATGAGATTTGAAAATTTGATAACAAATCTAGAAAAAGGAAATAAAGAGAAAGAAGAAGAAAAGGATATATATATATATATATATATATATATATATATATATATATATATATATAAACATATTCATCTCCCTTTTAGAGAAATGGAGTGGGGAAAAAGAATTCAGAAAAACACAAAATAAATGTGGGGGTGTTACATTTTGAAGCGTGGATGTGATCTCTCACTTAATAAGAACTTGCTCAACCTTGGTTTAGTGTGTAATTATGTTACGCCCCCGGACGGAGCCCGGCTATTTGGGCGTCAGTACGCGCGAAGGCGGAAGGAACCCGATGACGACAACGGGACTGAACCAACCGGTTCAGCCACCTCTTCCTCTATCTGAAGACCGGCGGTATGGGGGCCGAACCAGACCGGTTCAGCCCCCATATGGGGAGGGGCCGGCCAGCCCCTCTCATCCCCGGGTATAAATAACCCGGGGTGGCTCTCTTGGTGGACAAGCAAGATTATTCCAAGGTATTCTCTCCTCTTCCACTCAACCCTAATTCTCTAGTTCTTTCTCTTTAGATCTCTCTCTCTCTCCCCTCCTCTTCCAATCATTTGGTATCAGAAGCTCTTTTCTCCACCATGGTGACTACTCGAACGCAAGACGAAATCGGCCACTTGGAAACCCTACAAGAAAATCTAATGGGGTTGACGGATTCGGTGTCCGCCATCGAGGAAAACATGAAAACATTCACGCAAAGGCTAGAAGAACGGATCAACACCAGAATGGAGGAGATCATGGCGTTGTTGGCACAAAATCTGAAGGGTAAGGCCGTGTCAGAAGAGGATCCGGGAGGATCTTCCGTTCCACGGTCCGATCCGCACAGGAGCGGCGGAAAAGCGGGGCAAGGGGCGGTGGAAGGCTCGGCCAGGGATCGGGATCGGGGCGCGGAACTCGCAGCAGGCGGCGGGTCGAGCCAGGGCGGCGGATTTGGCGCAGGCGGGTTCGGCACAGGCGGGTTCAGCGCCGCGGCTGACGGCGGTTTGGGCCCAGGCGGCGGGTTTGGCGCAAGGGGATCCAGCGCAGGTGGCTCTGGCAATGAGTCACGGACGGGGCCACCGCCTTGGAGGCGGGTCGGCGACGAATGGGGGGGTGCCGGGAGGACCTCGGCGTGGCCGATTCCCCCATATGGGGGGGGGGGGGGGAGGGCCTGCTGCCTCACCCGGCTGGAAGGGGGCAGCCCGTGGGGTCCGGGGGAGGGGTGCAGTGGGGTGGTCAAGGTGTTCCAGTGGTGGGGCCGTTTCGTCAAGGGTTCCCGGGCATGCCTTTTGAACCCGGGGAACCAAGAAGGCCGGCGAAGTATGGACAGGAGGCGGGGTGGCGTGGACAGGCCGGCCCGCGACCGTACATGTCGCCAAAGTTGACGCGGAAGAATTTTCCCAAGTTTAATGAGGGTGACTGGCTATGTTATTAAAGGCGCGCCTAAGGCTCCAGGCTCACCAGGCTCAGAGGGTTGCGCCTCTGTGCGCCTTATTTGCGCTTTTAGAATATAAAAGGCGCGCCTGAGTGAGATTTTTGTTGTGAATTTCTTTTTTCAAAAATTAAGAAAAAAATAATTTTAGAACTCAATTTTTGTTTATTAATTTAGTGTTCATGAAAGATAATTGTGCGTTGAGACTTAGATATGATGCAAGTGACCACATTGATTCTATTTTTTAAGAGATACAAACGATAGTAATGAATGATTAATTGGTACACTAGATGAAAGATTTAATCAAGAAGCTGAAATGATGTTTGATGCTGATTATTTAAAATGGATGTGGTTGCGCATTGCCTTCGTCAGGCGCGCGCCTGCGCCTTGAGCCTTGTGCCTAGGCTCCAAGACCCCTTTGCGCCTTGATGCGCCTTGCGCCTTTAATAACTAAGGTGACTGGAGTGGCTGCAGAAGACGGAGTTGTTTTTAAGTTATCAGGAGATTTCTGAAGGGCAGTGGGTGCAGTTAACATCTTTTCACCTGGAGGATGATGCTTTCCAGTGGGTGCAGAGGTTCCTGAGGGGCAAGGACTACGCGCCCTGGACCGACTTTGTGGATGGATTCACCGCTCGTTTTGGGCCATTGGAGTACGAGGACTTTGAGGCACTCTTACAGAAGCTGCGCCAAAAGGGTACAGTGATGGAGTACCGAACAGAGTTCGAGAAGTTGGCTAACCGAGTACAGTGGGAAGAAAAGACATTACTCAGTTGTTTTGTGTCGGGACTCAAGGATTATTTGCGGGATGAGATCCAGTCCTACATGCCCCGCAGCTTGAACCATGCGATCAGTTTAGCTCGGATACAGGAGGAACGCTACAACAGGCAATGCTCCCGCAGTACGACACGTACTACTACCACCACGACGGTGGTGAGAAAGGAATCCCAGGGTCCCAGCAAGCCGGTTGTCACTCGGCTGACTTGGCCGGAACTTCAGGCGCGGAAGGAAAAAGGGTTGTGCTTCAACTGTGATGAGAAGTTCGCTCCGGGGCACAAATGTCAAAAGGTCCAGGTGTTCATGTTACATGAGGATGCCAAGGAGGAGGTGGACATGGTTCCCGAGCCAGACATGACAGAGGAGTCGGCGGTGACTGAGTTTGGAGTATCGATACAGGCTATGGAGGGCTGCAACGCCCCCCTCACTATGCGCATGGCGGGTAAGGTCCGGCGGGAACATGTGATGATTCTGATAGATAGTGGGAGTACCCACAACTTCATCCATCCCGAGGTGGCGCGCCGAGTGGGACACGTGGTCGATCGAGGTGCTTCCTTTCCAGTTATAGTGGCCGATGAGAGCAAGCTGCAGTGTGAGGGGGTGATGAAGCAGGTGGAGCTCAACATACAAGGCTACACGGGTCATACAGATGTTTATCTTCTTCCCATCCACGGTTCATATATGGTGCTTGGGGTACATTGGCTACGACAGCTACGATGAGTCACCTTTGATTGGGACCACATGACTATGGAGTTCTTACAGCATGGGAAACAGTTTTGTATGAGGGGCCTAAAATCATCTCCAGTGAAGGAGGTCTCTCTCCGAAGCCTACAGTGTATTGAGGAAGAAGGCAACATGATGACAGTGCTTTTGGGGGTGGAGTCGGGCGACACTGGGCCATCTGAGGTACAAGTCCAGATGCAATCTCTCCTAGATCAGTATGCTGACATATTCCAGGAGCCCCGCACTCTTCCACCACCGCGCTTTCAGAATCATCAGATCGTCCTCAAGGCGGGGGCGGAGCCTACCAACATCTGGCCATATCGATATCCGCACATGCAGAAGGCTGAGATCGAGCGCAGTGTTCGGGAGATGCTAGATGCGGGGATCATTCGCCCCAGTACGAGCTCATTCTCTGCCCCGATCATTTTGGTCAAGAAGAAGGATGGTTCGTGGCGGTTCTGCGTCGACTACCGCGCGCTGAACAGTGCCACTGTAAAGGACAAATTTCCTATTCCTTTGATTGAAGAATTGTTGGACGAACTGCACGACGCACAGCGGTTCACCAAGCTGGACTTGCGGTCCAATTACTATCAGATCCTTATGCGAGAGGAAGACATCAACAAAACAACTTTTCGGACACACGACGGCCACTATGAGTTCCTGGTAATGGACAACGGGCTGACCGGTGGGCTGTCCACCTTTCAGGCCAACATGAACGAGATTTTTCGTCCGCTCCTTCGCCGTTTTGTGCTGATCTTCTTCGATGACATTCTCATATACAGTCCCAGTTGGGAGGAGCACTTAGCTCATGTTGAAGAAGTCTTCTCCATCCTCTACCAGAACCAGCTCTACGCCAAACGATCCAAGTGTTCATTCGATCAGGAGGAGGTGGAATACTTGGGACATTTAGTCTCAGCTCAGGGCGTCACGGTCGACCCCCGGAAGAATGAGAGTACGTTGTCCTGGCCGCGACCCCAGACTATACGGGCACTACGGGGCTTTTTAGGCCTCACCGGATACTACCGTCGCTTTGTGAAGGACTACGACAAGATTGCTCTGCCTCTTACCCAGTTGCTGCAGAAGGACGCCTTCCTCTGGCAGGATGAGGCGGAGGAGGCCTTCCAAGCACTCAAGAAGGCCATGACGACTACGCCGGTCCTCGCGCTTCCCGATTTTACCAAGGAGTTTGTAGTGGAGATTGATGCTTCAGGAGTGGGGCTCGGTGCTGTATTGATGCAGAAGGGGCGGCCCATAGCCTTCTACAGCAAGGCGTTGGCTCCTCGGACGCTGGGGTTGTCCACCTACGAGAAGGAGATGTTGGCGGTCATTCATGCAGTGGCCCTGTGGCGGCCATATTTGTTGGGAAGACATTTTAAGATCCGGACGGACCATCAGAGTCTAAAACATTTCTTAGAACAGCGGGTCTCTTATCCTCTCCAACAGAAGTGGGTGACCAAACTTCTAGGGTATGATTATGAGATCGTCTACCGGCACGGGAAGGACAATCGGGTTGTTGATGCTTGTCCCGCTTACCTGAGGGCGCCCTCACTCAGATTTCTACACCACTGCTTGACTCCATTGACGAGATACAGGACGAGGTACAACGTGATTCTGAGTTGCAGCCTATCATGGAGGCTCTTCGACAGGCACGTGAGACAGCTCCGGGCTACCATCTTCAGAATGACAGGTTGTTCTATCAGGTTCGCATGGTCATTCCTTCGAAGTTGGCCCGGAGGGCAGTTATGATGCATGAGTTCCACTGCTCTTCGACGGGTGGTCATGTCGGTGTTCTCCGCACTCTCCAGCGGGCACGGGTCAATGTTTTCTGGAAAGAGATGCGCCGTGACATCCAGTTGTTTGTTCAGCAGTGTGAGACTTGCCAGCGCCAAAAGTATGAAACCACGTCCCCAGCCGGTTTACTCACACCATTGGAGATTCCTCACCAGATTTGGGATACTGTTTCCATAGACTTCACTAATGGGCTGCCCAAGTCTTAGCGCAAGTCAGTCATCCTGGTGGTGGTCGATAAGTTGTCCAAGTACGGGCATTTCATAGCGCTGAGTCATCCTTACACCGGCAAATATGTCGCCGCTCTTTTTTCCCGCGAGATTGTCCGGCTTCATGGCATACCACGGGCGATCATCTCAAATGATGACCCGACGTTCGTCGACAACTTTTGGAAGGAGCTCTTTCGCTTACAAGGGACCTCTTTACGTTTCAGCACAGCTCACCATCCGCAGACAGATGGGCAGACAGAGGTACTCAATCGAGGCGTGGAAACATACCTCCGTTGCTATGTTATGGACAAGCCGCGCACTTGGACGAGTTGGTTGCATTGGGACGAGTACTGCTACAACACTTCCTACCACTCTGCCAGCAAGATGACTCCGTTCGAGGTCGTGTACGGTCCTCCTCCTCCTTCCTTGAGCAGTTATGAGGCCGGCAGTACGACGTTGCCTGTTGTTGACCGTGCACTTTGTGATCGTGATCACACCCTCGCCGCTTTGTGCGAGAATCTCCGGACAGCACAGGATCACATGAAGGCGCAGGCTAAGAAGCATCGGAAAGAGCGGGAGTTCCAGGTGGGGGATGAGGTCTTTGTCAAGCTCCGCCCCTACAGGCAGTTGTCTGTGGCCCAGCGGTCCAACCAGAAGTTGGCACCTCGTTACTATGGTCCCTTCCGGATTGTCCGGCGAGTGGGCCATGTTGCTTACACGTTGGAGTTGCCCGAAGGATCAAGGATACATCCGACCTTTCATGTCTCCTTGTTGAAGCAGAAGATCGGCGACATTGTTCGAGCCAGTCCTCTCCTGCCCGAGGCCACAAGCACGGGAGAGCTGCGTCCGATACCTGAGGACATTCTGATGATCAAATAGAAGCACCGCGGCACTGAGTACCGTCCTGAGCTACTGACCGCGACGCACAACACATGGATGGACTTGTTGGAGTTCTGGAAGCTTTACCCTGATTACCACCTTGGGGACAAGCTGGTTCTTGATAGGGAAGGGAATGTTACGCCCCCGGACGGAGCCCGGCTATTTGGGCGTCAGTACACGCGAAGGCGGAAGGAACCCAAAGACGACAACGGGGCTGAACCAACCGGTTCAGCCCCCTCTCCCTCTATCTGAAGACCGGCGGTATGGGGGCCGAACCAGACCGGTTCAGCCCCCATATGGGGAGGGGCCGGCCGGCCCCTCTCATCCCCGGATATAAATAACCCGGGGTGACTCTCTTGGTGGACAAGCAAGATTATTCCAAGGTATTCTCTCTTCTCTTCCACTCAACCCTAATTCTCTAGTTCTTTCTCTTTAGATCTCTCTCTCTTCTCTCCTCTTCCTATCAGATTAACGGTCGAATCCTTTGCTATATTCTTCTTAATCACCTTAAGCCTCGTTACAACCATAGAAATACCTAGTTGGTAATAATTTTCTAATCTCAAATTTTGACTATGTGAAAAGAATGCCACTAAATGAAAATTGGGTTTTGTTTAAGAATTTATACAAATTAACGTTTATATAATCCTCTCTAAACACTAAACGGTGAATTCAATATATCAAATTAAGGCAACGTTCGGTTGGGTTGATAGTCTGCGGTGCGTTTGGCAAAAAACGGAGCTTTGAAGAAAAGAGGCGTTTGGTTTGGCTTATTTCTAAAAAACCAGTTATTTTGGTTCCGCTGTTTTCTATGTCATCCCAGCCGCGCAGAATAGCCTCGTCCAACAACAATTTTTTGTGTTTCTTCCACCAATACCCTAACTCCGCGCGTCGATATCTTCTCCTCTCCCGAGCGGCGATTTCTCCTCCGATATCGACGCCGACCTTGACGGCAATCTCCGATTCCACCGCCCGTGGTTTCGCGACCACTTTTGCCGGCGTTGCCTCTTCCATTAGGCCCTATTTTGCAGGCAATTTCTGCTCCCGTCTCTCCCTCTCCTCCGACGGCGATCTTCGACTTTGGGTAATCCCTCCCTTCTCTAGGTTTTGATCACTCTTTTTATGGATTGATGTGTGTGTAGCTGCTCTGTTGAGGTTCCTATTTTCATAACATTTGGTGATATCAACAGAGTTTTGTCATAACAGTAGCTCCTTAGTTGAAAAGTGCAGATGAAAAGCTGAAGATATCCCAATGTTATGCAGCTGCTTGGTTGTAATATTTTCATATATGCACTTTTCATATCAATGTTGTAATATATTCCTATTTTCATAATTTCCTATCAATGTTGGCTTACATCAAGGTTTCAGCTTTAAGCCCTTATCTCTTTTCCCTTATCATAGATGAGCTCATATCCAACAAACAATACCTTGGTGTTTATTGTTTGAGGATGATATCGTTTTGGTCGAAGAGATGCGTGAGGGTGTAAACGCAAAACTTGAATCTTGACGAGACACTTAAAAAGGATTTTAGGTTGAGCAAGGCAAAGACGGAGTATATGGAGCTTAAATTTAGCAGTGCAAGAAGGATGGATGACTTCATTATTAAGTTGGGTGATCAAGATATTTCCCGTAGTGAATGTTTTAAATATCTTGGATCAATAGTTCAAAAAGACCGAGGAATTGATAAAGATGTGACACATAGAATCCAAGCGGGTTGGTTGAAGTGGAGAGGCGCGTCCAGGATCTTGTGTGATCGTAAAGTACCATTAAAACTTAAGGGCAATTTCTACCGTACTGCGATTAGACCAGCGATGCTCTATGGTTCTGAGTGTTGGGCAGTGAATTATATACATGAGCAAAAAATGGGGGTTGCGGAGATGAGAATGCTTAGGTGGATGTGTGGACACACGAGATTGGATAGAATTAGGAATGAATGTATCTAGGATAAGACATGAGTTGCACCAATTGCAAAGAAGATGCGAGAAGCTCGACTAAGATGGTTTGGGCACGTACAAAGGAGACCGAGGCACCTGTTAGGCGTTGTGAGAGTCTAGTCACTAGGCATGTTAAACGAGGGAGGAAAAGACCAATAAAAACTTGGAATGAAACTATAAGGAAAGATGATGAGTCCGATATTTATAGTGTTTTTCGGACTCATTCGGACTAGTTTTCACGCACATGCACTTCACAAATAACTTATAATTGCTCACTAGGAAGCACCGGTACGGGTACGGGTACCGGGTGCGATACGTACCCGGTACGACAGTACGGCAAAATTTTAAATATAATGATGCGGGTACAACATGATACGTTATAACAAATATTATATATATATATCACAAGTGCAATAAATATTATCATCTTATATGATTAACCAAAAGAGATAAAATTAAACTTAAGTCTATTCATCAGTCTTTTTTTTTCTTCTTTATTGTTGGAGATCAACTTCATTATTGGAGATCAACATCTTCAATCTATGATTAGTCTAGAGATAAATTACACATTTTGTTAATAATGTGTGTCGTATTACCACGTTCAATACACGTATTTGTAACAGAAACGTACCAGTACTAGAAACATACTCGGTATAAATACGTAACTTAATTGGACGTACCAACACTACAATAGAGCCAACTTTTGTTTACTCTAGAAAAACGGACTCCTATCACAATATGCAAAATGATATGCTAAGTCCAAGTATGACCACATAGGTGTACCCGTCAAGTATCGGGTACGTACCGGTACCGGGTACGTACCGGTACCGGGTACGTACCGGTACCGGGTACGTACCGGTACCGGGTACGTACCGGTACCGGGTACGTACCGGTACCGGGTACGTACCGGTACCGGGTACGTACCGGTACCGGATACGTATCCGGTACGGGTACTCTGTCTTCGGGAAAGTATCCGTGCTTCATAGATTGCTCATATTTCACTTGATCGCCACATGCACACAAAGTGCACATTTTGCCCGTTGTGATGTGCAATTGCACACTATTTTGTTGGGGGTAAGCACATGGTGCTCCCCATATATTTATTTTGTAGATTTTAGTTTTCTGTGAGTGCTGGGGGCATGTGCTCCAGCTGGTATTTCATTGTGCAGGTGGGCAGAGTCTTATCGCTGCCCAGTTCTTTCCTGTAGGAATCGCACGGTCGTGCGTCTTTATTCACGCACGATTGTTGCGACCGTGCGATACCTACAACATTTTGGTGTTCTGCCCCGGGTCGTGCGATTTGCGCACGCACGGTTGTTTTGCCCGTGCGTGACCAAATTGCATGACCATCTCTTTTTGTCAAAATAATTTAGCGGTGTTTAGTTTATCGACCCTTTGTCTTGGGAGATTAGTTAGTTCTATTTCTCGATGGGATCGAGAAGGGATATAACTCAGTGGTAGAGTGTCACCTTGACGTGGTGGAAGTCATCAGTTCGATCTTGATTATCCCTAAACCCAATGCGAGTTTTTCTATTTGAACTTGCTCCCCCGCCGTGATCGAACGAGAATGCATAAGAGGCTTGTGGGATTGACGTGACAAGGTAGGGATGACTATATTGCTGCAAGCGAACTCCAGACTAATATGAAGCGCATGGATACAAGCCTTCGGCCTTGGAAGGAAAGACAATTCCGAATCAGCTTTGTCTACGAACAAGGAAGCTATAAGTAATGCAACTATGAATCTCATGGAGAGTTTGATCCTGGCTCAGGATGAACGCTGGCAGCATGCTTAACACATGCAAGTCGGATGGGAAGTGGTGTTTTCAATGGCGGACGGGTGAGTAACGCGTAAGAACCTGCCCTTGGGAGGGGAACAACAACTGGAAATGGTTGTTAATACCCCGTAGGATGAGGAGCAAAAGGAGGAATCCGCCCGAGGAGGGGTCGCGTCTGATTAGCTAGTTGGTGAGGCAATAACTTACCAAGGTGATGATCAGTAGCTGGTCCGAGAAGATGATCAACCACATTGGAACTGAGACACGGCCCAGACTTCTACGGGAGGCAGCAGTGGGGAATTTTCCGCAATGGGCGAAAGCCTGACGGAGCAATGTCGCGTGGAGATAGAAGACCCACGGGTCATGAACTTCTTTTCTCGAAGAAGAAGCAATGACGGTATCTGAGGAATAAGCATCGGCTAACTCCGTGCCAGCAGCCGCGGTAAGATAGAGGATGCAAGCGTCATCCAGAATGATTAGGCGTAAAGCGTATGTAGGTGGCTTTTCAAGTTCGCCGTCAAATCCCAGGGCTCAACCCTGGACAAGCGGTGGAAACTACCAAGCTGGAGTACGGTAGGGGCAGAGCCGCGGAGGGAATTTCTGGTAGAGCGGTGAAATGCGTAGAGATCAGAAAGAATACCAACGGCGAAAGCACTCTGCTGGGCCGACACTGACACTGAGAGACGAAAGCTAGGGGAGAAAATGGGATTAGATACCCCAGTAGTCCTAGCCGTAAACAATGGATACTAGGCGATGTGCGTATCGACCCGTGCAGTGTTGTAGCTAACGCGTTAAGTATCCCGCCTGGGGAGTACGTTCGCAAGAATGAAACTCAAAAGAATTGACGAGGGCCCGCACAAGCGGGGGAGCATGTGGTTTAATTCGATGCAAAACGAAGAACCTTACCAGGGCTTGACATGCCGTGAATTCTCTTGAAAGAGAGGGGTGCCTTCGGGAACGCGGACACAGGTGGTGCATGGTTGTCGTCAGCTCATGTCGTAAGGTGTTGGGTTAAGTCCCGCAACGAGCGCAACCGTGCGCGAAGGAAATCGCACGCTCTTGTTTTGCCTGGAAAATTTGTGATCTGACTCCGCCCGTGCGTTTTGTTCTCGCACGGGCTGGTTGCCCGTGCAGTCGTGCACGCTCATAAACGCATGGTCTACGTCTTCCAGGCTGGTCCATCCCGCGAGTTTAATCTCGTACGATCAACGCACGACCGTGAGTTCGACCGTGAGTTCGACCGTGCGTGCCTTAATTTCTGTCGCGTTTTCTATAAATACTGCAGGTTTTGCCCTAGTTCGGATCCATCTTCAGTTCCGCCATTTTTCGTCGCAAGAGAGCTTCGGCTCCGTTTTCTTCCCACCTTCGTTAGGGCTTATGCCCTAGGCCGCCTCCATCATCCTTAAGCTTCCAAGGAGAGGATTCTAGCCCTACTTCCATCATCGACCAGGAAGGACGAGGCATTGGACGCGACCGGATCGTGATACGAAGAAGATGGGCCATTGGGAGGTAGTGACAACCTTCTCTACCCCGGACGTAGTTGAGGACCGAGTTTGGACGCGGATTGACAACCAGGCAATTCCTACCGTGAATCCCCAACGAGACTTCAGATTTGGTTGACTCTTCGCTCTCTCCTTTTGTTTGATGGTTGTATGTAGTTAGTATTCTCCATTATTTGACGATGTTGCACTCAAATCTTTGTTATGATAGTTATATTTCATGTTAATGTGAAATTATTTACGTTTGAGTTGCTTGAGATGCGCCGCCATATTCCATCCCGCATTTGTGAGTGTTGTCGCACTAGCAATTGTTAGTGGCGTGCGTAGCGAAGAGGTGCTTTCGACCCTCATTCCACTGGTGCGAACAATTCCATCCGCTTGCCTACTCGTCCATCTACTCTGCGAAGCAGTGCATAGCAGCCTGCGTAGTTTTCATCCCGCCGAACGAAGCAGTGCATAGCGGCCTGCATAGGAGTAGTGATTTAGTTTGTTTTATTTTATTTCCGCAAATCAAACCAAATTCCCTTCATAACCCCGACCTTGAAAACTTCAATCTCAAGTCCCCCTCGATAATGACTCCACCTTATTGTGTTCCTCCGAGATCGATACTTGAGAAAATTCGCCCTTTTTATATTACTTGAGTGACCGGTGCACTTACCGAACGCGCACCAAAAGACACGATATACTTAGGCATTAGTGAGATTATGACACAAGATAGGGCACAATAGCGACAAAGGATCCATATAGCCGACTCCACTATAGTGGGATAAAGGCTTGAGTGTTGTTGCACTTTTTCTATCTGCACATTTCTTATCAGTAGTCGAAGAAGATATCACAGATATCTGCAACACTATTACACTATCGCCTGATGGCGCACCAAGCCACATCACGACATAAAATATGTACCCAAACTTGTATCATGAGTTTTAATAAAATGCATGTGCATCTAATTTTCACCGTCATATGTTAAAGCATCCGCATAAAAACAAACTATTTTCCTTCAAATTAATAATTTTAAACCTAATTATCAGTATCACTGCTCCCGCCTTACATGCATGGATTTTCTTTCTCCCCATGTCTGTGGCATCACGACTCGCCCCAAAGCGCACTCTAACCTTCGTTGAGACGGGTCGTGACACACAGGAAGGGTTTAAGTGGGGGATTCTATTACTACGCGACAAGGCCACGATCGGAGAAGCAACAACGATCCGACGGCCGACGTACTTGCTCAAGGAGAACGACGACAAATATTATTCGCACGGGCTACGCCCATGCTCGAAGCTCTCTGGCGGCCTTCGGCCGCATCCAGGCGGGCTTCGCCCGCCTATGCACGAACTTCGTCTGTGCTCGATACATCGTTGCAAGCTGTGTCCGCCTATGAGCGGGCTGCGCACGCACTCGGATTTTTTTTTCAAAACATATACATATGAGTACTTAAAATGACCGCAAAAAATATGAAATGCTATTCCTATTTTTATTTTATAAAATTTCAAATTTTAATCTATAATAATTAATTTATCTCCTCATCTCTCTTTATCCCTCCCCCTCTCTCTCCTTCCTTCTCTCTCCTGCCCCTCTCTCTCTCTCCAACACCCCCCCCCCCCTCATGCTCTCTCTCTTGATCCAATGACCAATAATCAATCTTTGGTGTGCCTCCAAATATCTATATTCCCTTATATATATAAGATATATATATATATATAATATATATATATATATATATATATATATATATATATACATTTATATAGAAAGAAGAGTGACCTCAAACCAATATTAGAGATGTAGGACAAACAAAAAGGATAAATAATATGTGCCTTATCGTGGGCATTTACAGTGATTTTTTATACAATTTAACTCATAAAAGTGTAAAAGGATATTAAAGGTTTAAAATGGGAAGTTTCAATGCAAAAGTATCTCTCAAATTTTTGCAGGGTCAATTTAATAAAAAGTAAACATTGGAATGTTCGATTTACATCAGAATATTAATTTTAGTAAACTAACACATGAATTAGATGCTAAATTTCCAGCTTAAAATCCAAGTTCGCAAGGGGCAAAGTAATACCTCTCCAGCCTTAATAGTAAGAACATGTGGGGTAAATTCAGTTCCTGATGATCCTGCATGAAATTCTCTTTATGAGATCAATTGCATACAATGATTTACAGAATGCAAATATCACAATGAATACAGAAATGTGTGGAAGCACATCAAGTTAATCAAACAAACAAAGAAAAGTAATTCTGTGTGGATAAAAAAAAATGTAAAAAAATTAAAGGATATGAGCTAAGAAGAATTAGTAATAATTTTAAATTTTTATTTACAGGAAGCACACATACAATATATTTGAAATGCCAAAAAGCATTGACAGCAGACATAAAAAATGAACAGAACAGTAAAGAATGTGCAGTCCAAACTAACTCGGATGTTTGATGATGCCCAATAGCAAAAAAAAAATTCTGAAATATCTGCATCTTTCATATGAAATTGCAAAGACTATAAACTTTCACAAAAAATAACATTCCGTATTTTCTTATTTTTTGTTTAAAATTATTAAAATAAACCTGTTAACTTAAAATATAAAAGAAAAATGAAACACAATCACAATATTCTTAATCAATAATAATAATATTTTTTCATTATGGTAATTTCATCAATGTAGTTTTTCAGATTTGTTTACTAAAACATCATGAACATTAATTATCATTTACACTAACATAGCAGTTAAGCAGCAAGCTTTCCAAACAATAAAATAGTTTCAACTATAACAGCTTCTAAGAATGGTTTTGCAACTTCATTATAGCTACAACAGCCCCAAATGGACTCATAACAGCAAAAAAAATTTACTGGCATCATTCCCCAAAAGAAGCTTTGGTGGCTAAGGGATGGATACGACGTCGTAAGCATGTTCCGAAGTGTAATCACCTAACAACTAAGGAGCCTTTTATGGCTAGTTTTTGGCCAACCACATAATTACTCAATATAATAATTTTGTAAGCTTCATGGGACATTTATTATCAAGGTTTCAAAAATAGGATCAAGTGGATCGTTCGGACCATGAATTGGTCTTCTACTTATTCTAGTTCATCTAAAAAAATCACCAGCGCTAAAAATCGTCCGTCGGACCGCTAGGATTAGTTTGACATCACAATTTTTATCTTATTTTATATCGTTCATACCGCATTACTTTTACCTCACAAATGCTAATTCAAGTGAGGGGCACTTTTGAAACTGATTTGATGCACTTTTGGCCACCCAGTTATATGTGGGTTGGAGGTAAATAAAGGGTATGCAAGTTTTAATCGAATATTCTCTCGCTCTCTTCAATTCTCTCTCTTCCTTCCCGATATGCAGCCCTATCCCCCATTCGGTTCACATCTCCCGCATGAGAACCACCTCATCCGCTCGTTGATCTCTGACGCCAGCTCCCACCTTCACTTCCAGTCATCTCGGACGCCAATATAGGTTCTTGAGAGTCCAAGAAGGGGAACTCCAACCTCCTCCAAGATTTCTACATCTCTGAACCACGAATGAGATCTCAATCGCTAACGGGAAAAACGATGAAAGTAGTGGATACGATAATTAAGAGAAAATAAATATTGTATGCATGTAAGAGACTAGATGAGTGTGTGAGAAAGCTAATTTTTTAGATAATTCGGGTATTAAATTATGGTACACAGGAAAAAAATAAAACAAACAGTAGAGTCAATATTATTGTGGATACTACTTGGAGGGATAAAGTTGTTGAGGTAAGTAAAAAAGGTGATAGAATTATAACTCTTGAATTGGTTATAGGAAAGAAAAATATTAATGTGATCAGTGCTTACGCGGCACAAGTAGGATTAAGTGAAGCTATTAAAATTCAATTTTGGGAAGACTTAGATGATATAGTAAGGGAAATCCCACAAAGAGAGAAGATTTACATAGGAGGAGGCTTAAATGGACATATAGGGAAGGAAAATATAGATTACAGTCGTTCATGAAAGATTTGAATACGGAGAAAGAAAAGAAGAAGGTCGAACAATTTTAGACTTTGTCGTAGCGCATGAGTTAATTGTGATAAATACGCTTTTCATAAAAAGGAAAGAACATTTAATTACGTTTAAAAACGGACCAAATAAGTCACAAATTGATTATTTATGACTCGTAAAATAGATAAAATGATTTGTAAGGATTGCAAAATCATACTAGGAGAAAGTTTGACAACACAACATAGATTAGCAGTATTAGACATACAAATTAAATATAATAAATTTAAGACAAGAACAAAAATGTTTCCAAAAACTTGGTGATGGAATTTGAAGATAGAAAAGTAGGTTGCTTTCAAGACAGCTGTTATGAAACAACTAGTTGATGGCCCTTATGCTGATTCTAGTGTCTCATGGGAAGTTATGTCTTCACATTTAAGGACAACTGGAAAGAACGTACTTGGAGTATTAAAAGGTCGTGTGCTCCCAAATAAAAAATCTTGGTGGTGAAAAGAGAAAGTGCAAGATAAAATGAGGGCAAAGAGGATCGGCTATAAATCACTCTACGCTTGTAGGAATGATGAAAACTTAGTCAGGTATAAAGTCGTTAAAAAAAATAAACATGCAGTAAGTAAAGCAAGAAATCAAGGTTATGAAAATTTTATAAACGACTAGATACCAAAGATATAGAGCGTGATATATATAAAATTGTTCGAGCTAGAGAAAGGAATACAAAAGATTTAAGCCAAGTAAAATGCATAGAGGATGAAACAGATACAGTTTTAACGAATGATGTGGATATTAAAGAACGATGAAAAAAAAATACTTTTATCAACTCTATAATGAAACAAAAGACAATAAATCGGGCTTGAAAAATTTAAGTAAATCAGAAGAGTATAGGAACATAACGTTTTATCGTAAAATTCAATTATCAGAGGTAAATAATGCTCTAAAGAAGATGAAAAATGGAAAGGCGGTTAGGCCAGACGATATACCCATCAAAGTTGGAAATGTCTAGGAAATAAAGAAATTTTGTGTCTTACATGTTTTTCAATAATATACTGTAGTCAAAGAAGATGTCAGACCAATAGAGAGAGTATTTTGGTATATTTGCATAAACAAAGGAGATAAACAAAATTGCGTTACTTATAAAAGAATTAAATTGATGAGTCATACCATGAAATTATGGGAAAGAGTAATAGAAAGAAGAATAAGACGGGAGACTAACATCTCGGAGAATCAATTTGGATTCATACCAGGGCAGTCAGACATGGAAATTACACATCTCTTGAGGAGACTCATTGACAACTACCGAGAAAGAAAACAAGATTTGCATATGTTGTTTATCGACCTTGAGAAGACTTATGATAGAGTTCCAAGAGAAATCTAATTGAGAGTCCTAGAAAAAAAAGGTGTAAAAATATCATACATTGACTAATCAAAGATATGTATACAAATTCAGTGACAAGCGTGAGGACATCTGGATGATTAACATAGGAATTCCTTATCAATGTTGGCTTACATCAATGTTCAGCTTTAAGCCCTTATCTTTTTACCCTTATCTTAGATGAGTTCGCCAGACATATCCAACAAGCAATACATTGGTGTTTATTATTTGCGGATGATATCGTTTTGGTTGATGAGACGGGCGAGGGTGTAAACGCAAAACTTGAATCTTGACGAGACACTTTAGAAAATAAGGGTTTTTTGTTGAGCAAGACAAAGACAAAGTATATGGAGCTTAAATTTAACAGTACAAGAAGGAAAGATGACTCATTATTAAGTTGGGTGATCAAGATATTTCCTGTAGTTAATGTTTTAAATATCTTGTATCGATAGTTAAAAAAGACGGAAGTATTGATAAAGATGTGACACAGAATCCAAGTGGGTTGGTTGAAGTGGAGAGCCGCGTCAAGGATCTTGTATGATCGTAAAATACCATTAAAACTTAAGGGCAAGTTCTGCCGTATTGCGATAAGACCAGCGATGCTCTAAGGTTCTAAGTGTTGAGCAGTGAATTGGGTACATGAGCAAAAAATGGGAGTTATGGAGATGAGAATGCTTAGGTGGATGTGTGGACACACGAGACTGGATAGAATTAGGAATGGATGTATCAGGGATAAGACAGGAGTAGCACCAATTGCAAAGAAGATGCAAGAAGCTCGACTAAGATGGTTTGGCACGTGCAAAAGAGACCATTAGAGACACTTGTTAGGCGTTGTGCGAGTCTAGTCACTAGGCGTGTTAAACGAGGGAGGGGTAGACCAATAAAGACTTGGAATGAAACTATAAGGAAAGACATGATGTACTTAGACATTAGTGAGATTATGACACAAGATAGGGTACAATGATGACAAAAGATCCATATAGTCGATCCCATTATAGTGGGATAAAGGTTTGGGTGTTGTATTTATTACAATAATTTAATCCAACTGTTTTTATTGCATCCACATCCGTATTTGAGTTTGTTAATAAGTGCATTGCATTCCACTTAAGGTTACATTTTAGAGCATCAACATTCACAACCTACCTTGCACGATTGGCTCCTGGGAACCATTACTTTCAGTGGTACGAGATGAGTGACAAGTGCAGTTTTCCAAAATAAAGTTACATGGGCATGTCAAGATTTACTAAATGAGCTTAAAGAGATCTCTTGAATGAGATGGATACTGCCCCATCACCAGATGGGCTGAAATGAAACAACGGTGATAGACAAATACCTTGCCTCCTCATATCGAAATCAACTTTTAGATCAACTTTACACTCTTCAATAGAGGACCCATATTGTTGCCGATTATATCTCATTTTGATGAATTAGTGGCGAGGATCGACATCTTAGAGGAGCTTGCAATTGTGTCCCGCTTTCGGGCCGGACTCAAAAATAAAATCCGGAGGGAGCCAATTCCCCAAGGAGTGGAGACGGTCGAGCGGATGTTTCAACTTGCACTTGAGTATGAGCAGTACCTACGCTATGCGAGCCAGAGACAGGTCACCCCTCGACCTGACACCACAATTACGAGGCCCGCCCTGACAACGACCAATACCACAACACCTCATAGCACCTCTACGGATGTGAAAGGCAAAGCGATTATTTTGAGAGGTGTGCAAGCTATAAGTGCTTTGTCATGAGACACATGAGGTATGGTTCCTGCAACAGGGAGGAGACGAAAAGGGAAATTTTGTGAAGTGGGGGGGTCGGTTATTGGGCAGGGCTCCGCGTGAAACTCAAGTTGGGGGTAGGAAAAAGGGTCGATGTTAACGGGAGGGCAAGCAATTGTGTTCCACGTGAGCTAGAGGGGAAAAATGGGAAAACCAATTGGTAAGGGGTTTATGGAGGTAACGGGGATGAAATTTAACAGAAATTCTAAAATTAGAGGGGGGATTTTGGCTGGGCTGAGAGGGAGAGTGGGGCTTCAGTTTAAGAGTAAGGGAAGGGGAGGGGCCGAGTGTTGAGAGGGAGTAGTGGGGGGGGGCTTAATTTTAAGGGAGATGCCTAAAATTTAGGAGAGGAGAAAGTGGGGTAGTTATGAAGGTGGTTATGGGTAGTGGAGGTGGTTGTCGACTGGTAGTGGCTGGTGACGGCCGGAGGTGGCTGCCGGTGGTGGTTGCCGAAAATATTTTCCGGCAATTATCGAGGGAATTGAAGGGGGGGGGGGGCAAGGGTGGATCACCGGGGGTGGCCGGAAACGTTCTTTAGTGATCGTCGAAGGTGGAAATGGAGGGTGAAGGGGGTGTTTTTGTGGGAATTAGGGAGTGATGATGGAGGGGGACATGGGGCAGCCGGTAATAGGTGTTGTAGAGGGGAAAATGGGTGGTGGTTCTTGGGGTGGCCGTCTGGCTATGGGTAGAGGAATGAGGAATGGTGGTCGGCTATGTAGAAGGAGGGGGAGGGGTGGTGGCTCCTCGGTAAGGGAGTGGGGAATGGGGTGGGCGGCTTTGTAGAGGGAGGAGGGGTGGTGGCTCCACGGCAAGGGATAAGGAAGGATGGGAGTGGCCGGTGAAGGAAGGGGATGAGGGATAAACCCAGTCTTTGCACCCGAGGTCGGATTCGGTAAAAAAATAATCAAGGATTAGGTATCAATGCTCCAATCTTCAATACCAAAAATGAGAGCTCTCACCCTCTATTTATAGACTCTAAGGGGAAACAGACGGCTATGATTGGTTGATCGTCCCGACTCAAAAATACATAAAAATAAAACTTAAAATAAAAATTGACAAGAACAAAAATATGTGATCATCGATCCACATAAGACGAACGGTTATGATTCCCCATCAATTCCACCCACCTTGAAAACATTCATCTTCGTGAATGAAAATGGGTGCGCTCTCGTCTGAAAGCAAGGAGAAACCCTGCAGCTCTGAACTCGTAGGTCGTTGAAGCTGATGCTGACGAGGTAACCAAGGATGGTACTGCTGCAACTGACGATGGTACTATAACTGGTGTGACTGCTAAAGGAGATGTTGTTGACGATGTCGAAGTCAGAGTAGTGGACATCAATGCACAAGAAGGTACTGTTGGTGTCATCGCCGTCGAACACTGTATGGTACTAATGCGGAAGAAGCCGAGGTGATTCTTATGTCGGCGAATGTCGTACTGTTGTGGAAGAATCCGAGGTGAAGCCTGTATCGGAGAATGTCATACTGTTGTGGAAGAAGTCGCATGATCAATCGGTGTCGAGGACTCGGGTTGTAACGGAAGCTGAGTGACAGACAAAGACTGTAGGTGAGATGCTAAAATGGAAGGAGAAATTGGGGACAACTAGAACTGTGGTGGAGTGGTGGACGACAATGGAGGCTAGGAGCTGTGGTGATAGAGGGTGAAGGGAACATGGAATCATGTGCCTCAAAGAATGATGTCAAATCTTCGACATTGAATACAAGTGAAATTTCATACTGTGCGGAATATCCAACTCATAAGCATTTGTTCCAATTCTCTTAAGCACGGTGTAATGACTCGTTTGCTTAGCATTTAATTTTCAAGCAGTTCTCATGGGGAACCTCTCAGCACATATACAAATCAACACATGTTCTCCTTCAATAAAGCTTTGCAATCTCGTGTGGTTATTAGCATAAGATTTATAAATAATTTTATTGTAGGTACTCATATGTCGGATAGACTGATGCATGCTACACAATGACAATGAATGATGACCGACAAACATAACAGAACTCTTATTTAGAGATTCTACATCCCTCCAGGTTTCATACCAGAGGTGCGATGATCATCTAAATAAATACTTGAAATGTCAGTACTAATAATGATGAAATCGAACCCAAGACCATCGAGGGCACTCGTACTCTCGCCTAAATCGAAGATAGTGGACATGTCCCAAAAGAGTGGCAGTTTATTTGGAGGCCCTTTTGGTGGAGTGTAGAAATACTTGTCGAGTGTGAGATAAAGACCCAGAAGGCTATGCGAGACTTTGGCATTGTGATGCCACTATATGATGTGTAGAATGTCTCGATAAAGTAGAAAGTCATCAGGTGGCTCACTGGGAGGGCTATGATGAAATCCGTCGCAAATGCGACAAGTACCAACATAAGTTCTTGAAATATCAGGAGTGAACATAAATGTAAGAGGAGTCATCATTGAGTACGCAACACTAGATTTGAGAACCTCATAAATGGGGTGACTCGGAGAGCTGGCTAGTAGAGATGCCAAGAATCTTGTGTTCAGAAATGGATCACTCATCAGAATCACATCCTCATAAGGGCATGGTGGTTCAACAGGAGGCTCAACAGGGAGGTTTCCAAAGAACTCGTCAACTTGGTGATGGCCATCCAAATGCAAATCATCGCAAGGGGTAGTGTTACCAAAGATGGGTGAGACGGATATCACTAGACCAGCACTATGTTCTTGGAACCCAATCGTTATGTGGCTTGGAACGAGATCGGGGGAAGAGTGGGAAGAGTTCATACGCAATAGTGGGTCAGTATGTATAGCATCGAGGGTTGGCTCTCTAGGCGAATAGGACGCCAGATCTAAGTGAGGTGTGAAGGATGAATATACCATCATAGTGTCATTAGGTTTCGACACCAAAATGATCAAGGATTAGGTTTCTATGCTCAAATCTTCAATACCCAAAATGAGAGTCCTCACTCTATATTTATAGACTCTAGGGGGCAACGGTCAGCTATACTTGGCTGATCATCCCGACTCTAAAATACATAAAAATATAACTCAAAATAAAAAAATGACGAACAAAATATACTACAATCGTCGATTTGCATATGATGAACGGTTCCAATTCCCCATCAGTAGTTCACTTTGTTGCCAATAATACTACAAATAATAAAAGGGTAGAATAGTTGTGCCATGAAAGTATGAAATACATTTGTTGGTTTTACTTTGCAACTCATTGTTAAATTTAATTTTAAAAAGGAAAAGACAGAATGACTCATGGTAGATCTTGGGAAATTTTTTTTGGATAGAACAATATATATATTCACATTCATATCTTTTTATTTTCATTATTTAGAGAACTGCTAGGTTGGAGAAAAAAATATTTGTCTTGAGTAACCCGTTTTGCAACAACTGTATCACATTGAAAGAGTGCATGACCATAACCATGATTTGCAAGTTTTACAATAATTCTAAGATTATAAATCAATAAAAAGGTTGAATCCAACTTGTCTTGTTTTGGATGGAATTATTTTTTGATATTGATAAAAAATTTAAGCCCAACCCTAAGGTAATGACAGGTTGCTGAAACTTATAGAGGGAACACAATAAAAAATACAACAACAACACTCAAGCCTTTATCCCGCTATAGTGGGATCGGCTATATGGATCTTTTGTCAGAACACAATAAAAAAATATGCTCAAAAAAAAAGTTAAATTGTTTTATAAGTCACAGAAATGTAAATCATTACGATAAGATCAGATGGTTAGCTTTGCCAAAGAATTTATTCAGTTCCTTATTTTTCAACCTCTCCTTCCAAGATGAACAAGATAAATAATGTTACAAACCTAAAGTCATCTTGGGCTTGATAGATCTTACTGAAAATACATATACATGAGACAAGGTTGGACACTCGACCATTTATAGGCTTCAGGAAGCCAATTCCAATAAAAATGTCAAAGAAAATGCAGCATGTGGCTATAAAATTTTGCATGTAACACTCAATTTTTTTAGTTTTCATGTTATTTAGAATGGTGGAGAACTTTTAATTTTAACGCTCCCAAGCAAAAAAGTTGATCATTCACATTTTTAATTAAATTTGTTCTTCTAATTGTGAAAAAAAATGGAGCTACTTTAAGCAAATTCAAACAAAAAATTCATTTGGAGCTGCTTTATAGTTATCATATATGCAACAAGGCTCAACTTAAAGAGTTATTGTCTATGTTCAATACAACAGTAATATGAGAGATGCACAAGTCATGAATCTTAAATAAAAACTATTGATAATTGATGATTTTAAGATAACAGTTATTTTTAGTATTAAGATGACATTGTTTTAGATAATTTATAATATATATATATTTCATGTTTATTGAATAATTTTCTAAGAAATTTGCTTAAATGCATGACTTGTAACTGTTCAAACTATCATTATTTATTTTAAATTCAAAGATATTAATTTTCAAATAAAGATTAGTATAATTCTTGTAATATCTTTAAATTGATATCATTTTTCATTTTTTTTTTCATTTTATTCTTGAGAGGTTAAAAATATTAAAGAAGAAAATAGAAATGGATGAGAGTTGTTTTGAATGAATTGAAAGCAACAAAAATTGGTCCCTCTTTTCATTTGTTACAATTATTTTTTTCTACTAATATCTAGATACTTTATTACTTGATTTACTATAATTTAATTGTAACATGGAGAATTGGAGATAGTGTTGAAATAATAAAAAATTCTAAGCAAAAAATTTAGATATTTTAATGGTTTTTTGCTCCCGTGGGTTTGGACAAAAAAATCACCACCATAAAATGCATATTTGGCAAGACAACGGTTATAACCGTCACCAAGAAAAGAAAACTAGGCTTCGTTTGGCGCGGCTTATTTGCTCCGGTAAGTTTGGTCAAAAACATCATTATCATAGAATGTATGTTTGGCAAGACAAATGTTATGACCGCCGCTACCAAGAAAATAAACTAGTTTTGAGTATAAAATGCATGATTTTTTAGGTGAGATCGGGCGTTCACAAACTACGGTTCATGACCACGGCGTTCACGACTGCCACCACCACCGTGCCAAATGAAAGCATTAATAACCAAACAATTATTGAAATGTTCTACTTGAAAATGTCAACTCCAATTCTATTCACAAAATCAATATCAAAACAATGGGCAGATATGGAATTTCACACATCTCTCACTAACAAAGGCGTAATAACACTTGATAGAGAGTCTAAACAATCAATAACACCAAAACAAAATCACAAAGGACTGAGTGTCAAACATTTGTAGAGAGTCATAAATATGCTAACAATGAACATATGAATAAATTACCAAGGGCCAGCAGCTGCTGCTTCTTCGAAGAGCTCGAAGATCTTCCCTTTGTTTTCTTCATGGGATCCGAAACAGAGAGAACGCCCGGAACTCTTTCCGGCGGGGAAACTACAGTCATGTTTCCATCCGGGCTGTATTTTCTCGGCCTCCCCCGTTTCTTCTTCACAAGCTCGCCGGAGCCGCCCGTATTCATTCCATGGAGAGTCGCCGGCGGGGCCGCCAAGCGCCCTTCGTCCCTGGTGGCGGCGTTTTCGCCGCGAAAGGGAGAAGATGACCTGCTGGGGATCGTGGCGACGGCGGGGATTGGGTTAATTGGCTTATAAACGGCGGTGCCGTCGGAGCTGACAGTTAGACGCATGCTGGAGATGGATGGCTGGGTTAAAACAGGGCTTATTGGCATTTTTATACTGAAAGGTTGCTCGGATCTCACTTCCATGGCTTCAAAACAAGTGTTTAAGCCCCAAAGATCGAATAGACGCGCTAACTGAAAATCAAAGTAAGATCTTTACTGCAGAAACAGGGGATGAAGAGGAAGGAAATTACTGCAGAAACAGCAGGCTCGCAGCAGAGAGAACTGGTAATTTACAGTAAGAAATAATTAAATTTGAAATAAAATTTGAAAAAAAAAAACAAGAGGAAAACTCCCAAAAATCCAAAATTTCCCCACTAAATACAGTGAAATTCAAGAAAATCTGCGAAAAATCTAGGAAAAGGCCTACGAAATAGGAAAAATTGGGAAAAATGAAAGACTTGCGAAAAAACCCTAGCAGACGACTGAGGAGCAGCGTAACAGTGAAGACTTGAGGAACGCGAAAATGGGAGAAACAGCCGCAATATTTTCACTCCTTTCTCCCGAATTATTTTTCCAGCAAGTTTATTTAATTTCGCAATATTATGATTATTAAATAAAACGCGGGTATTAACAAATTAATTACAGAAATTGTTATTTAAAATTGTATTTTGCACCCTGTTTTTCTCATAATTACAATAATAACTAACTCCTGCGCACAGAGACAACGACAGCTTTGCCCATTGTTTTCTCGCCGTTTTAAAATATATAGAAATAGTATCTATTTTGCGATGCAAGTTTATTTTAAGCTATTGATGATGGGATTCTCTTCCGATTTATTGTTCCAGTCAGACCGGCATTTCAAGATTGTGACTCCAATCGGACCGCCGAAACGGGCCGTCTCGATCGTGCAGAGACTCGCCCCAACCAAAGCAAATCCAACCACAGAAACCCGCCCTTTCGGGGCACGCACAAGTGCAATATCATGCGCCTGGTACATGCCAGAAGAAAACATAATCTCTCTCACACACACATCTCTAAGCGGAAGCTGAAACAAAACTCGCATCATCATCACTTGACGCCGAGTAGTAGTAGTGATGCGCGGTATCTGCTCCTCAGGTCCTGCCACCTCATCCTGTCATCTTGTCATGCTGGTCGTGCTGGCGCTCCAACTCCTCGAGCTCCTACGGTCACAATCGACCGTTAGTCATAAAGACTAAACCATTTTGTCCTCGCCTCACCCCCGTGACTCTTAGGCACCGTGCGTGAGGATGAAAGTGGAGGACAATAAGAGCAGGTGACAAGGGAACTATAATAACATGAATAAAATCTAATATTGTTCATAAATTTATGCTAACAATTAAGTATAATAACAGTGGTAATGAGCAGTAAATTGATACACCATCACAAGAGTACATTAACTTTTGTGAATGCTCATACAAATTTATAAGTTAAGGTTTTCGGAATAGTAACTTATCATATAAAAGAGCACATACTAATTTATATGATAAAAATCTACAGTATGAATGGTGAATGTTATGGTATGTTATACGTGTTATGATTCATATAAGTGCAACTCACTCATACGACTCTGCGATCATAAAACTTTAGTTTTCCATTTTTAGAGTTAGCTAAACACTCTGGTACCACGGTCGTGGCTGTAACGCCCCTGAATTTTCGATAATTATTTTGATCCCTTTTGTGGCGTAATAGTGACGTAAATGCGTTGCGTTGACGCGCACTTAGCGGGACGCTGTCGTTAATGTTTAATTTTGTTCATCGGAATTAGAGTTTTCGACTTGGGAAATTTTAAGTGGTTAATTTTAGCGTGTTTGTGAAGTTTGGTGGCGATCCGGGCTTAATTGGGATCTCAGTAAATTTTATAAGGATTATTGTTGTTTTAACTTCGGGAAATTTTAACCCAAATTTGATTTGTCGGATCCTGATTTTGACTTCGTCGTTGAATTCGTAGCACTGTCATTTAATTTTGGTACAAATTTCATCGAAAATCGAGGTGTTTTAGCAATTCTCGTCGTTTGAGTTTCTTGAAATTGTATTAATAATATAATATTATATATGTACGAGCATCTTCGCACGGGCTATGCGTCTATGCCCGTGCTCGATGCTCTTGGGCGGCCTTCAGCCGCATCTAAGCGGGCTTCAATTCGCCCGCCTGCGCATGGGCTTCGCCCGTGCTCGATGCGCCGCTGCGGGCTACGCCTGCCTATAAGCGGGTTGCGCACGCACCCGAAATCTTTTTTTTTCAAAACATATACATATGAGTACTTAAAATGACTGCAAAAAAATATGGAGTACTGTTCCTATTTTTATTTTATACAATTTTGCAAATTTTAATCAATAAAAATTAATTCATTTCTCCCTCTCTCTCTTTTTCACTCCCCTCTCTATCTCTCTCTCCTCCCCCCCCCCCTCTCCCTCTCCCTCAACTCTCTCTCCCAAATCTCCCTACTCTCATGTTCTCTCTCAGGATTCAATGACCAATATTCAATCTATGTTGTGCCTCCAAATATCTATATTCTCTTATATTTATAAGATGTATATATTTATATATATCCTTATAAACCGAAAATCCTATTCATCGCATTCCCCAAACAGTCGGCCCGAAGAAGCGAAAGAAGAAGTGACCTTCGCGAAGTCTTCCGGCCGCTGCTTATCAGAGATCCGGTGCACGAAACCCTCGATAAAGCATAGATCCGGAAAGCTCTCGCCGAGATCTTCGCGTGCACTGTAAGATTTTCCTGTTTCGTGGATTTTTGACGTTAGGGTATGCGACCTTAACCCTTGTTGTGCCCGAAAAGTTTCAAAAATCATAGGCGAGGAGTTCTTGCGGCCGATCCTTGCAGCGGAGCGCTTGAGAGGACGGTTTTCGGAAGATTTTGAGGCAAGTGGTGATTCCTCCCCTCTTGCTAGTTTCTTGATCTTATTTCGCCATTTTTTCCTTCTTAGAATGTAGGAGTAATGTGGGATTTTCGGCCAAGACGAATTCACCGAGTAGAGCAGAATTTCTTGTGAGACTGAGCTCTTTTCGTCATGTATAATTTGCGAGTATTCTCGACGAATTCGTCGAGTTAAGCTGTCGAGTGATCCAGTGAGATTGAGCCTTTTTCATCGAGATAATTCATCGAGTATTCTCGACGAATTCATCGAGTGACTACAGTGTTTTGGTGTCGAGTGTATTGATTTCGCCAAGTGTATTCGTCGAGTATTCTCGACAAATTCGTCGAGTATCCTGTGAATACGTCAAGTGTTCATGAGAGGCCAAGTCCAATTCGTCGAGTATTTTCGACGAATTCGTTGAGTATCATTGGGTATTAGTTGTATTAGCTAAGTCTGTTCATCGAGTATATTCGTGGAACCAAGTTAAATTCGTCGAGTATCCTTGGATTTTGATTGAATTCATCAAGTCAAATTCGTTGAGTAGAATTCGTAGGAAGCTTCTAAGTAAAATTTTGACACGTGTCAAGCCCTTTTCGCTGAGTAAGATTTGTCGAGTATCGTTGGATTTTGTTTGATTTCGTTGAGTCTGCCTTGAATTCGTCGAGTATCATTGAATGCAGTAAATTTTACTAAGTCTTATTCGTCAAGTTGATCCGTCGAACCAAGTCTTATTCGTTGAGTGAACCACGAAATCGTCGAGTGCTTTCGACGAATCTGTGTGGACTTGGAAACTTTTTGACGAGTGACCTTCCTATTCGTCGAGTATGCCTTAAAGAAATTTTGTGATTTTTCCTTCCTCTTCGTCTTTGAGGAATTTTGATGCTAAGTTTTGGGTTTTATCCGTGTTTTCGATGTTTTATTGCGGCCTTTGGTTGACAGTGGATAAAGGACCATCACCTCAGTGCCGGCGCGTGAACCATTACACCTGGTATGTTTTCTTCTCTTCTTTTGGACTGCTGGATTGTGTTGGACAATGTGGCCACCACCACAGTGCCTTTTTGAGAGGTTTGATCTTATGGTTTGTGTTAGACAATGTGGTCACCGACTCAGAACCGTTTGTAATGGTGTTAATGATTCACGTGTTTGAGCTGATCAATCTCTTTCTTTTTATATACATACATATGTTCATATGCATACTCTTGCAGATATTATTGAAGCATGGTTTCATATCGCACTTGGTGCAACTTTTACATAATGAGTCTCTTAAATTCTTCATTTGTTTACTGAGCTTTAACTTAGGTGCTGTGGTTTGGCAATTTTTTTTTTCTTGGGTTGGTAACCCTTTGACTTCTCTTGACTATTTATTTTTGGTCTTCATTATCACTTGTCTATTTTTTGCTGAGGTGTTCTTTTTTTTGAATGCCTCAGACTCGAAGCAGTAGCGATCTGAGCAGCTAGGGTTGGTGGTTCTTGATGTGGGCTTAATAATTGTGGTTTTCTTCCCTCACCTTCGTGAGATAGTTTTGTTGTTCTTATTTTAGTTCCGACATACATTTTGTTCTGTGAGTTCGTGTCAGGTTGTTAACGCGCACAGTGAATTTGTTGGGTACATTGGTAATTGTACCAGATTTGGAGAAGCCTCACTTAAATCAATGACATACATCATCTTGTATTTGATGTTTGTTTAAGTTTATTTGTGCAGACTAAGTAATGCAAAAATTTGTCTAAGTATAAAAGTGTCGAGACACTCGGTCAGTGTCGACACTTGTGAAGAAGCTATGTCGATAACAAGAGCAAAATGTGTCGACACACAGAAGTTCAGTCTACACCAGTTTTGTCGATACACATGACTTGTGTCGACACACATATATCAGACAACACAAGTTGTGTCGACTTAAATGATCATAGTCGACATCCTGAATGCTGAGTCGAAGATCAACTGTGTCGACACTCAGGACTAGTGTCGACACACTATGACTAGTAATGCTGACAGAAAGCTGAAGCTGATATGTCGACACTCATGACTTGGGTTGCTAACTGTTTTGAAGAAAAGCTGTGTCGACACTAAGGAAGTTATGTCGACACATTATACATTATCTGTTTTGAGACTATGAAGAAAATCTGTGTCGACAGAGATTGAAGTCTGTCGACTACATCAAGGCAATGTGTCGGCATCCAGATAGCTGTGTCGACACATTCATAATCTGTGTCGACACATTTTGAAATCAGTTTCAACACATTGTGAAGAAGATCTGTCTCGATGCTGTCTGTTGTTTTGAAGACCAAGTTGTAGATTTCCAGATCTAAGAAGTGACAGCTGGCATAACTGTTAAAGAGAAAATACACAACACAAAAACATAGAGACGAAGAGAAATCTTGGGAGATCAGTAAGGATTACAGAATCATTTCTGTAATAAGAAGAAGGAGAAGAAGGAAGCTGATTCAAGATCACATTCATCTGCTCAAGAGAGATTCAACCTAGTTCTCTATTTTCAAGAAGCTTTGAAGAAGCTAAATAAGGTTGAATCAGATCCAAAGCTGCAAGGATCAGAAGAAGACAAATCTCTCAAGATTTGGTCAAGAATACTTTATCCCATTTTTTTCTCTCTCTCTCTGGGTAAAGAAATTCTTAAAATATTATAATCACAACTGTAGGATTTATATAGATCTGAGTGTAGGAAAGTCTATCTTTCTGAGTGGTAAGCCTGTAATTATAATGGCTGAGGTAGGACATGTTGCCTGAGGTAGGAGTTGGAAAACTCTGAAATATTTGGTTTAAAAGAGCCCAAACACCTAGAGGGAGGGGTGAATAGGTTCTAATCCTTTTTAACAAATCAGACAATTAACAAAGTTATACACAACACAATTATCACAGCACAAAGAATAACAATCACAGAAAATTCACAGCACAGACACAATGGTTTATAGTGGTTTCCCAATTTGTAGGTACGCCCACTCTCCCCCTTCACCTATCCAGTAGAGAACTGGATTCGGCCAAGCTTCCTTCCACTATCTCAGATCCACAGATCTTACAACTCAGAACCCAACTGGTTCCTACAACTCAGACTTCTTCAAGTCCTATACCTCAGAATTTTCCCAAGAATCCTACCTCAGGCAACAGCCCTACCTCAGCCTTTTTCACAAGACCTACAACTCAGACTTCTTCAAGTACTACCTCAGGCTCTCAGCCCTACCTCAACCTTTATAAATTTAGGCTTACAACTCAGATCTATATAAGATCTTACAAGGAAATTAATTGTTTGAAATAATAAAATCTTCACCCTGATAGAAAGAGAATATGGTGAAAGCTTTTTGATCAGTTCTTGAATGAACTGATTACTATAGATCCAACCTGTCTTAGCTTCTTCAAAACTTCTTGAATTTGTACCAAGTAAGGTTGATCTTCAATTGGAGTTGGAGTTGATCTTCAATCCAGCTTCCTTCTTGAATTCAGAATCAGATCTGAATTTTTCTTGCAGACTCTTCAGGATCTACCTTCTTCTGAGTTTGTCTTTTGTTCCCCCTCTCTTGTTCATTACATCTGATTATGATAGAATATGTCTATATATAAAATCCATCCAAGGTTACCGGCTGATCCGGTTTATAACGGCCTTCTGACAGCTCTGACAGATGTGTCAGCTTTGTTATTTATGATAGCTGTCATGTCCTCAGTCTTGACAACTGACTCCTCCTTGAACTTCTATCATAGCAGAGAACTGTCAGCATAACACTTCAGATGTGTCGACACAAATAGACCATGTGTCGACACAAGTCTTGATGATGTCGACACAACTCCCATAATGTCAACACAGTCATTCTTCATCTTCTTGACACAGCTTCTGTTGGATGTGTCGACACAAGTCCTGTGTGTCGACACAACTGCTTCTAGTCTCGACATTACTGGTATTGACAGATTTCTTGAGTGTGTATCAACACAAGTCCTATGTGTCGACACAACTACTTCTGGTGTTGACATAGCTTCTGTTGATAGATTTCTTGAGTGTGTGTCGACATAAGTCCTGTGTGTCGACACAACTGCTTCTGGTGTTGACATAGCTTCTGTTGACAGATTTCTTGAGTATGTGTCAACACAACTACTTTTGGTGTTGACATAGCTTCTGTTGACAGATTTCTTGAGTGTGTGTCGACACAAGTCTTGTGTGTCGACACAAGTCTTGTGTGTCGACACAAGTCTTCTAGTCTCAATATAGCTGTTGTTGAGTATGTGTCGACACAAGTCCTGGGTGTCGACACAATTGCTACTAACAGAATTTCTTTGTGTCGACACAAGTCCTGTGTGTCGACAAAATCTTGCTTCTGGTGTCGACACATTTCCCTCACAAGTGTCGACACTTGTACTTAGACAATTTTCCTGCATTTCTTTATCCTGCACATTGAAACTCAATATCCCATCAAATATACATTGATGCATATCATTGAGTTAAGTGAAGCTTCTCCAAATCTGGTACACAGTTTCCAGTGTACCCAATAATCTCCCCATATTTGGAGAAGTCATAACCCTTAGTCAATGATATACACCACTTATAATAAAACAAAGATTAAGATGTATAAAATCATTTCACAGTAGGGTAACTTATAAACACAAATAACATGTATTATCATCACAGAATATGATAACATTCATTAACCAGGAAATAGTTATTGATGTACAAGTATTTTTAGAAAAAAAAATTACACATTTCTAAAACTAGCTTATCTATCCCTAAGAATGATCAGGCTCCTTGATTACTATTCCTTTGCATGGATGAATCTTAGCTTGTACTTTGGATTCTGTGTCATCAGCTGGCTTCTTCCCTTTCAGATCTTTCTTTTTGAGCTCACCTGCCTTAATCTTTTGCCTCTCAAAGTAATGATAAGGCTTTAGAAAGTACTTGCTAAGCTCCACAGAGTTAGCAGGTAACTTCCCAGTTTTGATATCCCTTCTGAACTGATGTATGACATCTTGCCTTCCCTGATACATACTCTATTCTTGTTCAGAGTACCATTTGCCTCTATCATACATATTGTCTTTTACAGCTTTTCAGACAGTAAGAATGATATTTCTGGAGGTTGGACTCTATTGCTCAAAATCAGGCTTTAATTCTGCCTATTCTCTGAATCTTTTCTTAGAAAGCTAAGCCTCTTTCTGAGCATCCTTAGCAGCTTCAGACATTTCAACTTTTTCAATAATAACATTATGTGCCTCATGTGGAGGGCTATACATTTTATGTGCACCCTGCTGTACTGCTTCAAAATCTAATGGAGGATAGATGACTTGTGCAACTTCCTACTGAACCCCTTCAATGTGAGCAGGTTGATTAACAGATTCAATAGTGTTATCTTCATCACAACGGGGTGGATATCCAAGAGTAGCTCTGATGGTATTAGATACTCATTTAGCATGATCAGAGCTAGCTTTGACTAACACTCTCTCCCCTTTTAGGACTTCTCTGTCCGCATGGTCTCTTAGATCATTCTTCTGAAACCTTACTTGATCATCCAGATAGTCTATTCCCTCTTTGTAGTACAGTCTGAATTTCTCCAGTTGATCAGAAATAGTCTTTGGGATGCCTGAATTGTTGTTTGAACAATAGCTAAATCTTCTTGTATTTGCTTGGATACTTCAGTCTTCACATTAGAGACAATACCTCCCAGTTTTATAAGAATTTCATTATGTAAGTTCTTGATATTTTCATTCGTTCTAAATTGATATTCTAGAATATATCTTTGCTTGACTGCAATATCCTTAACTTAAGTCTTTATAAGCTGTTGTTGCTCGGCCAAGTATACTACAACATTACCTCCCTTATGGAAGCAATCTGTCATCTCCTTTTTTGTTTTGATTGACTTCAAATCTGATGGATTTGATATCCTGGGCCAACTATAACTGTAATTCTTTGTGAGACTCATCCACATATTTCTCCAGAGCCAGTCTTTGTTCATCCATTTTCACTTCTAGTTTCACCAAAAGTGAACTGAAGTCTATTCCTGGAGCAGATGTTTGAGGGACAGTTTGTAAAGCTTTCTTATTGCTTGTGCTTCTTTTCCTGAGAGCCACTAGCTTCCTTTTCTTAGCCTTGGAAGCTTCTTCATCATCAGAAGAATTTGATGAACTTTGTATATCTACAGTTTCCTTAGTACTAAAGGCATGCAGTGGCATCTCCCCCTCAGTCCTTGGCAGCTCCCCCTAAGTTTGAGCTCCTTGTAAATCAGGAAATAATTCTTCCAGAGTTACCTCCTACTGCATCTGAACAGGAGGGATAATGTTCTCTTTTTCAACAGATGGTTCTCCTTGGATATCAAGGTCCTTTTCCAGGATTTTCTCCAAATAGGAGGAGTGGAGTTGCTTAGCTTGATCTTGGTCTGACACATGCACATCCTGTGCTACATTCTCAGTAATAAAATTTGTAGTGTTGTTGATTTCTGATACTATTTTCATAACAGTATCAGTTGTATTCACACTCTCCATTGTAACTTCTGCTATACCTCCCCCTTGGGCAGGCAGTTGTGATTGTTCAGGTTCTTGAACATTTATAATCTCTATGTTGTCTCCCCCCTGAAGTAGAGACCATCTGGTTCTCTGGTAGTTTAATGCTCTCCCCTTAGGTTTGAGCTTCTTTATCTGGTTATGGTGTAAGTGATTTTCTTGGTTGTTCTTCATCTGAGCTGAAGACAACCTGCTCTTCAGAATCACTGGAAGATTCTGCTTCCTGGGTGGTATATTTCTTTTTCTTATCCTTCTTCACTAGTTTTTGTGGAGTAGAAACATCTTTGGTCAAAACTCTATCTCATCTAGATAGTATTCTCAAATCCATTCTTCTCATGTGATTTATCTTGGTTCTTGAAGTTTGATTCATCACTTCTGGGATGGTGGAAGCCAGATACAAGCTCAATATCCTACCCAGATTAGGCTTCTTGGCACTCTCTTTGATCTTGTCAAAAATTACAGCTGACCAGTCTGTTTTCACCTTGAATATAACTCTGGTCATGAGGTTGAACATGTAGGCAGAGATTCTATCATGTCCTCCTGTTTTGCAGAGAATAACTTTGCCTATTATCTCGGATAGGAACTTACCCTGGGAATTCATCCCCTTCCTGGTCATTGAAGATCCAATCTTGGTATAGGGATCCAGCCCACACCATTGGAGTGCATCCCTTATCATGGAGGATGCGATATCATCTTCTTCCATAATCTTGGGTAGCTAAAGAGACTTTTGTATACTCTTTGGTGAGAGTTTTACTCGAGTACCAGTAACAGAGGACTTTATCTTCTTTCCTTGAGAATCCATTGTTGCGGAAGCGTAAAATTCAAGAACTTCTTTCTTCCATGTCCTTGAAGGTTCAGAGACCAAGTATTCCAATCCATTTTCTGTGATTAGGGTAATCACCCCCTTGATTTCTAGCGAGGCATTCTCGAACGCCTTGCGTACCAGTTCATATCCTTCATTGATCTTGTCTTCCTGTTGTGGCGCTATTGGTGAAAGAGAGAGAAGAGAGTCGACGGGAGAATTTCTCATCGACATAAAGTCTAGAGTCGAGAGTTCTGAAAGCATAGTCGGCCAGATTTTGTCTTCTCCTATTTATAGTACACTTGAAAAAGGTAGGTCAAAAGATGCGCCTAACTTAGGAATTTACTAGTCGACAAAATTTTACATGTGTCAACATAGATGACCTAGGTCTCGACAAAACTTTGTTGAAGTCGACATGTCTATGTGTCGACATACTTTTACCAGTATCGACAAAGTCTACTTAAGTCTCGACAAAGTTGTGTCGACAACGATTTTTGTGCGTCGACACAAAAAATCTTCTAAAACAAGGTCTCGACAGAGTTGTGTCGACACAAATTTTTTTCTGTCGACACAACTTACTGAGAGTGTCGACACAATTAGCTTGTGTCAACACAAACTTTCTAACTTAGACAAAATTTCTTGAGAAATTATGTGCTAACCTAACATCTTATTCTAGGTTCAACATACCTAATTCAATTTTAAAATTATTAACTTTACTTTCATCCAGAGATTTTGTAAATATATCAGCAATTTGATTGTTAGTGTTGACAAATTCTAGACTTATGTCATCTTTTTCAAAATGTTCTCTGATGAAATAAAATTTAATTTCTATATGCTTAGTTCTGCTATGTGAAACATGATTTCTAGCAATAGATATAGCACTAGTAGAATCACAATATAATGGAATTCTACTTACTTTGATGTCATAGTCTCCAAGTTGATGTTGTATCCACAACAACTGAGCACAGTAACTGTCTGCAGCTATATACTCTGATTCAGCTATGGAAATAGCTACACTTGTCTGCTTTTTACTGCTACATGACACCAGCCTTCCACCTAGGAACTGCATGTACTTGTGGTGCTTTCTTGTCTTCTTTGCAGCCTACAAAGTCTGCATCTAAAAAACCTGTTAGTAAGAAATCTCTATTCTTAGGGTACCAAAGACCTAGATTAGGTGTGCCCTTAAGATATCTCAAAATTCTCTTGACAGCAGAATAATGAGATTCCTTAGGGCAGGCTTGGTACCTAGCACAGACACATGTGACATACATGATGTCAGGTATACTAGCAGTCAAGTAAAGTAGGGAGTCAATTATCCCTCTACACAAAGACTCATCAACATGTTTTCCTGCTTCATCTTTGCCTATATGCATACTTGTCCCCATTAGAGTTTTCATGGTGGAGGCTGACTCCATACCATATTTTTTAATTAACTCCTTGGTGAACTTAGACTGAGATATGGACAATCCATCATCAGTCTGTCTAACTTGGAGTCCCAAGAAGAATTTCAGTCCACCCATGCTGCTCATCTCAAACTTCCCTTGCATAAGTTTGGCAAACTTTCTACAAAGGTTGTTTCAGTTGATCCAAAGATAATGTCATCAACATATATCTGGACTAGGATGATCTTGGCTTTTGATTCCCTAAAGAATAAAGTCTTGTCAATTTTCCCTCTTGAGAATTTATTCTCAATAAGGAAGGTAGATAAAGTTTCATACTAAGCCCTAGGGGCTTATTTCAATCCATATAGAGCTTTCTTAAGCCTATAAACATAGTTAGGATAATGGGGATCTACAAAACCTGAAGGTTGATCAACATAAACTTCCTCTTTTAAGTCATCATTCAAAAATGCTGACTTTACATCCATTTGAAATACTTTGAACCCTTGATAAGCTGCATAAGACAGGAACAGTCTTATTACTTCCAACCTTGCCACTGGGGAAAATGTTTGGTCAAAGTCTATCCCTTCTTCCTGTCTGTAGCCCTTTGCTACCAGTCTGGCTTTGTTCTTGATTATGGTGTCATTTTCATCTAACTTGTTTTTATAGATCCACTTGGTTCCTATAACATTGTGATTCTTTGGTTTAGGAACCAACTCCCAGACTTTACATCTTCTGAACTGATTTAGTTCTTCCTGCATGACATCAATCCAATTTGTGTCTTATATAGCCTTTTCAAACTTCTTAGGTTCCATCTAAGACAGGAAGCTTGAACATAGAACTGTGTTCATGCTCTTGCTTCTGGTCAGTACTCCATGACTTGCATCACCAATGATTTGGTGTGCTGGATGATCCTTCAAATATCTTTTTATTGGAGGAAATCTGTTCATCTCTTGGTCTTCTTCATTTTCTTCATCTGGATGCACTTCATTGTCTTCATCTTCATCCAGTGAGTCTTGTACTTCCCCTGGACAGTATCCATCATTTTCTTCATTTTGTCTTGTAGGTTGGTCTTCACTAATTATTAGCTTGTCCATCCTTTCCTTCAAACCTGTTGGACTAACAGAAGTGCTAGATAGTTTACTGTTAATTAGCTTAGACTCATCAAAGACTACATGGACATATTCTTTTACAACTTGTGTAGTCAAGTTGTAGATTTTGTATGCCCTACTGTTATTACTGTATCCAATAAATATCTCTTCTAGGGATTTGGCAGCAAACTTAGTTTGGTAGTGCTTGCCATTAATTAAGACATAACATTTGCTACCAAAGATTCTAAAGTAGGATATGTTTGGTTTTCTGCCTTTCATAATCTCATAGGGAGTCTTCTTGTGTCTTTTGTTGATGGATGCTCTATTGAGAACATGACATGCAGTATTTACTGCCTAAGCCCAGAAATATTCTGGGAGAGAAGTGTCACTTAGTAATGTTCTACTTGCCTCAATAAGAGTCCTATTCTTTCTTTCAGCAACCCCATTTTGCTGGGGAGTTCTAGGTGAGGAGAACTCCTGATGAATCCCAAGTTCTTCACAGACTTTGTCATACATTCAGACTGAAATTCAATTCCATGGTCACTTCTGATTTTGACCACTGAATTGTTAAGTTCATTTTGATTTTGCCTAACAAAATTCTGAAAGACAGTAGGGGTTTCAGATTTCTGCCTCAAGAAGAAAACTCATGTGAATCTAGAATAGTCATCCACAATTACAAATATATAAGCTTTCCTACATAGACTATGAACTGACATAAGACCAAATAGATCCATATGCAGAAGATATAGACATCTTACAGAATCTTTGGTATAATGTCCATGGAAAGAGGTCCTGGTCTGTTTGCCCTTTTGGCAAACTGAACATACACCCTCTTTAATGCACTTGACCTGAGGACCATTCCTCACTAACTCCATACTAAAGAGTTGGCCTATTGACTTATAGTTCAGATGAGCCAGCCTTTTGTGTCATTGGACACAATAAGATGCTTTCTCATCTGCAACTAGACAGATATGTGAGTACTTATTCTCACAATCAAAGTTAAGACAGTAGACATTTCCTTTCCTAGTGCCAGTTAAAATGATCTCTTGATCATTTGACCTTCTTATTTGACACACACCCTTGTGGAAAGAAGTGTCATAACTAAGATCACTTAATTGGCTTATACTAATTAGGTTATGCTTTAGACCTTTCACATAAGCCACTTGGGTGATGGTAATGGAGTTATTGGAAATATTACCAAACCCTTTGATGACTCCCTTTTCAGATGCACCAAAGATCACTTTGGGTCCATCTTCTATAGGGGAGTAATCCTTCAGCATCCTTCTTATTCCAGTCATGTGCCTAGAACATTCACTATCCAAGTATCATATAGGGGTATGAACACTTGGACTCACCTGTGAAAGTGAGGGGATAAGATACTTACTACTCTAGAGGGGGGTGAATAGAGTATTCAAAAATTAAGGAGACTCTAAACACTTCTCTTCGAGCTATTGCGGAATAGAAATATAAAAGCTTAAAACATAAAGCCTATCAGAGTGTAGTGAATAAAATATCAAGCTAACTGAAGTATCAGTTGAGCTTTAAGCCTAGCACAGCACTTAGCAACCTAGTTAAATTTATCACAGCCACAGTATATCTGTTGGGTACATTGGAAAATGTGTACCTGATTTGAAGAAGCCCAACTTAGCTCAATGATATACATCAAGGTGTATTTGATGTTATTTCAAGTTGACATGTGCAGGTGGAGAATTGATTAAGTATGCAGAAAAATTCTAAGTCCAAGTGTCGACACAAAGGAAGCAGTGTCGACACACAGAAGAAAATAGTCGACACAACACTGGGAAGCAGTGTCGACACATAGCAGTTAGTCTACAACTACACTGGGAAAAAGTGTCGACACAGAAGAAGTAAGTCGACACAACACTGGGAAATTGTGTCGACACAGAAGAAAATAGTCGACCTCAAGTTAGTCGACACCAGCAGAATGTGTCGACACATTGTGATTAAGTCGACACATAATAGCAGAGTTAAAAAAAAATGAATGTGTCGACACCTGAAGGCTAAGTCGACACTTACTAAAGTTATGATTCTACAACAATTGTGTCGACACACAGGACTTGTGTCGACACACTGAAGAGTCAAGATCAAGTTATTTGCAGAAGAAGCTGTGTCGACTCAAAGGCAACTTAGTCGACATCACTGAAGACTGTGTCGACACCAAAGTCAATTATGTCGACACAAATAGACAGATTGTCTCGACACTTTCTGACAGACTGTTTCAACAACTTATGATTCAAGACTAAGGCACAGGACTTGTTTGAAGACTTGACAGCTGTGGGTTATCACCGATTAACTGAAGTTGTCAGAGTTGTCAGAAAACGGTTAGAAACCGGATCAGCCGGTTACCATGAAGAATGTCTATAAATAGACAGATTCAGAAGGAGAAATTTTTGATTTTTAATCAACAACATATAGAACTGACCTTTTGAAATTCATTGGATCAGAAAGTGGAGAAGGATTACAATTCTACTCATTTCAAGAAAGTGCTAGGCACTTAAGAAGATCTTCTCCGGGAGATCTAAGAAGACTATCTAAGGATAGATCCAAGAAGAGTTCTAATCAGAATTCAGAAGAATCATTCAAAGTTCTGGATAGAGAGAGATCAAGTCAGAATTTGAAGAAGAAGAAAGAATCCACCAGTGGATTCTCAAGAAGCTGTTTGGAATCAACTCAGCTAAGTACATTTTCAAGAAGCTTTGAAGAAGGCTAAGAAACAGTTGATTGCATCAGCTGATCAAGAATTGTCATTGCCTTTTCTCTCTCAACTTTGGCAAGACGATTAAAACAATCTTTTCTATATTTCTGTAGGATTTGTTTATACAGATCTGAGTTGTAAGCCTATGTTATAAAGGCTGAGTGTAGGAGTGTTGAACTCTGAGTGGTAGGGCTGATTGCCTGAGTGTAGGAGAAGGGTTTTCTCTGAGTTGTAGGCCTTGGGGCAAGGCTGAGGTAGGGCAGTTGTGCCTGAGTTGTAGGAGCCAGTTGGGTTCTAAGTTGTAAGATCTATTGATCTGAGATAAGTGGAAGTTTGGCCGAATCTAGCATACTGCTAGATAGGTGAAGGGGGAAAGTGGATGTACCCAGACCTTGGGGAACCACTATAAAACATAGTGCAATCTGTGATGCTTTGTTTTCTGTGATTGCTGTGTTTTTATATTAGTTAATAAATTGAATTCTGTCTAGAAGTTTTAGAAAGAGAAGCAGAACCTATTCACCCCCCCCCTCTAGGTGTTTAGGCTGCCTTGAAAGTTAAACTATCAAGTGGTATCAGAGGGAGGTTCCTCAAAAAGGACTTAACAGTCTGAGGTAGATCTGATAGGCAGATTCAAGAATCAAGAAGATGGGTTCTGGAGAGAATCATAAGGAGCTAGGGTCAATGAAATTACCCATATGCAAGAAGGAAATCTTTGGGATCTGGAAAGAAAGAGTCAGATTGTTTATGGAAGCATCTGACCCAAGGATTTACATCACAGTACAGGAAGGCCCCTTCATACCAATGAAGATATCTGTTCTTGATGCAAATATCCAAACACCAAAGACTTATTCTGAAATGACCAAGGATGAAATCATCTTGGCAACCATGGACAAAAGGGCACAGAACATCATTGTCAGTGCCATAGATGATTCAACATTTCAGAATCTGATTCACTGCAAGACCTCCAAGGAGATGTGGGACACATTGATTGTCTACATGGAGGGATCAGAAGAAGTAAGGCTGGACAGAAAATCTATGCTAAATCAGGAGTATGAAAGTTTTAGACAAGGAAAATCTGATAGCATAACTGAGTGCTATAAGAAATTCTATAGAATTGTGAATGAGCTAATTTCCTATGGAAGAGTCTTCAGTACCTATGAACTGAATGACAAATTCTTAAGATCCTTATCAAAGGATTGGGATACAAAGATCTGTGCCATAAGAGAAGTGGCAAAATTGGCAGAGATATCTCCTCCAACTCTGTTTGGAAAGTTGCTATCCTATGAAATGCAACTTATGGTAAGGAAGGAGGAGGAAAGAAACTCAAGAGGAGAGCATAGAGAAAAGACTGTGGCATTTAATGCTGAAGCCACCAGAAAGAATAGGAGGAAATCACCATCTCCTCCTAAGGAAGTTGAAGAAGGTAGTTCTGAAAATTCAGATAAGGGTTCAGTCAGCAGTGATTCAGATGCAGACTTTGCTGCATTCACTAGGCAATTTCAAAGGTTCTTGAAAAAGAAGCAATGGAAGTCTAGGCCTTCCTCATCACAGCAAGTAGATGACTATTATCAGAAAAGAAGGTCATCTAGGAAAGAGAAAAGCAGGTCAAAGCCCAGCAAAGCCACTACTTCAAAGATTGTCTGCTATTATTGCAATAGGCCTGGACATGTAGTGGCTGATTGTCCTGACAAAAGGAAGGAATCTTCAGAAAAGAAGAAGACTTATCAGAAAGGCAAGAAGGAGAAATCCTTTGTAGCAAAGAAAGATAAAAGTCTGTCAGACCAGTCAACTTCAGAATCAGGATCTGAAGCTGAAGCATATATTGGATTATATGCTGCATCTGAGGAAGAGGAGTTTATGCAGTTGCTAGACTCCATCAATGAACATCAATGCATGGGTTTGATGACTAGATCAGAAGAGGACCTATGCCAGAATCAGTCTGGTCCTAATGAGGTAAACTGTCCTTCCAGTACATATGTTTGTAGTACAAGTGAAGAATCAGCTACATCTGCATCAAGTGATGAAGATGCATCTGGATCTGAAGGAGATGTCTATCAATTGATAGACAAGTATGGGGACTTGTTGCAGGCCCTTAAGAAAAGCAAGAACCTGGTTAAAACTCAGGCTCAGGAAATTGCTGAACTAAGGGTAGCAACAACTGAGTTAGAAAAAGTCCTTGATCAAAAATTAAATGAAATTGCCAAGCTGAAGAATATAACTATTATTCAGATGGGCACAATTAATTATACTAATGATCAAGTGAAGAGTCTGGAGGCCAGACTTAGAATTGAAAGGGATTTAGTGGCTAGTTACTCTAAGCCAAAATCTGTCTTACCCTTGATAGATGAATTTGTCACTCAGAAGGGTAAGGCTGGATTAGGATTTAAAGGTAACTCCAGGGCTGGCAGATTCAAGAGGAAAGGCAAAGCCCCTATTCAGCCACTAAACCTTTCAGTCCCCATAAGGTTTGGTAAGGAGAAAGTGCCTTCTAACATATATGATCATGAAGACATTCAGGATCATATTAAGACAAATGTTCTGAAGAACAAGGGTGTTAAGGCAAGCAGGCCTACCTATGGTCATAAACCCTATGGTTTTAAGAAATCAGTAGGTGAAGTTGCAACAGCACCAGCAATGAACAAAAATGCTTCTGACAAGGATGTATCTAGATCTAGATACAATAAGTTTGAATGTTGGTGCTGTGGCAAGAGGGGTCATTTTGCATTGGACTGCTGGTATAACACAAGTGTTATAAAGAATAAAAGTCTACCTGTTAGAAGAGGTTATGATAACTTTATTAAGGCTAACCTGAACCAAGGACCCAAGACTTACTTGGGTTCTAAGGGTAAGTAATTCTGTATTGCAGGTGAATCCAAGTTACCATGCCCCTATATGGTACTTGGATAGTGGTTGTTCCAGACACATGACTGGAACAAAGGGGCTGCTGAAGGAGTATTCATCTGTCAAAGATGGACATAAAGTGATCTTTGGTGGATCTGAAAAAGGAGTCATCAAAGGATTTGGTAACATCTCTTCAAACCTAATTACTATCACCCAAGTGGCCTATGTAAAAGGTTTGAAACATAATCTAATAAGTATAAGCCAGCTGAGTGATCTAGGATATGACATTTCATTTGATAAGGATGGATGTCATATCAAAAGGTCAAGTGATCAAGAGATCATATTGACTGGGTATAGGAAGAGAAATGTGTATTGCCTTAATTTTGAATGTGAGAATAAGGCATCCCCCATTTGTCTTGTAGCTGATGACAATGCTTCTCATTGTGTTAAGTGGCACAAGAGATTGGCCCATCTAAACTACAAGACAATTGGCCAACTCTTTAGTAAAGAACTAGTGAGGAATGGGCCTCAAGTTAAGTGTATAAAGGAAGGGGTATGCTCAGCTTGTCAAAAGGGCAAGCAGACAAAAACCTCATTTCAAAGCCTTGAAAACAAGGATTCTGTGAGGTGCTTATACCTCTTGCATATGGATCTTTTTGGTCCTATGCCAGTTCACAGTCTAGGTAGGAAGGTCTACACTCTAGTGGTTGTAGATGACTATTCTAGATTTACATGGGTGTTCTTTCTGAGACAAAAATCTGAAACCCCAAGTGTATTATTTAATTTTGTAAAGCAAATTCAGAATGAACTGAATAGTACAGTGGTCAAAATTAGAAGTGACCATGGTACTGAGTTTCAATCTGAAAGCATAACAAATTTGTGTATAGACTTTGGGATTTTCCAAGAGTTCTCCTCACCTAGAACACCTCAGCAAAATGGTATTGCTGAAAGAAAGAATAGAACATTAATTGAAGCTGGTAGAACTCTATTGAGTGACACCTCTCTCCCAGAATATTTTTGGGCTGAGGCAGTTAACACTGCTTGTCATGTCATCAATAGGGCTTCTATCACCAAAGGCCACAGAAAGACTCCCTATGAGATTGTGAAAGGCAGAAAACCAAACCTATCCTATTTTAGGATCTTTGGTTGCAAATGCTATATACTTAACAATGGCAAGTCATATTTGACTAAGTTTGCTGCCAAATCCCAGGATGGGATATTTGTTGGGTACAGCACAAATAGTAAGGCCTATAGAGTCTTCAACTTAACTACTCAAGTTGTTGAAGAATCTGTGCATGTTGTATTTGATGAAACAAGATTAATCAATTGTGAGTTGTCTTGTAGATCAAATGACTCAACAGGTATAAGCAAGAAGATGGACAAGCTCTCCATTGCTGAAGCTTCAAAGGAAGAGGGAGCATTGGAAAATGAAGGCTGCTGTCCAGGGGGAGTACAAGAGATAATGGAAGCTGATGAAAACCAAGAGGAACAGCAGAATGAAGAAGCTGGAGATGCACAACCTGAAGGGAATCTACCTCCAGCTATAAGATATCTAAGAGATCATCCTACTGATCAGATAATTGGTGATCCAAGACAAGGAGTGCAAACTAGAAGCAGAAATCAAAGCACAGTTTTGCATTCTAGTTTCTTGTCCCAAATAGAACCTAAGAAATTTGAAGAAGCTATCCAAGACCAGCACTGGATTGATGCTATGCAAGAGGAGCTGAATCAATTTAGAAGGTGCAAAGTCTGGGAGCTTGTTCCTAAACCAAGAGGCCACAACATAATTGGAACTAAGTGGATCTATAGGAACAAGCTAGATGAAAGTGGAATAATAGTAAAGAATAAAGCAAGATTGGTTGCAAAAGGATACAGGCAGGAAGAAGGGATTGACTTTGATCAAACCTTTGCTCCAGTAGCAAGGCTGGAGGCAATCAGAATGTTCCTTGCCTATGCAGCCTACCAAGACTTCAAAGTATACCAGATGGATGTGAAGTCAGCATTTCTGAATGGTGATCTTAAAGAAGAAGTATATGTAGAGCAGCCATCAGGTTTTGTAGATCCTCTTAAACCTGATTCTGTGTATAAGCTTAGGAAAGCTTTGTATGGGTTAAAACAAGCTCCAAGGGCTTGGTATGAAACCCTGTCTACCTTCCTCATTGAGAATAAATTCTCAAGAGGAAAGATAGACAAAACTCTATTCCTTAGGGAATCAAAAGGAAAAATCATCTTAGTCCAGATCTATGTTGATGACATAATCTTTGGATCTACTGAAAACAACCTTTGTAAAAAGTTTGCCAAACTTATGCAAGGGAAGTTTGAGATGAGCAGTATGGGAGAACTTAAGTTCTTCTTGGGACTCCAAGTAAGACAGACTAATGATGGATTGTCCATATCCCAGTCTAAGTTCACCAAGGAATTAATTAAAAAATATGGTATGGAGTCATCCTCCTCCATGAGAACTCCTATGGGCACAAGTATGCCAATATGCAAAGATGAGGCAGGTAAACCTGTTGATGAATCATTGTATAGAGGAATAGTTGGGTCACTACTATATCTCACTACTAGTAGACCTGACATTATGTATGCAACATGTGTCTGTGCTAGGTACCAAGCCTGCCCTAAAGAATCTCATTATACTGCAGTAAAAAGGATTCTGAGATATCTAAAGGGCACTCCTACTCTAGGTCTTTGGTACCCTAGGAATAGAGATTTTCAACTAACAGGCTATTCAGATGCAGATTTTGCAGGATGTAGAGAGGATAGAAAGAGTACTACAGGTACTTGTCAATTCCTGGGAGGAAGACTAATATCTTGGAGTAGTAAAAAACAGACTAGTGTGGCAATTTCCACAGCTGAGTCAGAGTATATTGCTGCAGGAAGCTGCTGTGCACAGCTATTATGGATGCAGCATCAGCTTAAAGATTATGGTATTCAGGTAAGTAGAACACCCCTTTTATGTGATTCTAAGAGTGCTATTTTTATTGCTAATAATCCAGTTTCTCATAGTAGAACTAAGCATATAGAAATCAAATATCATTTTCTTAGAGAACATGTAGAAAAAGGTGACATCTCATTGGAATTTGTAAAAACAGATTATCAAATAGCAGATGTATTTACTAAGCCTTTAGATGAAACCAAATTCAATAAATTCAAAATTGAATTAGGTATGTTAACCATTGATTAATGTATTAAACAAAATCATTAACAATGCTATTGAAATGGTTTATAAGTAAGTAAAAGTAGTAACAACATAATCAAGTGTTAAAAAGGACACATTGAAGTTACAGAAATTGGCTAAGTAAGAATGTGTCGACACTTACAGAATATGTGTCGACACTTGTCCTTAGTGTCGACACAGAATTTCTGTCTTTCTACTATGTATCCAAGGTGTCGACATAACCACAAATTGGTGTCGACACATAGTAGGCTGAAGAAATGTCGAGTTAATAGAAGCTTGTGTCGACACATTCCGTCTGTGTCGACACATTTAGACTGTTTTTGGCGCCTTTTGAACTTCTTTCAACAGAAGCTATAAATAGGTCAAAAGCTATTTGTGTCGACACGCTTTCAAGGTTTTCGAGACTCAAACCCTGTGTCGACAGTCTTTCTTTCTCTCTTCTCTCAAGCTTTCTCGACACAACGATGGCGCCAAGGATTGAAGATAACATCAATGAAGGATATGAGTTAGTGCGCCAGGCCTTTGCAGAGGCGCCGCCTGATGTTCAAGGAGTTATCACCCTTCTCTCTGCATCAGGGTTAGAATTTCTCATTTCAGAACCAACTAAGATCTGGAAGAAGGAGGTGCACGAGTTCTTTACCTCTGCATCAGTCCATTTTACTGGCCTCAAGATTAAGTCCACTATTCAAAGGACGAAGGTAAAGATTACTCAAAGAAGTTTACGAAAGATCTTCCAACTGCAAGTGGTTGAGAATGAAGAGGCAGTTCCTATATCTAAGATAAGGGAAGCCCTTCAATGGTGTGGCCTGGATTCAGGATTGAAGATAGGAGCTGCATTCAACAGAAAGGGAATGAATCAGCAAGGGAAGTTCTTGTCGGAAGTTGTTGGAAAGGTAATCCTCTGCAAGACAGGTGGACATGATAGGATTTCTGCCTATATGTTCAGCCTGATGACCAGGATAGTTTTTACTATTCCTACTGATTGGTCAAGAGTGCTCTTTGACAAGATCAAAGAGGGAATTAAGAAGCCTAACATGGCTAGGATCATGAGTCTGTACTTCACTGGGGTGATTCCTGATGTGATGCAGCAGCTGCAAGGGAGTAAGATTAACCATATGAGAAGAATGGATATGAGACTATTCACCAGATGGGATAGGGTGCTGTCAAAGGATGTGCCTGAAGAGAGCAGGCCAGACACCCCTGTGCAATCCCCTACACCAAATCAAGAATCTGAACAAGTACAAGAAGGGACACAGCTTGCCTCAACTGTGGTCCAGGAAGTATCAACACCTGCCCAGATGCAGGGGGAGCCAGTTTCCACTTCTGCTCCAAAGGTATCTACTCCTGCTTAGGTTTAGGGGGAGCTAATGTATTTTACTATAAAAGACATTGCTCAAATTATTATTACTGCACAGGTTCAGGGGGAGCTAGTGTCCACACCTACTCCTGCCACTATAAATATTGAGGTGCAAGTCCAAGAGGAAGCACAGTTAAACATATCTCAAGATTTAACTGCTGCAGATGTGACCACTCAACTGGAATTTACTATGGAGGAGTTATTCCCAGATGTTGATACTGCTGCTGATAAAGAAGGAGGTGGACCAGATATTGAGAAGTTCATAGGAATGGACATTGATCAGGAAGCTGCTGTGGAAACACAGGTTGAGGATGAGCCAGTGGATGTTGAAGCTGAGCAACAACTCCCTGGCACAGAAAGAATTCATGTAGATACTTCCTCTGACACAGAAACTGAAGAAGCCAGGGTGGCTAAGAAAAGAAAACTTGTTGTCTTTAAGAGAAGAAGCAAGAACTACAAGCAGGCATTGCAGACAACAACTCCACAAGTTTCTCCAGCCTTTGATTACAATAAATTTATGATAGATCTTCAAGTAAAATTGGATGACCAAAGGATGGCTCTGGAGAAGTATGTTGATGAAAATAGCAAGTCAGTTCAGTTTGACTTAGCTCAGGATATCAAGTCCATCCAATTTCAAGTCAACTTGCATAAAACTGAAATGACAGATTGCTTCCACAAGGGTGGCAATGCTGTAGTTTATCTGGCTAAACAACAGCAGGCTATCTCTACAAAGGTGGATGATATTGCTTTGAAGCAAGGTTATGTTCTGGAAAATCAAATAAGAATGAATGACAATTTAACTGAATCTCATAATGAGATCATTCAAGAGGTGAAGAAGATTGTTCCAGGGATGCCTGCAGATAGAGCCAAAGAAATGGAAGAATTTGATAAGAATTTTCAGGCTGCTATTGCATCTGTTAAGACTGCCATCACAATCTCTCAAAAGGACATATCTGAAAAGCTTTTAAAGTTAAGACCATTTTTCAAGGAGGGAGTGAATTATTTGGATGGCCAAAGTCGATTTCAAAAAGAAGATCTTAGAGATCATGTCTCAAGAGAAGCCATAAAGGGGGAGAGGATGCTAATTCATGCAGGCTCTGAGCACACCAAGTGGGTGACCAATAGCATACGAGCCACTTTGGGATATCCCCCATTGTGTGATGATGCTATGGTAGCTGAGTCAGGAATACAATCTAATCTACTTGAAGGCAATCAACCTGAGGTTGCCCAAGTCATATACCCCCCTCCAGATTTTGACTTGATTGATCAGAAAGTTCAAGGAATGTATAGTCCTCCAAAGGAGGTTACTAATATTGTTTTTGGAAAAGTTGATAAGCCTGAGGCTACTCTGAAAGACCAGCAGGATGCTCTACTAGCAAAGAAGAAATTCAGAGAGCAGGCTGTACTGAAGCCAGATTATGAGCAGTGGAGTCCTACTTCAAGGAACATCATACTCACTGCATGGAAAGCTGTACAGGATAAAGTTCATGAGAGAGGGAAGTGGTACAATGAAATTGAATGGCAGAAGTATGAGGCAAGGCAAGAGGCAATTGTACAATTCAGAAGGAAAGCCAAGCTGGGAAGACTGCCATCAGATGCAAAGGAGCCAAGCAAATACTTCCCAAAGCCTTTTCATTATTTTGAAAGGCAAAGGATCAAGGAAGAAGCTCAGAAGAAGGCTGATCTTAAAGGGAAGAAGATAGCTGAAGAATCAGAAGCTCTTGTGACAGCTACAATTCAGTCTGGCAAAGGGATTACAATTAAAGAGCCTGATCAATCCTGATTTTGTTTTAAATATTGTGTAATGTTGTGATGTAATCATCAAATGTAAAATTTTGTAATCAAACATTACCCTGTTATAAACAAAATGTTGTTTGACATATTATAATGTGCATTCTGTGATGAATTATTCTATGTTATGTTTTGTTTATATTTAATGTATTCCTGCTATGTCATTAATCATCATTTAGTACTGTTTATAAATGGTGTATATCATTGGCTATAGGGGTTATGACTTCTCCAAATAGGGGGAGATTGTTGGGTACATTGGAAAATGTGTACCTGATTTGAAGAAGCCCAACTTAGCTCAATGATATACATCAAGGTGTATTTGATGTTATTTCAAGTTGACATGTGCAGGTGGAGAATTGATTAAGTATGCAGAAAAATTCTAAGTCCAAGTGTCGACACAAAGGAAGCAGTGTCGACACACAGAAGAAAATAGTCGACACAACACTGGGAAGCAGTGTCGACACATAGCAGTTAGTCTACAACTACACTGGGAAAAAGTGTCGACACAGAAGAAGTAAGTCGACACAACACTGGGAAATTGTGTCGACACAGAAGAAAATAGTCGACCTTAAGTTAGTCGACACCAGCAGAATGTATCGACACATTGTGATTAAGTCGACACATAATAGCAGAGTTAAAAAAAAATGAATGTGTCGACACCTGAAGGCTAAGTCGACACTTACTAAAGTTATGATTCTACAACAATTGTGTCGACACACAGGACTTGTGTCGACACACTGAAGAGTCAAGATCAAGTTATTTGCAGAAGAAGCTGTGTCGACTCAAAGGCAACTTAGTCGACATCACTGAAGACTGTGTCGACACCAAAGTCAATTATGTCGACACAAATAGACAGATTGTCTCGACACTTTCTGACAGACTGTTTCAACAACTTATGATTCAAGACTAAGGCACAGGACTTGTTTGAAGACTTGACAGCTGTGGGTTATCACCGGTTAACTGAAGTTGTCAGAGTTGTCAGAAAACGGTTAGAAACCGGATCAGCCGGTTACCATGAAGAATGTCTATAAATAGACAGATTCAGAAGGAGAAATTTTTGATTTTTAATCAACAACATATAGAACTGACCTTTTGAAATTCATTGGATCAGAAAGTGGAGAAGGATTACAATTCTACTCATTTCAAGAAAGTGCTAGGCACTTAAGAAGATCTTCTCCGGGAGATCTAAGAAGACTATCTAAGGATAGATCCAAGAAGAGTTCTAATCAGAATTCAGAAGAATCATTCAAAGTTCTGGATAGAGAGAGATCAAGTCAGAATTTGAAGAAGAAGAAAGAATCCACCAGTGGATTCTCAAGAAGCTGTTTGGAATCAACTCAGCTAAGTACATTTTCAAGAAGCTTTGAAGAAGGCTAAGAAACAGTTGATTGCATCAGCTGATCAAGAATTGTCATTGCCTTTTCTCTCTCAACTTTGGCAAGACGATTAAAACAATCTTTTCTATATTTCTGTAGGATTTGTTTATACAGATCTGAGTTGTAAGCCTATGTTATAAAGGCTGAGTGTAGGAGTGTAAAACTCTGAGTGGTAGGGCTGATTGCCTGAGTGTAGGAGAAGGGTTTTCTCTGAGTTGTAGGCCTTGGGGCAAGGCTGAGGTAGGGCAGTTGTGCCTGAGTTGTAGGAGCCAGTTGGGTTCTAAGTTGTAAGATCTATTGATCTGAGATAAGTGGAAGTTTGGCCGAATCTAGCATACTGCTAGATAGGTGAAGGGGGAAAGTGGATGTACCCAGACCTTGGGGAACCACTATAAAACATAGTGCAATCTGTGATGCTTTGTTTTCTGTGATTGCTGTGTTTTTATATTAGTTAATAAATTGAATTCTATCTAGAAGTTTTAGAAAGAGAAGCAGAACCTATTCACCCCCCCCCCTCTAGGTGTTTAGGCTGCCTTGAAAGTTAAACTATCAATATCAATTAAAGTAAGCAACCAGACAACACAAGAGATTTATAGTGGTTCCCAAAATGGGTACATCCACTCTTCTACCACCCTGGTAGGAATCCACTACAGGTTTTTTTCAGGTGCCCTGCCACCACAAGATCTGCTGCAGGCAGATCTAGAGACCCTTTGCGCTTTTGATCAGGAGCCCAAAATCCAATAAGTTTTTGATCAGGTGCCCTATCACCAACAATTCACTTTTGAAGGGAGTAATAACCCTTTTACAAGGAGGTTAAAAGAAAGATAAAAAGGTGTCTTCTCTGTGTTCAGAGAAGCTAGTGGATTTCTCTGAGAAAATCAAAGCTCCCCCTGGCTTAGAGAATGTCCAGGAAGAAGCTTTGCTTCAGGGTGCAGGACTCCAGATTGCTTTGAAACTCTTTTTGATGCAGCTTTGAAGAAGACTCAAGATGTTGATGAATGTTCTTCTTCAGCAACTTTTGCAATCTGGAAGGAAAGTTCTTCTTGAAAGCTTGAACACTGAGTGTTGATTTTCCTGAAGACAGGATGAACTCAGGAAGAAGCAGAGGAACAAATCCTTTTTCTTGAGAGCTCTTGTTCTATCACACTTGTTATTATGTTCTGAGTTTCTGTATATCTTATTTGTATTCAGCTAACTGTTTTATAATATAAAAACTTTTTCTCTTTCTAACAATGCCTCGAGCTCTGCACAAAAAGATCTTTCCAAAATAATATAATAAGTCAAATAAAGAAACTGCAGATATAGTCATTTTTGTCATTCCTAAAACGGATTTAAGGATATTAAAATATCCTATCAATTTGACTTTTCACAAATGCACAGGAGACAAATCCTAACGGCTATATTACAGCTGTACAAAATCCACTCTTTCCTTTTAATAAAACAAACGGCTTTATTCTGTCAAAATTTTTTAATCAATGCATAAGAAATATTGCAAATAAGCAACAGAGTATAAGCATTGTAATAAGCAGAATATTTGAATAGAATATGTTTTAACCAAGAGTAAATAAAACATGGAATCAAATGAAATTAATATTGATAATAGCAGACAGAAATCGTCGAGCAAGGATCAAAAATCGTCGATCTGACCAAGCAGATCGTCGACCTGAAGAGAGAACATAATCTAAATAGAAATCGTCAACCTAGGCTAAACGATCGTCGATATGAGTAAGCAGATCGTCGATCCCACTTCAGAGTACATATAACTCTGAGATCGTCGATCATCAATCGAAGATCGTCGAGCGACAATCGACTATCGTCGAGCGACAATCGACTATCGTCGAGCACAATTATTTTAAACAAAATTTCCATTTCAATCCAATCTCAACTATCCTATCTAGGTCTATCCTAACTAAACCTAGGGTAGACTAACATTTAGTCTAACCATTGACCATAGATAATTCTTGGGTCAATTAAGCCTAATTGAGATTACATGACCCAAATCAAAACTAGGGAACCAACAATCTCCCCCTATTTAGGTGATGTCACTCAAACACTAACAAATCTAAGATAAGCAGATAAAATAAACAACAATAGATAAATCATCAAACAGATTTAAATAAAACAGATAATCAACACAAATGTCACAATTGTTTATCAACAGAATCTGAAGGAGGAATAGAAGTAGCATGAGAGAAGGTGATTTTTCTTTTAGGATCACATGCATCCTTCTTTGATAACTTCAAGTCCTGTTCTCCAATGATCTTTAGCTCTCCAGCTTTGGGTAGAACAGCTTTAGGATGTTTCTCCATATATTTTGAAGCATCAAAAACTTCTGAGCTGACTTGGAATCTATCCAATTCTTTCTTTCTGTATGTTGACATGGTAGACAATCCTGTGATATATTTACCTTCAGCTTTAGCTTTCTTGATCTGAGCAGTTCCCACCAATTCTAAAAGTCTAGCCATTTTGAAGTTTGGATGGCGCTCTTGACTTTCATAAGTGTTTTCATCATCTGGATTCAAAGGATTTACAGCCTTAAACTTTACTGATTGAGTTAGAAAACTCTCAGTTTGCTTGACATTTGAATCTTTTGGCTCTTGAATCATAAGATTAGATGGAGGAGCAAACTCAGCATATTTCTTGCTTGATTTGTCAGAATATATAACTCTTTTTCTTTTGACATCTGCTAGCTTGACCTGAGCAAGTGTTTCCTTTGAAGGAGACAACTTTGCTTTGGGAGGAGACCTAGGAGCTGAAGGAGGAGAGGAAGTTGGTTGTTGAAATACAACTTCTTTAACTTGCTCTCTTAGAGTTTTTGACGGCCTAGAATGCCTCTGATAGTCAGAACTGCTTGGAGGAGGCTTCCTTTGTTGAACTGATTTATCAGGAGGAGCAGAAGATTTGGGAGCAATGTTGCCTGATGCACCAACAGAGGGAGGAGGAGGAGAAGGATCTCTCTGAATCCCTTTGGGAGGAGGAGAGTTCTTCCTGCTTTTCTTCCTTGCTTTCTAGGCATTTTTAGAAAGCCACATCCAGGGCTCAAAGCTTTTGGACTTAGGATCAATTCCTTTCAAAATATAGTATGGAACATCATGATCTGGATTTGGAGGAGGTGCAACAACAGTCTTCCTTTTCTTTTTAGCAATCCTTTTCCTTTTCTTATTATCTTCTGAATCATCAGAATCCTCATCCTCATCCTCATCCTCAGAGTGTGGGGACTGAGGTTTGGCATACAGTTCATCAATGGCTTTAATCAATGCTTTATCTTTTTCTTCTTTAGCCTTCTCAAGAGCTTTTTCTCTTTCCTCTTCTAAAATATCTTGAGCTATAAGATCATCCAAGTCTGGACTGGGGTATCATCCCAAACAGTGGAGGGCTCAGGTGAAACAGCAACTGCACTTTCTGAAATAATTTCTGGGGTAACTGGCATAGGTTCAACTGATCTAGCAGCTTCAAGATTTTTTTCAACAATATCTGAAGATTCCTCTGTAGTCCACTTATGTTCCAAGAAGGAGGTAATGATTCCTTCTAGATGTCTGGCAATGATAGGAGTGGAAAGCTCCTCAAGACAAAATTTGAAAGCAAGAACTGCTTAAGCTATAGCTTCAGAGATAATAAAACTGTCCAAAAACTGAAGGCACATTGGTCTCTGATAGCACACAATGGCCTGAAGAGGATCAAAAGAACAAGGGGAGGACTGATAATGGCCTCCAAGAGAAGAGAGAGAGGACTCATCATCTGAATCAAGAAATGCCTCCAGTTTATCTGGAACTACTAGAGCATCTAAATCTATAACTATCCTCTATATAGAATCTGGAATGAAAACATCTGGCACTGCATCTGAAAATGTTTCTAGATCCACTGTTGCTGGAGATTGCACAACCTGACGAGCCAAAGTAGAGCCTGAATCATCATCATTGGACATCTCCCCCTGCCTGGGTTCAGTGGTAACTAAACCCAGGCCCCTAGATGAAGAAAGGTCTGAGAGGGCAGTGAAGGAAGCAGCAAGTGAAGAGATGGAGTTAGCAAGGGGGGCAATGGCTTCAGCTATCATTATTTTGATGGATGGAGTAATGAGGTCTAGGATAATAACAATGAATTCTGGTGTAATATGAAATGATGGAGGAATGATTGATGGATAATCATCAGAATTGATGTTCTTCTGAGCTGGGGCTTCATCAAGTGGAGAATTGTGATGAGATGGATGATCATGAGTGGGTGATTGATGATAAGGAGAAGGAGCTGGGGAATGATGAGGAGATGGAGTAAGCAGGTTGAACATGGAATCTATGTTGAAGTTTTGTATCTCAGCTAGATAAGCTGGTGGTTGTGATGGATGGTTTATAGGAGAATAAGGAATTTCAATGGAGGTGGATGGCAAGGAGGGTAAGGCAGGAATTTCTTCACTAGGGTGGGTAGCGGATTCAGAAGCCCTTGTGCCCTCAGATGTTATAAGGGCAGACTTAGCCTTTGAAGGTTTCTGAATGACCCTTTTCCACTTAGCAAACAGGGAAGAATCAATCCTTTTGCTGGCATTGATGGCTGTAGGAATAGAGCCTAACAGCTGGGAAGCTTTCTTGGATAGAAAGAACCCAATCAGCCTACCTTGAGTCACCTCTTTCTTGTTGTTCTTTCTCCTGATTAACTCAAACAGCAATCCAACCCAATTGATTTCTCTCTTATTCATAATAGCTGACATCAAGGCAAATTGTTGCCTGTTGATGTTGTCGTGAGCAGAATGCTTTCCAAGCAACACTTTTCCTACTAGGTCAGCCAAGAACTTGAAACTAACAGATAGATTTACTTTTAACAGCTTAGAGGGAATGCCTTCTGCATGTTCCATCTCTATCAGCATCCTACCATACTCAGCGGTATCTTACTCATACTCATCTGTTCCATTCTTTAACTCAAAAGTTTCAGTCAGAATCGCTGAAGTAAGAATTACCTCCACACCGTTGATGGTTCCTGTCATCACTTTGTCATCAGAAGAAGATGTATATACCCATTCCTTTATCTCTGATAAGTGGAGTTTGGTCTTTGTAGACATAAGCTTTTTGATTCCTTGTTCATCGCATAACTGCAGCATTTCTTTGAAAACTTGTTCGCTGTCACTGAAGGAATCGAAGTCAACATAGAAACCGGCATCGAACTTCATCACGGACAGGGTTGCAGAGGAAATCGCCATGACGAGAAGAAACGCAAGAGAAGAGAGTAGAAGGTGTTGGAGTTACCATGGTGATCTAGAAGTGGTCAAACATATAATCTCACTGCCAACGCAATATGAGCCTGCAGGGGCGCACATAAGAGCATGTGGAGAAGTTGGAAGATGGACTGTGTTGGTAAAGGTTACCAATCACCATACAGAATGGGGTCCGGGAAATGTTTCCAAGGGAAAATCGTCGAGAATCGTCGAGTATCGATCGTCGAGAATCGTCGAGTATCGATCGTCGAGAATCGTCGAGTATCGATCATCGAGTATTGATTGTCGAGAATCGTCGAGTCTCGATCGTCGAGAATCGTCGAGTATCGATCGTCGAGTATCGTCGATCGTCGAGATTCGTCGAGAATCAAAATGTTCGATTCTCGACGAATGCTGATTCCCGACGATTATTTCCAGAAACCCTAATTTTCTGTGGTCTGCGGATAGTGATTTTTCCTAGGTCAGTTTATCCTTCGGGTATAAATAAGGACTTAGGTTTGAGCGGTAAAGAAGAAGAACCCCCCGACCTGACGGAAGTGTTCCGCCGATTCCGCTGACGGAAGTGTTCCGCTGACGGAAGTGCTCCGCTTCCGCCGATTCGCTCGCTCCGCCGGCTTCTTCTCCGACGACAGTCGCCGGTGCTTGTCTTCCTGGAGCGGTCCTAGCAGTCCGTGGAAGTGCAAGGTGCAATCGATCTACTTTCCCGATCCTTCGTGTGACGAAGCTCAGTGTTTTTCGCTCGTGTGGATTTCTGCAGAGACGTAGACGCTATTTTACGTGGAACTCGCCGCCGACAAGAACTCATACATTGGAGCATCTTCGTTGGGTTGTGACTCAACGCCGCCAAGGTAATTTTACCTAGTTTTTCTTAACTTCTTGATTCAACATTCATGACCCGATCCCAATCTCTTTTGGGTTGTTCTTGATTATTTTATTACTTCTGCTGCGTGCACAAGTGTTGTGCCATCCTCATAGAGAAACCCAACAGTGGTATCAGAGCCAGGTTCCGGCCATGATTGTTGTTTTAGAAGTTAGGTTATTCCAGTGCGTGTAAACCTAGGGATTTAGAAGTGTTCTAAATGTCTAGATTTAATCCTGGATCATCAATTGTTGATGGTTTTTCAAGGGAAATCAGTGGGCCCATAACCCACAGGTTAAGGGGCTCTGCCCCTTGGAACCCCGCCAGGAACGTCTGGGATTTCGTGGTTATTTCTAATTGTTAGAAATTATTGTCTCCTTAGCAGTAACCGTCCCTCGAGTGGTTAATGAACCCGTGTATTGTTTTGGATTTTGAATCCAACAATGAGAGACGAGCTTGTCTACTACTTTAAGTCGAGTTGCCTTTGTCTTTGTCCAATGCATGTAAATCTGAAAATTTGGAAGAGTCCGAATATTCAGATTTAGCCCTTTCTTCTATCAAATGTTGATAGTGTCATGTTGTGCACATAAGGGATACATGTGGATTTTAGAAAAATGTTTTTCTGTGGATGTGCACATTGATCAAATGTTGATCATGGTTAATTGTTAACCTATTATCAAAAATCCCTTCATCAAATATTAAGTGTTCGGATGCCTTCTGATGGATGACACTCTTCCTGCCTCAATCGATGAAGTGTGGGCTTGCCAAAGCAAGGTGCATTAATCTATCTTGGTAAGGGTACGAGCAGATAATTGTGATATCCCACTGTCGACATCGTTACATTTACTGATGATTTCAGTAGATACAGATATGTGTATCTTATGAAGTGCAAATCCGAGACCTTTGAAAAGTTCAAAGAGTTCAAGAATGAAGTAGAAAACCAGTTGGGTAAAAGGGTTAAAGCACTCCGATCTGATCGAGGTGGCGAATACCTGAGTCATGAGTTCTGTGATCATCTAAAAGAGTGTGGTATTGTATCACAGATCACTCCACCTAGAACACCACAACATAATGGTGTGTCTGAGAGGAGAAATCGTACTCTGTTAGACATGGTACGTTCGATGATGAGTCATGCAGACTTGCCTGTTTCCTTTTGGGGTTTTGCTTTAGAGACTGCTGCAATGACACTGAATCGCGCTCCAACGAAAACGGTTCTGAAGACACCATATGAGATATGGACTGGGGAGCGTCCTAGTATGTCGTTCATTAAAATTTGGGGTTGTGAGGCATACGTGCGACGTCAAACGCCTGACAAGCTGGAACCCAAATCGGATAAGTGTTATCTGGTGGGATATCTTAAGGAAACAAAAGGGTATTACTTTTACCTACCGTCCGAGGGCAAAGTGTTTGTCACAAGGACTGACGTCTTCTTGGAGAGAGAATTCTTATCAAGAAAGACTGAAAAGGTAGAACTTGAAGAAGTTCAAGAACCACAAGTAGTGAATGAACCAGAATTGGATTCTGAGATAGGACTACAAGATGTTGTAGCTAGAGAACCTACTCAAGAAACACAAGTCCTAAGAAGATCTGGTAGACAAAGATTTGAGCTTGAGAGATATGGATTTCTTGTGTCTCAAATAGGTAATGTGTTGCTTATGGATCATGATGATGATCCAGCAACCTACCAAGAGGCTATGAATGGACCGGACTCCGACAAATGGCTTGAGGCTATAAGATCCGAAATGGACTCCATGTACGCAAACCAAGTTTGGAACTTGGTGGAACCACCTGAAGGGGTACGACCCATAGGGTGCAAATGGGTCTTCAAGAAGAAGACCGACATGGATGGGAATGTACAGACATTCAAAGGGCGACTGGTGGCTAAGGGTTTCAAGCAAATTCATGGTATTGACTATGATGAGACCTTTTCCCCTATTGCCATGGTAAAGTCCATAAGGATATTACTTGCTATTGCTGCGTATTATGACTACGAGATCTGGCAGATGGATGTCAAAACGGCTTTCCTTAATGGAAACCTCCTTGAGGAAGTGTACATGACACAACCCGAGGGTTTTGTATCCCCAAATGAAGCCACTAAAATATGCAAGTTGAATAGGTCCATCTATGGACTGAAGCAGGCCTCTCGAAGTTGGAATCTTCGTTTTGATGAGAAAATCAAAGAGTTTTGTTTCATCAAGAATGAAGATGAGCCTTGTGTTTACAAGCGAATCAGTGAGAGCATTGTTGTCTTCCTGATATTGTATGTAGATGACATACTGTTGATTGGGAATGACATTCCTACCCTGAAAGTTGTTAAGAACAACCTAGCGAACTGCTTTTCTATGAAGGACTTGGGTGAAGCGACTTATATACTCGGTATTAAGATCTATAGAGATAGATCGAAGAAGTTGCTGGGTTTGACCCAGAGTACATACATTGAGAAGGTGTTGAAGCGATTCAACATGCTTGAGTCCAAGAAAGGATTTTTACCCATGTCTCATGGTGTGAATCTCTCTAAGGACCAGTGTCCAAAATCTTGTGAAGATAAGGACCACATGAAGTTGATTCCATATGCTTCGGCAATTGCATCAATCATGTATGCAATGTTATATACTTGACCCGATGTCTCTTTTGCTTTGAGCATGACTAGCAGGTATCAGTCAGACCCCGGTGAGTGTCACTGGATTGCAGTCAAGAATATCCTGAAGTACTTGAGAAGGACAAAGAATGTGTTCTTGATGTATGGTGGAGAGGAAGAGCTCGTTGTAAGTGGTTTCACGGATGCTAGCTTCCAAACTGATAGGGACGATTCAAAGTCTCAGTCAGGGTTTGTGTTTTGCCTTAATGGAGGAGCTGTGAGCTGGAAGAGTTCCAAGCAAGAGACAGTTGCTGATTCTACAACAGAAGCCGAGTATATCGCTGCAGCTAACGCAGCGAAGGAGGCTGTATGGATTAGGAAATTCATCGACGAGCTTGATGTAGTTCCTAGCATTGTTGGTCCCGTAGTTCTCTACTGTGATAACAATGGTGCAATTGCACAATCTAAGGAACCTAGATCCCATCAGCGCTCCAAGCACATACTTCGGCGATTCCATCTTATTCATGAGATTGTCGAACGAGTAGATGTGAACATTTGCAGAGTGCCGGCTGAGGAGAATATTGCGGATCCACTAACAAAGCCTCTCGCGCAGAGAAAGCATGATAGTCATACTAGATCAATGGGTATACGATACCTAAATGATCAACTCTAGTGAGAGTCTTGTGGGTTGCGTGTAAACTTATATTCTGTTGACTATTTGTTATTTATTCATATGATGAATTGTGTACCAGATTTTTCTTTTAAAATTAATGGCAAGTTCTTTTATTATGATTTCTCTATACGATAGTTAAATGTTAACATAATAAATACTCTTAGAATGTTCGCTTCCATAGGACATCAAGTACGTTACTTGAATGTGAGAGCCTATGATTTATTTGAAGCTTCATTCTTAAAAGGTCCCTAGTCGTTGTATCATCATAGAAGCTAAGGGTGATGATGATACATTTAGACTAGCGTGTGCGTTGACTGATGACCAGTTCTCTCAGGTCATGATATTGTGATATCAAGTCATCACGTGGGTACTTGTTAATGAACAAGTTGCACTGGACAAACCCAACCTGAGACTACTTTGTGGATTGTTATCTAAACGTGTCACGAGTAGGTCTCAATTAACAATGGTGTTGTGGTCCTTTGACCTGAAGTCGCAACATTCATCAAGTGAGGAAGAGCGTGCTTTGATGGCATCTAAAGTCTTCCTTGAGAAAGGTTGATGATAAGGGTGGTTGTTGAGCACATTACGAATCATTTGGGTGTTTGTGTATGAGCAGATATAGGATTTGTCCTCCTATATGACAGTAGTTGCATCCATGGGCCCCTTGATGGAACTAGGCTGGGAAATGCATGGTCATGCTTGGTTGAGTCAATATGTGATATTGGACTCACCATTCTCTAGAAGTCCGTTCTAGATCAAGAAACTTGGATTGAGCTATTATGAGGGTGACACAGTCTATGCCACTTGTTCTTTTCGGATATAAGGGACAAAGAGACAAAGACAACGCTGGGACATTGTTCATAAAGGCTTATAAGTTATGAACTCTTATTGCTTGGGTAGCAATGATGCATTGCTAGATGCCGCTCATTGTTTGTGAGGTTTTTGGTTTGATACTTTCAAGATCAAGTGGGAGACTGTTGGAGTTACCATGGTGATCTAGAAGTGGTCAAACATGTAATCTCACTGCCAACGCGATATGAGCCTGCAGGGTCGCACATAAGAGCATGTGGAGAAGTTGGAAGATTTACTGTGTTGGTAAAGGTTACCAATCACCATACAGAATGGGGTCCGACAAATGTTGCCAAGGGAAAATCGTCGAGAATCGTCGAGTATCGATCGTCGAGAATCGTCGAGTATCGATCATCGAGAATCATCGAGTATCGATCGTCGAGAATCGTCGAGTATCGATCGTCGAAAATCGTTGAGTCTCGATCGTCGAGTATCGATCGTCGAGTATCGTCTATTGTCGAGATTCGCCGAGAATCGAAATGTTCGATTCTCGACGAATGCTGATTCCCGACGATTATTTACAGAAACCCTAATTTTCTGTGGTCTGCGGATATCGATTTTTCCTAGGTCAGTTTATCCTTCGGGTATAAATAAGGACTTAGGTTTGAGCGGTAAAGAAGAAGAACCCCCCGACCTGACGGAAGTGTTTCGCCGATTTCGCCGTCGGAAGTGCTCCGCTTCCGCAGATTCGCTCGCTTCGTCGGCTTCTTCTCCGACGACAGTCGTCGGTGCTTGTCTTCCTGGAGCGGACCTAGCAGTCCGTGGAAGTGCAAGGTGAAGTCGATCTACTTTCCAGATCCTTCGTGTGACGAAGCTCGGTGTTCTTCCGCTCGTGTTGATTTCTGTAGAGACGTAGACGCTATTCTACGTGGAACTCGCCACCGACAAGAACTCATATATTGGAGCATCTTCGTTGGGTTGTGACTCAACGCCGCCAAGGTAATTTTACCTAGTTTTTCTTAACTTCTTGATTCAACATTCATGGACCGATCCCAATCTCTTTTGGGTTGTTCTTGATTATTTTATTACTTCCGCTGCGTGCACAAGTGTTTTGCCATCCTCATAGAGAAACCCAACAGAAGGCGCTGGATGAAAGCTCGAAATATTCCTGAAAGCAGAATACGAAAAGACGAGCTCAGTCGACGATCTTCAGACCTAAATAGACGATCGGCTTGAAATAAACGAAAGTCGTCGATCTCTGAATGAAGATTAAAGAAAATTGGTCAACGATCGTCGATCGTCGATCGATTTCTAAAGCAGAGTCATCGATCGTCGATCGATGATTTCTGTCTCAAAAAGCAAAGAGCTGTCGTAGAACAACGGTCGACGATATAGCTCAACCTGTTCGACGATCTTCGAACACCGTTCGACGATCTCAGAACAGATTTCAACTTAGCAGATTTTTTCACTTAGTCTGATCCATTCCTCATGCCTAGTTGATTCAAAAAGAATAGATGTTTCTGTTCATCTAAAGGCTTTGTGAAAATATCACCTCTCTGAAGATCTGTGGCTATAAACTCGAGAATGGTTTTATTCTTGTCAACACAGTCTCTAAGAAAATGGTGTCTAATGTCAATGTGCTTAGTTCTAGAATGGTGCACAGGATTTTGTGCTATAGAAATAGCACTGGTACTGTCACACATAATTTTGGTGTTTTTGTGTGTGTACCCATAATCCAAAAGTTGATTTTGAATCCACAGAATTTGTGAACAGCAACTAGCAGCTGCTATATATTCAGCCTCTGCAGTTGAAGTTGAAACAGAAGTCTGCTTTTTGCAAAACCATGAGACTAATCTCTCACCTAGGAACTGACAAGTCCCTAAGGTGCTCTTCCTGTCAACTCTACAGCCAACATAGTCAGCATCAGAATATCCAATCAACTCAAATTCTGATTCAGCTGGGTACCAAAGTCCTAAATTTGGGCATCCCTTCAAGTATCTTAAGATTCTCTTGAGAAGAGTTAAATGAGATTCCTTAGGGTTGACCTGAAATCTAGCACAGAGGCATGCGACAAACATTATATCAGGCCTACTTGCAGTTAGATATAATAGGGAACCAACAATGACCCTATAATTTTTTTGATCAACAGGTTCCCTTTTCATCAGAATCAATAACTACATTAGTAGTCATAGGAGTGTGCATTGCTGAAGCATCTGCCATCCCAAACTTCTTTACCAATTCCTTGGCATATTTAGATTGGGAGATGAAGATGCCATCAACATCTTGTTTCACTTGAAGACCAAGGAAATAAGACAGCTCACCCATACTACTCATCTCAAACTTAGAATGCATTAGGTCTGAGAACCTTTTGCATAGTTTGGGATCAGTGGAACCAAATATAATATCATTCACATAGATTTCAACTAACAGGATTTTGTCCTTGTGATGCTTAATGAAAAGGGTTCTATCAACTATATCTCTAACAAACTTATGTTCTAATAGGAAACTAGCTAGAGTCTCATACCACGCTCTAGGAGCCTGCTTAAGTCCATACAGAGCTTTTTGCAGCTTAAAAACATGTGAGGGGTGAGTTGAAGAAATGAAACCAGGGGGTTGTTCAATAAACACCTCTTCCTCTAGCTCTCCATTCAGGAATGCACTCTTTACATCCATATGGAACACCTTAAACTTCATATAGGCGGTATATGCTAGAAAGATCCTTATTGCCTCTAGCCTTGCAATAGGAGCAAAAGTCTAATCATAATCTATGCCTTATTCCTGTCTGTAGCCTTGTGCTACAAGCCGTGCTTTATTCCTTATAATAATCCCTTGTGCATCCAATTTATTTCTAAACACCCATTTGGTGCCTATAACCAGTTGGCCTTTTGGACTTGGAACCAAATCCCAGACTTTGCATCTGTCAAACTGGTTTAGCTCTTCTTGCATAGCAATGATCCAGTGGGAATCTTGCTCAGCATCTTTTATGGTTAAGGGCTCAATCTGTGAAAGAAAACAAGCAAACATCACATCTTGACTTAGTTGATGTCTAGTTTGCACACTAGTTGAAATGTCTCCAATCACTTGAGATATAAGATGATCTCTAAGTGTGACATAATCAGTTGGTGGTATGTGATCTTCAACAACAGTTGGAATCAATTCCTTAGGTGGAATTAGATTGGCTGTTGGCAAAGTTGCAATCACTTCTACCTGATCTCCATCACTGTCTGAATCAACTATCTGAGGAGTTGATTGAGGTTGAATCTCCTAAGTGAGTTTTAGTTCATCCAAATTCTTGCACAAGTCAAGTACCTGCAAATAGTTACTGGAGGAAGTTTTCTTCTCTCTGTAAAACATTTTTGTTTCATCAAAAGATACATGAACTGACTCTTCAATTTTTAATGTGGATTTATTAAATACCCTATAAGCTTTGCTTACTTGGGAATATCTTAGAATGATTCTCATTGAAGCCTTTGCTTCAAACTTTCTAATGTAGTCTTTGTTATTATTGTGAATGTAAACTAAACAGCCAAAAATTCTAAAATAATATATTTTAGGTTTCTTTTCTTTAAGCAATTCATAGGGAGTCTTCCCCTTTAGTTTATGTATCAGACTCTTATTCAGTACATAGTTAGCTGTGCTAACAATATTCCTACAGCTTCAATCAGGGTTCTGTTTTTTCCTTTCCACTACCCCATTTTGTTGAGGAGTTTTAGGAGCAGAGAAGCTATGCCTGATACCTTCTTTCTCACAGAATTCTTGCATAAGAAGAGATTCAAACTCAGTACCATGATCACTTCTGATCAAGGCAAATTGAGTAGAGTACTCAGTCTGTATACAAAGTAGAAAATCTGTAAGAACTTTAAAGTTATCAGATTTAATTCTCAAGAAGAACACCCAAGTGAACCTAGAGTAATCATCTACAATAACTAGGGTATAGAATTTCCCTCCTAGACTTTGTACAACTATTGGACCAAAGAGATCCAAGTGCAATAGGTACAAGATTCTAGGTGAATCACTTTTATTTACAGCTTTGAAACTATTCTTGGTTTGCTTGCCTAGCTGACAAGCCTTGCATATGCCTTCCTTCTTGTAGGGGCAAGAGGGCAAACCTCTAACAAGGTTGTATTTAGATAACCTAGATATATTCTTAAGATTAACATGACTTGGCCTCTTATGCCACAAAGTATTATTACTACTCACCTCATTAAATAAACAAATTTCAGAAGAAGTGGACTTAAAATCTACAAGATATATATTTCCTTGTCTAATGCATACTAACACAATTTTATTGTTCAAAGTAATATTGCACAGAGTATTAGAAAACCAAACCTGGTAGCCAGCATCACAAAGCTGACTTACAGAAATGAGATTGTGCTTCAGTCCTATGACATAAGCTACCTTCTTGAAAGTCACTGACCCTATGATGAATTTACCATATCCTTCAGTCTGACCACAGCTGGAATCACCAAAGACCACTTTTGGTCCCAACTTGGCTTTGAAGCTTGACAGGTTCTCTTTGTTTCCAGTCATATGCTTGGAGCATCCACTATCCAAATACCACTTGTCTTGAGTGATAAGATAGGCCTTCAACTGCAAAAAGATAAATTAGACATTGTGGACCCAGGTAACCTTGGGTCCATTGTTCTTCACATAGGAAAAACTAGAAATAAAAGAGTATGCAGGTTGAGAATGATATCCTAAGGGATGAGATTTCCTAGGTGGAATGATCCAATTTGAAAATAAATTAGCATACCTAGGGTTGCTGTTAAACTTATTGTTTCTATTAACATTGTTGTAATTCTGAAAATTTAGTTCTGATCGTCGATCGATGTTCGACGATCGGTACCCAGATCGTCGATCTTGGTCCACAGAAGAGAGTTCTGGATTCCACGATCGTCGATCTCTGTTCGACGACTCAGGCTGAGATCGTCGATCCCTCATTGCTAAGTTGTTATACTCAGCAGGTGAGTTCATAGATCGTCGATTGTCGTTCGACGATGGGTGCAACGATCGTCGATGGGCGTTCGACGATTTTTGTATGTCTATGAATTTCTGTTTTCTTTTGTCTCTCTTAATCTTATTTAAGATTTTCTTAGCCTTTTGAATAACCTCAGTATTGTGTATTCCCTTTTCAGAAACAAACTTTACTGGAGTAGACAGATTGTATTCAAGGAGCAATGGGGGTTCACTAGGTGAGGCACCTAAACCTAACTTATTATTGCTTGTCCTAGTGTTGGCAGTGCTTGTGATTTCTAACAACTTAAGGCTTCTGCCATTAAGTGAATCCTCTAACCTTTTAGCTTTAGCTAGTTCTAATTTAAGAAATTTAATTTCTTCAGTTGATCTAGTGAGTTCAGCTTCCAACTTAATGTTTTCATTAGATATAGATTCTGATTCACCTAGTTTATCTCTAAGCAATTTAATTTCCTTTTCTGAGCTAAGTTAGTCTAGGCAAAGAGTTTTAAATTCATGCTTAAATTCATCAGAGGTAAAATCATAAGATGCAATTACCTGATCTTCATCAGACAATTCATCCTCCTCATCTTCAGTCATCTCTGCAGCTGAGTTACTGCTACAGGCATTGATTGTTATAAGGCAAATCTCCTTAGCTTTCTTCTCTTCTTCATCATCTTCACTGGAGCTGGAAGAAGAAGAATCTTCCTCAGAATCACTCCAGGTCTTTGCAATAAGACCTTTTCTCTTTCTTCTTATATTTGTGAGAAGATGACTTGGAGTAGTGCTTCTCATGTTCCTTTTCTTTTCTCCTTTCCTTATGCTTTGTCTCTGGACACTCAGGGAGGATGTGTCCAGGCTTCCTACATCCATAACAAATAATTTCTTTAGATGGGGTTTTATCATACCTTGGCTTGTCATCATATTTTGATGACTTTCTTCTGTTGTCCTTTCTTCCCATCTTGTAAAACCTCTTGGCAAAGAGTGCCAACAATTCTTCATTTGATTGAGTCACTTTGGACTCATCATCAGCCTTAAGGGCAAGGGTTTGCTCTTTCCTTGTTGGAGTAGGTGCTTTAGCTTCAGCTTCAGCTTCCCTGGTCTTCAGTACTTGCTCAAATGATTTGAGCTTGCCAAGGAGAGCTTCAGTTGAGATCTCTGTTGTACTTCTGGACTCCTTGATTGGCCAGATTCTGAGATCCCATGTGCTGGGAAAGCACATCAGTATTTTATCATTGACTTCTGTCAATGTAATCTCCTTATCAAGTGTCCTTAGCTCATTGATAATGGAGCTGAGCCTTGTGTATATGGCTTCTACAGTCTCAGCCTCTTCTTTCTTGAAGTTCTCATATTGGGATATGAAATTGGACCTTCTGTCCTTCCTCTCATCAGCTGAACCAGCTACAATCTGATTCAGTGAGTCCCACATGTCTTTTGCTGAGGTGCAATCAGCCACTTTCTGGAATGTCTCATCAGACATAGTCTGAGCCAGAATATTCATAGCTTTGACATCAGCTATCTTGGCCTTCTTGTAAGTTTCATTATAGTTAGGAGGTGGCACTGCACTGAGATTTGCAGATGTTGTAGCAGTAGCTGCAGTAGGTGGTGTTGGTGGCCCTGTTAAGATAGAGAAAAAAAATATCTTCATCAATAGAGTTCATGTAAAGTCTAATTCTTGCCTTCCAGATGCCAAACTTGGCTAAGTTGCATACTGGAGGTCTAGTGCTAGAGTAATCTTTGTACTGGGCCATGAATCTAATGTGAGTGTATATGGTATCAAAGTATCTTATCACAAGATCTTATGGTTCAGGTGTTAGCCTGTTCAACCAATCAATCTGATAAGGATTTAGTTGTTGAATAACCAACCTCCCTCTGATACCAATTAAAAGTGAGGGGATAAGATACTTACTACTCTAGAGGGGGGTGAATAGAGTATTCAAAAATTAAGGAGACTCTAAACACTTCTCTTCGAGCTATTGCGGAATAGAAATATGAAAGCTTAAAACCTAAAGCCTATCAGAGTGTAGTGAATAAAATATCAAGATAACTGAAGTTTCAGTTGAGCTTTAAGCCTAGCACTACACTTAGCAACCTAGTTAAATTTATCACAGCCACAGTGCATCAATTAAAGTAAGCAACCAGACAACACAAGAGATTTATAGTGGTTCCCCAAATGGGTACATCCACTCTTCTACCACCCTGGTAGGAATCCACTACAGATTTTTGTTCAGGTGCCCTGCCACCACAAGATCTGCTGTAAGTAGATCTAGAGACCCTTTGAGCTTTTGATCAGGAGCCCAAAATCCAATAGGTTTTTGATCAGGTGCCATATCACCAACAATTCACTTTTGAAGGGAGTAATAACCCTTTTACAAGGAGGTTAAAAGAAAGATAAAAAGGTGTCTTCTCTGTGTTCAGAGAAGCTAGTGGATTTCTCTAAGAAAATCAAAGCTCCCCCTAGCTTAGAGAATGTCCAGGAAGAAGCTTTGCTTCAGGGTGCAGGAACTCCAGATTTCTTTGAAACTCTTTCTGATGCAACTTTGAAGAAGACTCAAGATGTTGATGAATGTTCTTCTTCAGCAGCTTTTGCAATCTGAAAGAAAAGTTCTTCTTGAAAGCTTGAACACTGAGTGTTGATTTTCTTGAAGACAGGATGAACTCAGGAAGAAGCAGAGGAACAAATCCTTTTTCTTGAGAGCTCTTGTTCTATCACACTTGTTGCTATGTTCTGAGTTTCTGTATATCTTATTTGTATTCAGCTAACTGTTTTATAATATAAAAACTTTTTCTCTTTCTAACAATGCCTCGAGCTCTGCACAAAAAGATCTTTCCAAAATAATATAATAAGTCAAATAAAGGAACTGCAGATATAGTCTTTTCTGTCATTCCCAAAATGGATTTAAGGATATTAAAATATCCTATCAATTTGACTTTTCACAAATGCACAGGAGATAAATCCTAACGACTATATTACATCTGTACAAAATCCACTCTTTCCTTTTAATAAAACAAACGACTTTATTCTGTCAAAATCTTTTAATCAATGCATAAGAAATATTGCAAATAAGCAACAGAGTATAAGCATTGTAATAAGCAGAATATTTGAATAGAATATATTTTAACCAAGAGTAAATAAAATAGGGAATCAAATGAAATGAATATTGATAATAACAGACAGAAATCGTCGAGCAAGGATCGAAGATCATCGATCTGACCAAGCAGATCGTCGACCTGAAGAGAGAACATAATCTAAACAGAAATCGTCGACCTAGGCTAAACGATCGTCGATCTGAGTAAGCAGATCGTCGATCCCACTTCAGAGTACATATAACTCTGAGATCGTCGATCATAAATCGAAGATCATCGAGCGACAATCGACTATCGTCCAGCACAATTCTTTTAAACAAAATTTCCATTTCAATCCAATCTCAACTATCCTATCTGGGTCTATCCTAACTAAACCTAGGGTAGACTAACATTTAGTCTAACCATTGACCATAGATAATTCTTGGGTCAATTAAGCCTAATTGAGATGACATGGCCCAAATCAAAACTAGGGAACCAACAACCTGCATCAAATAAAATTACCTATCCTTAGAACCCCAATAGTTATTGGGTCCTAGGTTCAGGTTAGCTTGATTTTTGACATGCTTACCTGCAGCCTTTCTAACAGGTAAGCTGGCCTTATTTTGAATACTAGCATTGAACTAATAATCAATGACAAAGTGACCCACCTTGCCACAACACCAGCACTCAAATCTGTTGTACCTTTTCTTAAGTACAGACTTAACAATATTGCTGTCAGCAGTCCTTTTAAGTGCAGGTGTTGGAGCAGTAAATACTAAGGATTCCTTAAGAAATTGATGGGTTTGCTCATGGGGTGCTCTATTAGCATTTGCATCTTTGCCATTCAGATCACCATACTTACAGTGACCATGAGTGATGTCATGATCATACCTGTTAGTAGGCTCCATCACTTTCCTAAAAGAAATAGGGGGTTTGAAGACTAGTGGCTGAACTAGGGCTTTGCCTTTTCTTTGAGAATTGGCTGCCCTTGTTCTTCCCTTAAAGCCTAATCCTGTCTTACCCTTTTGGGAGATGAAATTATCAATTATGGGTAACACTGACTTTGGCTTAGAAAATTTAGCCACTAGATCCATTTCTTTCTAAAGTCTTACTTCCAGATTCTTGATGTGATTATTTTTGAAAGTGATTGTACCTATCTGAATAACAATTATGTTTTTCAGTTTGGCAACCTCATTCAATTTCAAATCCAACATCTTTGATGAATCTGATGCAGCTAGTTTGAGAGATTCAATTTTCTCAGCCTGCTTCTTGACAAGAAATTTGCTTCTCTTAAGAGCTTGCAATATACCACCATACTCATCAATTAATTGATGAACATCCCCTTCAGATTCAGAACCATCCACATCTCTTGATACAGATGCTTTTGATTCAGATCCAGTATAATACTCAGATACTAAGGATGGATTTTATACCTTACTGGGACCAGGCTGATCATGGCACTGATCTTCCTCATATAGAGCCATCAGCCCTCTGCAATAATGATCTTCACTTCCATTTATGGAATGCAACATTTGCAAGAATTCTGTTTCCACAGAATCCTCTTCTGTAGTGAACAATCCTATATAGGCTTCTGCTTCATCCTCTTCTCCTGATTCTGATGATGAAGTGTCAATCCAACTCTTCTGCTTCTGGGCAACAAGGGACCTCTCCTTTCCCTTGTTTTGATGCTTCTTCTTGTCCTTAGACTCTTTTCTCTTGTCAGGACAATCAACTATGACATGTCCAGGTCTATTGCAGCAATAACAAATAATTTTAGAAGTAGTTTGTTTACTAGGATTAGAGTCATGCATGTCATCCTTAGAAGGTTTCTTCTTCTTATAATAGTCATCTTTGGAGAAGGATGTAGATGGCTTTGTTGTCCATTTTTTCTTCTTCATAAACCTCTGAAACTGCCTTGTAAAGGCAGCAAAATCTTCATCAGAGTTGTGGCTGTCTGAAGTGTTGATGTCAGGATTTTCTGATTCAGCCTCAGCAATTCTCCTAGGTGGAGAAAGTGACTTTCTCATACCCTTTCTTGTGGCTTCAGCCTTGAAAGCTACTGACTTTTCTTTATATTCAGACCTATTACTTTTCTCCTCCTCCTTTCTGATAGTGAGCTGTATCTCATAAGATAACAGTTTTCCAAACAAGGTTGGTGGAGGTATATCAGCAATCCTAGCCACCTCTCTGATGGTATATATTTTTGTATCCCAATCCTTGGTCAGTGATCTGAGAAACTTGTCATTCAGTTCATATGTGTTAAAGACTTTTCCATAGGTCATTATCTCATTTATAATTCTAAAGAATTTCTTATAACATTCAGCTATGCTGTCAGTCTTGGCTTGTCTAAAGCTCTCATATTCTTGATTTAACATGGACTTTCTATCCTCTCTTACTTCTTCAGTTCTCTTCATATAGACAATCAAAGTGTCTCACATCTCCTTGGAGGTTTTGCAATGTACCAGATTCTGGAATGTAGAATCATCTATAGCACTCACAATTATATTTTGTGCTCTCTTGTCTAAGGTTTCTAGGATGATCTCTTCCTTAGTCATTTCAAAATAGCTCTTTGGAATTTTGAGATTTGCATCAAGAACTGATATGTTCATTGGAATAAAAGAACCTTCTTGAACTGTGATGTAAATTCTTGGATCAGATGTCTCCATGAACAATCTCACTCTCTCTTTCCATATGCCAAAGTTTTCTTTCCTACAGATAGGAAGTTTCATGGATCCAAGTTCCTTATGATTCTCACTTGAACCCATTCTGGCTAACAGTTAATTGCCTTGGAGATCTACTCAGACTGTTAGGTCTATATTTGAGTAACCTGCCTCTGATACCACTTGAAAGATTTGGTTTAAAAGAGCCCAAACACCTAGGGGGTGAATAGGTTCTAATCCTTTTTAACAAATCAGGATATTAACAAAGTTATACACAACATAATTATCACAACACAAAGAATAACAATCACAAAAAATTCACAGCACAGACATAATGGTTTATAGTGGTTCCCCAATTTATGGGTACGTCCACTCTCTCCCTTCACCTATCCAGTAGAGAATTGGATTCGGCCAAACTTCCTTCCACTATCTCAGATCCACAGATCTTACAACTCAGAACCCAACTAGTTCCTACAACTCAGACTTCTTCAAGTCCTACACCTCAGATTCTTCCCAAGAATCCTACCTCAGGCAACAACCCTACCTCAACCTTTTTCACCAGGCCTACAATTCAGACTTCTTCAAGTCCTACCTCAGGCTCTCAGTCCTACCTAAGCCTTTATAAATTTACAAATTAGATCTATATAAGATCTTACAAGGAAATTGATTGTTTGAAACAATAAAATCTTCACCCTGATAGAAAGAGAATAAGGTTAAAGCTTCTTGATCAGTTCTTGAATGAACTGATTACTATAGATCCAACCTATCTTAGCTTCTTCAAAGATTCTTAAATTTGTACCAAGTAAGGTTGATCTTCAATTGGAGTTGGAGTTGATCTTCAATCCAACTTCCTTCTTGAATTCACAATCAGATCTGAATTTTCTTACAGACTCTTCAGGATTTGCCTTCTTCTGGGTTTGTCTCTTATTCCCCCTCTCTTGTTCATTACATCTGATTGTGATAGAATAAGTCTATATATAGAATCCATCCAAGGTTACCGGTTTATAATGACCTTCTGACAGCTCTGACAGATGTGTCAGCTTTGTTACTTATAACAGGTTTCAGGTCTTCAGTCTTGACAACTGACTCCTCCTTGAACTTCTATCATAACAGAGAACTGTCAGCATAACACTTCAGATGTGTCGACACAAATAGACCATATATCGACACAAGTCTTTATGATGTCGACATAGCTCCCATAATGTCAACACAGTCATTCTCCATCTTCTTGACACATCTTTTGTTGGATGTGTCGACACAAGTCCTGTGTGTCGACACAACTTCTTCTGGTCTCGACATTACTGGTATTGACAGATTTCTTGAGTGTGTGTCGACACAAGTCCTGTGTGTCAACACAACTGCTTCTGGTGTTGACATAGCTTCTATTGATAGATTTTTTGAGTGTGTGTCGACACAAGTCCTGTGTGTCGACACAACTGCTTCTGGTGTTGACATAGCTTCTGTTGATAGATTTCTTGAGTGTGTGTCGACACAAGTCCTGTGTGTCGACACAACTGCTTCTAGTGTTGACATAGCTTCTGTTGACAGATTTCTTGAGTGTGTGTCGACACAAGTCCTGTGTGTCGACACAAGCCTTCCAGTCTCAATATAGATATTGTTGAGTGTGTGTCGACACAAGTCCTGGGTGTCGACACAACTGCTACTGACAGAATTTTTGTGTGTCGACACAAGTCCTATGCGTCGACACAATCTTGCTTCTGGTGTCGACACATTTCCCTCACAAGTGTTGACACTTGTACTTAGACAATTTTCCTGCATTTCTTTATCCTGTACATTGAAACTCAACATCCCATCAAATACACATTGATGTATATCATTGAGTTAAGTGAGACTTCTCCAAATCTGGTACACAGTTTCCAGTGTACCCAACAAACTCTGAGGTAGAGTTCTTGGGAAGAATCTGAGTTGTAGGATCTTGAAGGATCTGAGCTGTAGAACTTGAAGAAGTCTGAGTTGTAGGAACCTGAAAGGGTTCTGAGTGGTAAGATCTGTGGGTTTGAGAAAAATGGAACTTGGGCCGAATCTAGTTCATTGCTAGATAGACGAAGGGGGAAAGTGGATGCAACTAAATATTGGGGAACCACTATAAATTTGTGTGTCTCTGTGCTATGTTTTGCTTACTCTGATTATTTGTGATGCTTGAATGATTGGATGAGTAGATTTGCTAGTTAAAAATCCTAAAACTACCTATTATAAAGAATTGAACCTATTCACCCCCCTCTAGGTTATTAGTTATTCATTATTGAATTCTTTCAATTGGTATCAGAGCCAGGTTGCTCAAAATTTGACTTAACAGTCAGAGCTTATCTCCAAGACAGTTACAGATATTCAAAATGGGATCAAGTGAGAATCAGAAAGAGCTTGGTTCAATGAAACTTTTCATATGCAGGAAAGAAAATTTTGGTGTTTGGAAAGAAAGAGTCAGATTGTTCATGGAGGCATCTGATCCAAGAATTTATATTACAGTTCAAGAACGTCCTTTTATACCTATGAAAACATCAGTTCTTGATGCAAATAAATCCACTCCTAAGAGTTATGAAGAGATGACTAAGGATGAGATCATCTTGGTTACTATAGACAAAAGGGCACAGAACATAATGGTTAGTGTCATAGATGATTCAACTTTTCAGAATCTGGTCCATTGCAAAACATCAAAAGAAATGTGAGACACACTGGTTGTCTATATAGAAGGAACTAAAGAGGTTAGAGATGATAAAAAGTCTATGCTCAATCAGAAGTATGAGAGCTTTATACAGGCCAATACTGATAGCATTGCAGAATGCTATGAGAAATTCTTTAGGATAATGAATGAACTAATGACTTATGAAAGGGTATTCAGTACATATGAGCTAAATGACAAATTTCTCAGGTCATTAACCAAAGATTGGGATACTAAGATTTATGCCATAAGAGAAGTGGCAAGATTAGCTGATACACCTCCACCAACACTGTTTGGTAAACTGCTGTCCTATGAAATGCAGTTGACAGCAAGGAAAGAGAAGAAGAAATGTAATAAGTCTTTAATCAAGGATAAGTCTGTGGCTTTCAAAGTTGAGGCCATAAGAAAGGGTAGGAGAAAGTCTCCTTCTCCTCCCAGGAAGGTTGTTGAGATAGAAACTGAAAGCTCAGACACCAGCACATCAGATGGTCACAATTCTGATGAAGACTTTGCTGCTTTCACCAGACAGTTCCAGAGATTTGTAAATAAAAATAGCTGGAGAAGCAGGCCATCCACATCTTCTTACCCCAAGAATGATTACTACAAAGGAAAGAAGAAATCCTCTAAAGAGGACAGGTATGGCTCAAAAACTAGTAAACAAACCTCTTCTAAAATAGTTTGTTATTGCTGCAGCAAATCAGAACATGTCATAACTTACTGTCCTGTGAAAAGAAAGGAATCGGGAGACAAGAAGAAGCACCATAAGGGTAAGAAGGAAAAGTCCTTTGTTGCCCAGAAAGAAAAAAGTTGGACTGATTCATCTTCATCAGAATCAGAAAGAGAAGATGATGCTGAGGCCTATATTGGGCTATATTCAACAGAAGTAGATTCTGTGGAGACTGAATTTCTGCAGATGCTGGATGACATCAATTCAAGGACAAAAGACAGTCATTGCTTTGGTCTGTTGGGAGTTGACGAGGAAGGAGACGTCCAGGATCAGCCTGGTCCTAGTAAGGTACATTCCTCACCATTTAGATCTATATATATAACTAGTCCAGAATCAGAAGCATCAACTCAAAAAGGTGATGATGGTTCTGAATCTGAGGGAGACATCAATCAACTGATTGATGATTATGGTGGGCTCCTAAAAGCATTTAAGGAAAGCAGGATCCTAGCCAAAAAGCTGGCAAAGGAGAATGCCTCTCTGAAATTGGCTGCTTCAAACTCAGCAAAAGTGCTGGATCTGAAGATAAAAGAAGTTAGTAAACTGAAGAACATAACTATTATTCAGATGGGTACTATTACTTTCAAGAATGATCATATCAGAAATCTTGAAAGCAGACTTCAAAAGGAGAGGAAATTAGTGGATAAATTTTCTAAACCTAGTATAATTTTACCTTTAATAGATTCCTTCTCCATCCGAAAGAGTAAGAAGGGACTAGGTTACAAAGGTAGAACTAGAGTTGTCATATCTAAAAGTAAAGGAAAAGCTCCAGTACAGCCACTAGCCTCAATGCCCCCTATATCTTTTAAGAAGGTTGATCGGCCATCAAATAGGTATGACCATGAATGCATTTATGGTCACTGTGAGATTGAGAATGGCAATGGTGCAAGTGACTATATGACAGCTCACCAGAAAACTCAACTTGCTCATTCTGGACAATTTGTGTTTGGTGTCCCAGCCCCATCACTCAAACAAAAATAAACAGTTCACTTCCAAGGTCTTACAGACCAGAACCAGACAAAAGGGAAGTCAGATAGCAGGACTAATATGGGCATCACTGAAGCAATCAGGAGCATTCACTCTGAAAAGAAGAATGTTGCCGTTAAGACTCAGTATGTCCCAAGTACATCTGCTACTAGACCAATTCCCAAGAAGTTTTTGACTGATAGACTAGGAAAAGGAACTGTTATACCATCAGATTTAAGAACTAAAGACAGCAATACTGTCAGACCAGTACTTAAGAGGAGGTATAATAAGTATGAGTTCCGGTGTGGTGGTAAGGTGTGTCACTTTGACATTGACTACTTGTTCAATGATAATATCACGAGGGATAGTCTACCTGTCAGTAAAGTTGTAGGTAGGCAGATGCATTTTCAGTCTAACCAGTGCCTAGGACCCAATAAAAATCGGGGTCCTAAGGTTAGATAGTCTTGTTTTATGTAGGTGAGTCCAAGTAGTCATACCCCCATATGGTACTTGGACTATGGTTGTTCCAAGTACATGACTGGAATAAAGAGGATACTAAAGGACTTTATTCCAACTAACAATGGACCCAAAGTCATCTTTGGAGGTTCAAAAAGTGGGATTATAAAAGATTTTGGTAAGATTACAAATGGTTCACACAAGTGGCCTATGTGAAAGGTTTGAAACATAACCTGATAAGCACAAGCCAATTATGTGATCTTGGCTATGACATTTCTTTTCTCAAGGATACGTGTCAAATAAGAAATTCTAATGACCAAGGGGTCATCTTATCTGGCACTAGAAGAGGAAATATTTATTATCTAGATTTTAAATGTATGAGAAGAGATTCTCCTATTTGTCTAGTTGTAGATGAGAAATCCACTCACTGTGTACAATGGCACAAGTGACTAGCTCATCTAAACTACAAGAAAATAGGAAAACTCTTCAGTGGTGATCTAGTCAAGAATGGTCTTGAAGTCAAGTGTATCAAGGAGAGTATCTATTCAGCATGTCAAAAGGGCAAGTAGACTAGATCCTTTTTTAAAAGCCTTGATACCAAAGATTTAGTGAGGTGTCTTTACCTTATGCATATGGATTTGTTTGATCATATGTCAGTTAATAGTCTAGGTAGGAAAGCCTAAACATTAGTAGTAGTAGATGACTTTTCCAGGTTTGCATGGGTGTTCTTCCTAAGGAAGAAATCTGAAACACCTGATGTTTTCCAGACCTTTGTTAAGCAGATACAGAATGAATTTAACAGTATAGTGGTCAAAATCAGAAGTGACCATGAGACCTAATTTCAGTCTGAATGCATGACAAAGTTCTGTGAAAGTATTGGGATTTATCAGGAGTTCTCCTCACCTAGAACACCTCAGCAAAATGGTGTTGCTGAAAGGAAAAATAGAACTCTAATAGAGGCTGGTAGGACCCTACTAAGTGACTCTTCTCTTCCAGAATATTTCTGGGCAGAGGCAGTAAACACTGCATGTCATGTCCTTAATAGGGCCTCTATCACTAAAAGTCATAAGAAGACTCTCTATGAGATTCTAAAGGGTAGAAAACCAAACCTATCATATTTTAGGATCTTTGATAGTAAGTGCTATATACATAACAATGGTAAGTCTCACTTGACTAAGTTTGCTGTCAAGTCCCAAGAGGGAATCTTTGTTGGGTATAGCAACAATAGTAGGACATGAAAGAAATGGATAGATCTTAATTTATTCTAAATTAGAGTTAAGAAATAAATTATCACAGCACAAATAAAAAGAAAGAAAGCAAGCAATCCAGACGACAAAAGGAAATTTATAGTGGATCCCCAACCTGGGTACATCCACTCTTCTACCACCCTTGGTAGGAATCCACTACAGGTTTTGATCAGGTGATTGTCACCAATGAGCTTTTGATCAGGTGCTCAAAAACCAACCCTCAAGTCTTTTGTAAAGAGACTTACAACCAGAATAATTTTGAAGGGAATTAAAACCCTATACAGAGGTGGGGATGAGAGATTGATAGAAGTCTTCTTTTCTCAAGTCAAAATGAGAAGACTATGCGGATTATGTGATAGTTTCAAAGCTCCTCCTGAGATCTTGAATGGTTCAGGAGTGGAAGCTTTGCTAAGGGTGAGTTTGCCTTCAGCTTTGATGTTGCTCTGCAGCAGGATTCTAGACTGATATGTATTTCTTGTCTCTTGAAAGCCTTGGAGCATATGAAGAAGATGAAGTTAATCTGTATATTTTTCTTTCAATCTCTGATTCCTTTTTTTGTCACTTTATGATATATATAATTTATATACAATCTTCTGTATATCATATATATATATCCCTTGGACTAATTCAAACATTTGAATTCTTGTCTTGAAATGGCTGAAGTCTATTCCCGAGAATGGTAATTTCTTTGGGAATCAATTGACATTTAATCTCTGATTTAATTCATAATCAATGCAGCCTCCAAAAGGCTATATTCTTTAAGAATATATAGCATTAATTCTGATAGCTATAAATGCCTGCAATTAAGCCTTAATAAATTCTGTCAGCTGTAAATAAAACTGTCTGAAAAACTGCACAGGAAATCGCCAAACTTTATTTTAAAGCTTCTTTATTTTGCATTCTGCGTTCAGAGAATTCCGCATTCTTCGTTCAGAGAATCTGCGTTCAGAGAATTCTGCGTTCAGAGAATTCTTCGTTCAAAGAATTCTGCCTTCACTTCTTCTGAAATACTTTTGAGGCATACCTGGAGAATCCTATGACCCATGACTATACATTTTGGGTCAATCTAATAAACCCTAATAGTGATCCTTACCCAAATCCAAACTAGGGTTCCAACAATCTCCCCCTATTTGGGTGAGGACAATACTCACATAAAATAAAACACAAAGCAAAAATAATCTGCTTGAATTAAAAGTTTTTCAGCAGATGTACAATGCTACTTTGAGAAATTAAATACATGAAACAAAAAGCTACTGGAGAATCCTAATAAGCAATTTTCTTTACAAATAAAATAGACAATCTCCCCCTATACATCTACTATTGTATCCTCTATATTTCCTGAAAAGAGAGATTAGGAGTTCTGGACCCAGATTACCTTGGGTCCTATTTTTCTTTCACAATAATAATTTGAAATAAAAGAATAAAAATTTATGTTTTGAAATTCTTAGTTCGACGAAAAATATTTTCATTGATCTGAGTTCGACGTTCGACGTTCTCGGTTCGACAAAGGGTATTTATTTCGTCGATCAAGATTTTCTGACCAGAAATCTCTGTTCAGAGATCGTCGACCTGAGTTCGACGAAAGTGTAGTTTTCGTCGAGCTCCGTTCGACGAACTATGTTGAACATAATTTTTCTTAAATTTTTTAATTTGTTTTGGTAAAAATTCAGTTATGTTGTCAAAATCAAGGGAAGAGATAATCTGATTCACATTCTGATTCTTCATCAGAGACTGATTCTTCATCATGCCTGCTGCATGAAGCATTTATTGTCATTAGGCAGAACTCTCTTGCTCTTGACTCTTTTTCATCTTTGTTGCACATACGAAGCTTCAGAGTCACTCCAAGATTCAGTATTTAATGTTTTTTCTTTTGCTGATCCAACAGCCATTACTATGAGGGAGTCTCAGATGTCTTTTGCTGAAGTACATTCAACAACTCCTTCAAAAATGTCATCAGACATTGATTGAGCAAGGATGTCCATTGTTCTTGCATTAGCAATCTTTATCAATTTTTGGGCTTCTGTCCATTGAGGTGATGGAACAGCATTCATGCTTGTTATTTCCAATGGTTGATAAGGACCTGTCAAAATAGAATTGAAAATGGTTTCATCAATAGAGTTCATAAAAAGCCTAATCCTTGCCTTCCATAGTGCAAGCTTATCCAGATTGCACTTAGGAGGTCCAGTGCTTGAACATTCTTCATTTTGTGCCATGAAAAACTCTTAAGAAATTTAAGATCTATCAGATCGTTTTGGTTCAGGTGTTAGCTTGTATAATCAAAGAATGACCCTCTGATACCAATTGAAAGAGAGGGATGGATCTTAATTTATTCTAAATTAGAGTTAAGAAATAAATTATAATAAAATAGGCTAGACTACCACAACATAACACAGCACACAAAGAAATCACACAACAACCAGACGACACAAGGAAATTTATAGTGGTTCCCCAACCTGGGTACATTCACTCTTCTACCACTCTTGGTAGGAATCCACTACAGGTTTTGATCAGGTGACTGCCACCAATGAGCTTTTGATCAGGTGCTCAAAAACTAACCCTCAAGTCTTTTGGAAGGAAACTTGCAACCAGAATAATTTTGAAGGGAATTAAAACCCTGTACAGAGGTGGGGATGAGAGATTGATGGAAGTCTTCTTTTCTCAAGTCAAAATGAGAAGACTATGTGGATTATGTGATGTTGTCAAAGCTCCCCCTGAGATCTTGAATGGTTCAGGAGTGGAAGCTTTGCTAAGGGTGAGTAGGCCTTCAGCTTTGATGTTGCTCTGCAGCAGGATTCTAGACTAATATGTATTTCTTGTCTCTTGAAAGCCTTGGAGCAGATGAAAAAGATGAAGTTGATCTGTATATTTTTATTTCAATCTATGCTTCCTCTTTTTTTGTCACTTTATGATATATATTATTTATATACAATCTTCTGTATATCATATATATAAATATCCCTTGGACTAATTCAAACATTTGAATTATTGTCTTGAAATGGCTGAAGCCTATTCCCGAGAATGGTAATTTCTTTGGGAATCAATTGGCATTTAATCTCTGATTTAATTCATATTTAATGCAGCCTCCAAACATCTATATTCTTTAAGAATATATAGCATTAATTCTGATAGCTATAAATGCCTGCAATTAAGCCTTAATAAATTCTGCCAGCTGTAAATAAAACTGTCTGAAAAACTGCACAGGAAATCACCAAACTTTATTTTAAAGCTTCTTCATTCTGCATTCTGTGTTCAAAGAATTCTGCATTCTTCGTTCAGAGAATCTGCGTTCAGAGAATTCTGCGTTCAGATAATTCTGCGTTCAGAGAATTCTTCGTTCAAAGAATTCTGCCTTCACTTCTTCTGAAATACATTTGAGGCATACCTGGAGAATCCTATGACCCATGACTATACATTTTGGGTCAATCTAATAAACCCTAATAGTGATCCTTACCCAAATCCAAACTAGGGTTCCAATAGGACATATAGGGTCTATAACTTGACTACACAAGTTGTGGAAGAATTTGTTCATGTAGGTTTTGATGAATCCATGCTTATTAACAATGAGCTGCCTTGCATTTCATCTAGTTCTGCAGGTCTAAAGGACAAATTAGAGATGCTATCCATTAAAAAAGTCAAGACAACAGAAGAAAATACAGAAGATGATGGATGTTATCAAGGGGGAGCTCTAAAACAACAAGCTGATAATATTCCACAAATGGAAGTTGAAGACACTGAAGAACAGACTGCTGTAGAAAGGATGCATCAAGCAATGAGACATCTATAAGATCATTCAGCCTACCAAATCATTGGTGATGCTAGACATGGTGTAATGACAAGGAGCAAGAGAATGAACACTATACTATGTTCAAGCTTTCTGTCCCAGGTGGAACCTAAGAAGTTTTAGGAAGCTATTAAGGATTCTCACTGGATAGGTGCCATGCAAAAAGAACTAAACCAGTTCAAGAGATGCAAAGTATGGAAACTTGTTCCTAGACCAGAAGGACACAATGTTATTGGAACAAAATGGATCTACAGGAATAAGTTGGATGAGAATGGAATCATAATCAAAAATAAGGCAAGGCTGATAGCTAAAGGTTACAGACAGGAAGAAAGGATAGACTTTGACCAAACTTTTGCTCCTGTAGCAAGGTTGGAGGCCATAAGACTATTCCTTGCCTATGCAGCCTATCAAGGATTCAATGTCTACCAGATGGATGTCAAGTCAGCATTTCTGAATGGAGACTTGAAGGAAGAAGTATATGTAGAACAACCATGTTGATTCTCATTTTCCAAACTATGACTATAAACTTAAGAAAGCCCTTTATGGGTTGAAACAGACTCATAGGGCTTGGTATGCGACATTGTCTACCTTCCTCATTGAGAATAAATTCTCAAGAGGGAAAATAGACAAAACTCTATTCCTTAGGAAATCCAAAGGCAAGATCATAGTAGTTTAGATTTATGTTGATGACATAATTTTTGGATCTACTGAAAATAACTTTTGCAGGAAGTTTGCTAAACTTATGCAAGGAAAATTTGAAATGAGCAGTATGGGTGAGCTAAAGTTCTTTTTAGGACTTCAAATAAAACAGACTGATGATGGCTTGTCCATATCATAGTCTAAGTTCACTAAGGAGTTGATAAAGAAATATGGTATGAATATAAAATTAACCATGAAAACTCCAATGGGGTCAAGTATGTCATATGCAAAGATGAAGCAGGAAAACATGTTGATGAGACTTTGTATAGAGGGATAATTGGCTTCCCGACTTTTATTGGGCCACTAGAGCCATAGTAGGCCAAATAAAAGTGACTTGAATCCTACCCATGACCTAGTATAAGGTAACCCTAAGCAAAAAGTGGAGCTAGAGAACTCCAACTTTAGTTCTGTCAGTTCCTATAACATCGTATAGATAGTACAAATGCATCGGAACTCGTTCCATTGGACCTCGAGGTCATGTAGTGGATATGCCCATCCCTCGTAAAACGTCGCGAAGACAAGATTTTGAATATCGGTCTAGAGAACTCTGATTTGAGTTCTGTCAGCACCTATGGCCTCGTATAGACAATACGAGCACGTCGAAACTCGTTGCATCACAATCCGAGGTCTAACAATGAGTATAGACATTTTGACCGATTTAGTGCGCCACAACGCGCAGATTTTGGACTTTTACCAAACAAACTCTGATTTGACCACAGTTAGTGTCTCTAGACCTGTATAGTCAATATGAAGTCAATAGAAGTCGTCCCGGACAATTTAAATGATGAATGGTCAACTCTAGGTCAAATCGAGCGTGATCGTGCACCGAAAAGCGTGCACACACAAAATATAACATGACATCCCAAATTTGACCCGACCCCGATGTCTTGGACCCACTTTGACTTTGAACAGCATGGGGGACCCACCCTAGGGTTAACTTTGGTCAAACCCCCTAAAATTCAAATTTTTGGAATTTTTCCAAAGGAGACACACACATCCTCCTCATTAGTGGTCTGCCCTTCTCCCCCTCACCCGTGGGCCACCAACCAACAAAAAGGAAGTCCATGGGCCAAGATGGGTCAACACCTCCTTACCCCTCCTTCTTCCCTTCTATTTAGGAATCAAGGCCCAAGACCACCTAAGGCAAACCCAAAGAGGAGGCCCCACCTACTCTTGGCCAACCAGGAGGAGCCAAGTGTCCACCCTAGTGGAGGAGAAGAACTCCTTCTCTCCCTCCCTCTCGGGTTAATCCACACCGGGGATGAGGGTGAGGCTGCCCCCCCCCCCCTCTGGCTATAAAATCCCCTGCCCCTACCTTTTCCCTCACTAAGCCAAACGAGCCCAAGGGAGCCCTCACCGGAACCCTAGCTCACTGGAAAAACCAGCCCGTGCACCACCACCCCGCCACCTTGCATGGCCAACCAAGCCCCTCCTGCACAGGTAGAAGCTCTCTCCTCCTCCTTCCCTATATTCTGGACGATCTGCATGGGCCTCCCGATGGCCGGAGCGCCGCCGGCACCACCCGACCACGGCTCCAGGTCGGGTGGTGGCCGCAGGAAAACTAGCCCCTCCCAGCGCCGGGGGTGGTGCTGGAGAAGGGCTAACCCATCACGATGACTTTCCCGATGGGGAAAGCCGGGGTGCTGCCAGAAAATGCCGCTCCAGCGGCACGCGAGAAGCAGGGTTTTTGCTCGGTTTTGCCTCCGGCGGCGGTCGACGACGGTTGGTTGCCGGACCACCACCGGAGCAGAGCCCTACCCCCAGCGTGTCGGCTAGGGGTGGTTTCGGTGTCGGGCTTAATGCCGGGGAGGCGGGGTAGTGCGGTGGCGCTTGGAGTAGAACCACCGCCACCCCTCTCTCTGGTTGGCTAAATTAGGCGGTGGTCGGAGGTGGAGGGCCGCTGGACCACCACCCAGGGACTCGTCAGCCCCCGACAAACCTGCCAGGGCGGCGCCGGCACCCAGTAGAGGCCGGCCGGCGGTGGCTAGGGCCACCGCCTCTTTCTTCTGCAATGAAGTAATCGTCGTCGTCCATCTCCGGTGAAGAGATGGACCGCGGAGATCTCCTCTTCCCACCCACCCACCCCTCCATTTCTGCGCCCCCATAGCGGATCCGCGGCTGATCCGCTGTGGGGAAGCAGCGGCGTGTTAAGCTATCCAACTCGATCTCAGCCACAAAAAAGGTATTTGATCTACTATTTGCCGACCTAATCTCAACATCGAACTTTGTGAATTTTTTTGGGCCAAATCAGAGCCCCAGGGGACAAAATGGTCAACATAAAAAATGTTCCTCTCAATAAGGACTCCCTCCACAAAAATTTTGAGATTTTTTGCATATAATTTTATTTTTTAAAAGCCTAAACAAAAATTATTTGACTAAAATAAAGGCCCAAAGTGGCTCGGAAAATTATGAAATTTTTTTTAGGCTTAGTTTATATCACTTTAGAAGTTATATTAAAATTTGGTGGCATGGTGATAAAAATCGACATGTTTCCAAATTTATGGAATCTTAGGGCCGCGCTCAAAATTTATTTTGCTCTTCCTTCTCGGAAACGAAAATTAGAGTGCACGACTACTCTCCCTAAATTGGATATTAAATTTAAATTGTTTACCAACAAGAATGGCTGAGGCAAGAGGACACGCTCTGAACATTTTGAGATTTCGTGAAACCACTAAGCGCTACGACCCTCAGGTAGTTGGGCAGACTCGGAAAATAGAATACGAGTCGCGTATTGCTAATCATTCCCAACGAATAACAAAGAATGTAACCCCCAAAAGAATTTGGATCTGATTAAGCCGTAATCTAAAACGTGCAACCAAATTAACGGATCTGACTCATAAATATAAACCAAGGAAATATTGAAAACGAAGAAGGAAATGTAAATGCCTCATGAAAACTGTGAAGGAACAAAAATTACCTCCTGAGAACGGAGATGGAACTAAAGCCTTCTAAATGGAGTGACTGGACTACTAACCCTTTTCTTTACGATTACTCCAGTCTCGTACTAGTCAAGCTCATTTTATTTCAGTACTACTCCAGTCTCGTACTTGTCAAACTCATTTCAGTACTTTCAATTCAGTACTACTCCAGTCTCATACTGGACAAGCTCATTTTATTTGAGTACTACTCCAGTCTCGTACTAGTCAAGCTCATTTCATTCCAGTACTTTCAATTCAAAACTACTCCAGTCTCATACTGGTCAAGCTCATTTCAGTACTTTCAATTCAGTACTATTCCAGTCTCATATTGGTTAAGCTCATTTCATTTCAGTACTTTCATTTCAGTACTACTTCAGTCTCGTACTGGTCAAGCTCATTTCATTTCAGTACTTTCAATTCAGTACTACTCTAGTCTCATACTGGTCAAGCTCATTTCATTTCAGTACTTTCAATTCAGTACTACTCTAGTCTCGTGCTGGTCAAGCTCATTTTATTTCAATACTTTCAATTCAGTATTATTCCAGTCCTGTACTGGTCAAGTTCGTTTCGGTTCAGTACTTCCGATTCAGTTCTACTCTAGTTTTGTACTGGTCACATTTCAATATGCAGCATTTATTGTCAGTGGTTTAAATTACTGCAATTTACTATTATTAGCACGGGTCCTGCTCTGACGAGCAGTTGTATGTTAAAGTTGAGCCTTAGCCGAGGATAATTGGAGTTGAGGTGTTCCTCCAGGGTTAGCCTCAAATAAGTGCCCACACGCTCCTTGTCGAAAGTTGAGCTGAGCGACGCTGCCTGAAGGTTAACGTCTAGTAGGGCATACCGTCGCAGACCCGGTGCGTATTAGCATAAAAATTGATTGATTGCTTGAAAATTGCTTGCAGTAAAATTGTGGCGAGTCAGTCCCTTCCGCAGACCGTTCATACCAGTGCGGGAAGGTCGATAACTCAAGGCGACATGGAGATGGATACCACGGGTGATCGGCCATTATGTCGTGTTCCCTGATGGGTTTTCCTCCGTCGGTCAGCCAAAATACGGTAACGCTGGATGTGGCTCATATCTAATGGTACACAGAGTTGTACGTTGGGGCCTAGGGCTGTGCTGTACGACCATCCCCAGAAGTGGCAGGGCTGGCCACTGTCACCGATGGCCACATCGGTGAGGCCCGCGGGGATCGCTGCCCTGCTTGAAAAGAAGCGGCCCATACTATATCGACATAGGATGTGTGTGTGCGGCTTGAATGCCTGCGATAGGATACAAAAGGTGTATTTTTGGTGTGCTGGTGTACTAGTAGAGCTCTTTTCATAACTGATGTTAACATTGCTACCATTTCATTTATGCTACGTTTCTTTATTACAGCTCCTAGATTAAACACTGTTCTAACCCTCTCATGCTTTGACTATCTTATATTGTTGGGTGCGTGTGCGCTCTTCCCCAGGATATGGATCCGGGGAGGGGATTTGTTTCTACTTAGCCCTGTGACTAACAGTTATTTAAATGACCATTCACAGGAAATGGAGCATCGTAGTGATTCCCTGTCATAGGAGAATGCGCCATCAGTTAGGACTACTCAAACTGAAGTACCAACGATGTCTCAAGAGTTTCGAGACGTGAGTACCAGTGAGCAGTATAAAGATGAAGAATGAGGGTTAGGTGTAGAACTCGTACAGCCTGCGGGCTTATATAAGAATATAGGCTAAGGCCTTGTACTGATGTAAATATTATAAAGTTATATATATATTAGTGTTTTTCTGTTACTGCTTCCGCAATTCTCTGATGTGTTGTGAATGTTATGATTTTAGCCTAAGCAAGGAGGCCAACGAGTGCTTAGGAGAGTGAGTCATCACCTCTTAAAAGAGCACTGGGTGGACGCCTTGTGCTCGTAAGATCCCCTCCAGCTCGAACCGGGGCAAGGGTTTGGGGGGGGGGATCTTACACAAGGTATCTCAGACTCAGCTTTTTCAAGCGTCGAATTCTTGATACTCTCTTGAATGACTTAATTTTGAGATAAACTCAATCGCCAACCATAAACTCCACGTTTCGGTGTTTGGCGTGGTAATATTTAGCTTGCCTATCTTGTGCAATAAACAACCATTCTTGAATTAAATGTATCATTGAAGTTGAATTTTCAATGTCCTTACGTTTATATAACTTTGATTCACCTGTTTCTACCCAAGCCAATGGAGTACAACACTGCCTACCATATAAGGACTCAAAAGGTGTCATTTGTATACTCGCTTGGTAGCTATTATTATAGGGGAACTCAATCATAAACAAGTGGTCTTCCCACCTTTTTCTAAAATCCAGGATGCACATGCGAAGCATATCCTCCATCGTCCTGTTTACCCTTTCGGTCTGACCATCCGTTTGAGGATGAAAAGCCGTGTTGAATTTCAGCTTGGTACCCAACAGCTGATGAATAAGCTTCCAATCATTCTATGTGAAATTCCCATCTCGATCACTAACGATGCTACGGGGTACACCATGCAATCGTACGATCTGTTCAACATAAAGTTTAGCTAACTTTTCAACTGAATCGTCCATTTGATTCAGAATGAAGCGTGCTACTTTGGTCAACCGATCCACGATTACCCAAATGGAATCATTCCCGCATTGTGATTTCGGCAAATTGTGTACAAAATCCATCGATATATCGTCGAACTTCTATTTCGGTATAGGCAACGACTTCAGGAAACCACTAGGTCTTTGACACTCAGTCTTTACTATGACACAAGTCTGACACTTTGCCACATAAAGTGCGATGTCCTTTTTTAAATCTGGCCACCAGAATAATTTCTTCATATCTTTGAACATTTTTGTGTTTCCTAGGTGGATTGAGTACTAGGTGAAATGAGTCTCGTACATCAACTCCTCCCGCAACTTACCAATATTCAGGACGCACAGCCGACCATCCTTCCACAAAATATCGACGTTTAGCGAGAATTGAGAATTTGACTCATCCCCTATCTCCACTATATAACGCTTCATGCTTTCGTCAAGCTTCAATGCTTTTCGAATTCTGTCTGCGAGGTCATATTGCACCTCCGTCCAATTTAAGCATGCTTCCTCACTCATTCTCTTGTCAATAAAAGAGATATCCAGAGCCTCCAACTCACGAATCAGATGTTCATCATGTATCTATAGCCAATTTGCTCGTGTTGGAGCCTTGCGACTCAGTGCATCTGCCACTATATTTCCCTTCCCGGGAGTGTAATGGATCTCAAAGGTGTAATCCCCAAGAAACTCCATCCACCTCCGCTGGCGCATATTCAGATCTTTCTGATGCAGCAAGTATTTCAGGCTCTTATGGTTCGTAAAGATATCAATCTTCACGCTATTCAAATAGTGCCGTCATATCTTAAGAGCGAACATTACGACAGCCAAATCCAAGTCGTGAACTGGATAATTCCTCTTGTGTACTTTCAATTGGCGAGAGCCATAAGCAATCGCATGTCTATATTACAAAAGGACGCAACCTAAGCCGCTCCCTGATGAATCACTATAGATTTCAAAGCCTTTTGTACCACATGGTGATCACAACACAGACGTCGTGGTCAAACGACTCTTCAATTCCTCAAAATCTTGCGCGCACTCTGGCATCCAGATGAACTTTTGATTCTTTCTTGTTAATGTCGTGAGAGGTAAAACAATCCTTGAAAAGCTCCCTACGAAGCGCCTATAGTAGCCGACAAGTCCTAGGAAACTCCTGACTTCCGCTACCGAAGTAAGTACAGGCCACTCTCGTATCGCAGCAATATTTACCGGATCCACATCAATACTCTCTCCACTAACGACATGACCTAGAAAAGCTACTGAAGATAGCCAAAACTTACACTTAGAGAATTTGTCATATAAGCGATTTCTTCTCAGAGTATGCAAAACCAACCTCAAATGTTTCGCATGCTCCACTTCAGACTGAGAGTATACCAGTATATCGTCAATAAAGACAATCACAAACAGGTCCAAATACTCTCGAAAAGTCTTGTGCATCAAATCCATAAACACTGGTATTGCATTAGTGAGCCCAAAAGGCATCACAGTAAATTCATAATGCTCATAACGTATACCAAACGCTGTCTTGAGGATATCACTCTCCCGAATTCTCAACTGTCAATAGCCGGACTTCAAATCCAACTTTGAATAAATAGTCAATCCCACTAGCTGATCAAAAAAATCATCGATTCAAGGAATCAAAAACTTGTTCTTTTCTGTCAACTTGTTTAGTTCACGATAATCAATGCATAGACGCAAACCTCCGTCCTTCTTCTTCACAAAGAGAACTGGTGCACTCCAAGGTGACATACTTGGACGTATATAGCCTTGCTCTAGCAATTCTTGCAACTAAACTTTCAGTTCTGTCATCTCCTTTGTCGCCACTCAGTACGGTGAACGTGACACATATTTCACACATAGAACCAGCTCAATAGTGAAGTCAATCTCTCGCTGAGGTGGAATCCCAGGGTGATAATTAGGAAACATATCTGCAAACTCCGATACAACATGAACATCACTTATATTGGGCTTTGGCTCTACAACCTCTAATAATGTGAAAAACAATCATGCGCCCTTCCGAACCACCTTGATTACTTGGAGAGCAGACATAAATATCTTGCTCGATCCTTGCATACCCGCGAACTTAGCCTCACGTTCGGTCTTTTGCCCTAGTATGACTTTCTTAGAGTTGTAATTAATACAGACACTCTGCTCTTTGAGCCAGTCCATACCAAAGATTACATCAAACTCAGATATCAGCAGCACAGATGCATCCAAGCCAAAATCATGACTTCTTATTCGCACCTTAACACAACAAGCTTTATCTGCGCGCATCAAGCACCCGTTAAACAACAATACATTCACACAATCTGTTGGCACAAAAGAAGGCACTCCGATACGCACTATGAAGTCCTTAGACAGAAAGGAATGAGAAGCTCTTATATCGAACAATGCTCTCGCCGGATAATCCAATATCAGGGCAAAGTATAATTTAAACAAATCATACAAAAGCAACACACAAGGTACCAAGTATTGAAAGCAGAAAAAACTGTATCTTAAATCATACCTGTTACGACGTCATCTTGTTTTATGACCTCCTGTTGGCCAAGATTATAGACGCGGGGTTGCGCTTGGGATGTAGTTGATTCCACCACTATCTTTCCCTTTTCAACATATGACGCACCTGTCTTTTTTTCCATATTTGAAAGGCCACTCTGACAATCACGAGCCTATTTCCCACCTTTCCACATGTGTAACAAGTGAACGGATCTCGCCCTGTCGTCACTTCAGACTTAGTAGAAGTAAGAGCCGGTCCAGAAGTTTTGGACTTCCTGTTCTATCTTCGATACCCAGACTTTGCAAGACTAGGTACTTTGAAATCTGGCTTCTTTATTGCTAATTCATTCTTACGCTGCACGCACTTCATATCTTGCTCTAAGGAACGAGCCATATTGACCAAGGTCAGAAAACCTTGCGTCATCGGACCTGAGATAAGCAACCATAGGTCATCGCGTAGTCCTTCAAAGAACTGATTTGTATTTCATTCCTCATCTGCAAACGTAAAGCCTGCATAACATCCCAACCTTGCAAACTCGTGCAAGTAGTCATCCACAGAAATCTCGCATTGAGTTAACCTTTGGAACTAGTTTTCCATTATAATCTGTTGTGAAGATGGAAGATATCTTGCAAGAAATAGTCTCGAGAATTCCTCGATTGAGATCTCAACCAACGGCCGACAAGCAAACTGGTGCAGTTACAACTCATCACACCATAGCCTCGCCTCTCCATCTAATAAGAAGGTAGCTATAGTGACTTTCTGCCACTCCTCCATTTTCTTTGCCGTCATGGTTCTCTTTATTCACGAGAGCCAGTATTCAGCTTGTGTTGGGGTTCCAGTTCCCGCAAACACAAGATGATTGAAACTCATCACGTGTTTTAATTGCCTTTCTGTCGCTCGTCTTGCGGCCACTAGCTCAACGACCACTTGTCTCACTGCCACATGCTCAACTATGCCAACCGGTTCTTGGACCACCGCAGGGGTAGGAGGTTGTCCTCGTCCTCCTAGTTATGCATTGATTAGTGCGAACACGGCCTAAACAACCAACTTTATCGTTTTCGCAGAAGGAGGAGGTGTTGACACCTCAGTTGGTGCACTACTACCTGCCGAGCGTTGGGGTTCATGCTGCCCCACACCACTTCTAGTTGCCAATAATTGTGAACCACACAATTAAGCAACTGAAAATATTGCAAAAAGTAATTATAGGAACAATCAGGTTTCACAAACATGTGTATTTTCATTGCTAAGTGGACATTATTGAGTTCGTTCATGTTATAACGGTAACACACATACACGTGCTCACCACCCCTTAAAAGAATTCGACCATGAATTCGAATAAGAAAGACCGACACCAGAAGCTGATACCAAATTGTAACAACTCCATCTATCACGTAGAATATAACAGAAGATCCGACCAGGGCCCCACGCCATATTCTACGGTCAGTCAACGGAGTTACTCATTGAGACCGTTTCATCTTATACGCATCCTAACTCAGAGTGCATTCTAACAAAAGTAATTATTTTAGTTGTAGAATCCACATGCCAGGAATGTCCACTATAACATAGAAATGAATATATACAATACAACATGTTCTGGCCATAAGGTCTTACAACAATTTTCTTTAGAAAATGTATCTTTCATATATCGGCACGCAGATAGGCCACACGTGAAAGCAGTAAGCATTCTCCTTTGGGCCTTCGAGGGCCAGCCAATCGTAGTATAATGGACTTCAGCCCGCTACTTTCCACTTAGATCTCCAACACCTGCATAGCACGACCCGCCAAAACGTGGTAAAATAACGCAATAGTCAGCATTAGCTGACCAAATTATAACGACTCAACCCCTCACTCGGGGCGGCGGATCTCCTTCCCTGCAAACAATAACATATATATCTTCTGGCAATCAGAACGTACAATTTAATCACCATTCGCTACAGAAGTAGGCACAATTGGCCTAACGTGATGTGCACTCAGGGCACATTCTCAGTGTACCAGACTTCTCTAGATCCCACCACCATCCACAGTCCCAGACTTGATGGTTCACACTTGAGCATTCTAGTCTTTCTGGCTCGGGGTCTAAGACTCTTATTATGCCAACGATGAAAGCCAATTATTTTAGGCAATCTAGTCCGAATGACATAACGCAGGTACGGTTCAGCTACAGCCCGTTGCTCAAATCGTCATGCTAATACTGACGGTCAAAGCCATCATGGCGAATGATAAGACACGAGTCAGACTCCCCTTGTACGTTTGGCTCTCTGACCTTTTTAGATGTGCACTTTAGGCTCAACAGCTTCAATTGCCGCCCACATTGTCCATAAGACCTGAGCTCACAGTGATCACATCAATGGATCTCACAGCCATAATAGCTGGGCTCATCAAGCTCTCTACTTCAAATAATAGCCCCCAGGTCTCCAAGAGACAAGCCTCTCATAGTTCACTGGGAGTTATCGTCGACGGTATCACTACCGTCACGCAGTAGGGGACAAAATTTGTTTCTTCCTTCAACATTTGGGTGTTTTTCTGTAGAGTATCTCCAGTACTATCACTGCAGCATCCTGCACACCCTTGACCCAGGAAACTACACGTTTATCCACAGAGTCTTCTCCGACACGCAATACAAATCATCACCAATCTAGACCAACCTGTCCAGATGGGCTTCATAGAGCATGTCTATTCCGTACTTTGATTCCGAATTCTATATACAATTTCTATCGGGGATCACAACGATCTACCCATTGGAAACCACCCTTTTCTTCACCTTTTGGTGAGAGGTTCCATGCACATATGCAAATTGAGGACTTCACTTGTCCAAGGAGAAAGTTATTACCCTCGTTGATCGCTTAGGAGCCATTCTCTTGCTCTTGATCCGAATAAAACTGATCACCACAGCTCCCTCTCCGCGGATCTGGGTTCGACTCACGAATCCGATCACATGAACACCTTCTCAATAGGGATGGGTCACCCTTGCACTCTATTCCTGGCTTTTCCCTTTCCATTCCTCAAGAACTAAGAGAGAGAGAGAGAGTGAATGAGAGAAAATGAGAAATAAATCTCATTTCAATCCTTTATCAGGAAGCTACCGCCGAGCGGTATCATAGGCGGTACCATCCAGAGATGATTTGTTGATTTAATTCGGCTATCGCCGCGTGATATCTCACTACCGCCCCTCAGCAGGTTCTCAACGATTCGTCGAGTGCATTGAGTGTGTCGAGTGGTATTGCCGCACGTTACCTTTCTATCGCCACGTGATACCTTCTTGAAATATAGGTTGATTTAATTCAGCCAAATATCGCCGACGTTAACGCTACTGCCTGGCGGTAACACCCAAAAATCAACTCCTCATTTTCAGGAACTTTGGGGAATTACAATTATACCCTACAAAATGCCTTCAAAACATTTTTTAAACAAATTTAATAAGATATGATTTGTCATTGTTCAATACATAGCAATTGCTCCCAAAAATGTTGAAGTAGGACAATGTTGGTTTTCTACCATTCATTAGTTCATAGGGAGTTTTATTGTGATTCTTGTTGGCTAAAACACTATTTTGCACGTGATAAGCTGTGTTGACTACTTCAGCCTAAAATGCTCTGGTAGTACAGAGTCACTCAACATGGTCCTGCTAGCTTCTATAAGTGTTCTATTCTTGCTCTCAGCAAATCCATTTTACTATGGAGTTCTGGGTGAGGATAATTCTTGAAGAATACATAGTTCCTTGCAGAAATTTGTCATAGTTCCAGATTGGAATTATGTACCATGATCACTTTTGCTTGACAAATGGCATAAAGATGTCTCGAGTATCTAACTTTTGTTAGACTTCTGTCATATCCATCAAAGATGACCTTAGGTCTATCTTCAATAGAGGTAAATTCCTTGAGTAGACTTCTAGGTCTAATCATATGCTTGGAACACTCACTGTTCAAATATCATATTGGATTTTTAATGGTCTTTGGATAGCCTTACAAAACAAATTACTTCTGATTAAATACCCATAAGATTTTGGGTCCTTGTTTTTTTAAGTTGTTATTTACTGTGTGTAATATTGTCAGATTATTATGCAGCTTGACACGATACTCTAGGCACTGTTGGGTTGAACCAGTAGTATTCTAGGACAAGGTGGCATGTCTTGCCATATCATCAGCAGTCATATCTATTTTTTTCTCTTCTGGTTTGCTTTAAAAGTGGAATAAGTATGTTGATGACCAAAAGAGCAGCATTAAGAGATTTTGACTTTTCTGCTGATGTTTTTGTTGCTTGTTGAAATCCGATTTCGGTCCCAAGAAGAGTTCGGACCCAAAGGGGTAGCCACCATTTGCTTATCCTGAGCTAGAACTCTTGGCCAAAGACTTTGAACTAAGGATTGGACTCTGAGCTGTAGTGGAGAGGTCTTACCACACACCAAAAAGATCTAAGATAGCTTCTCCTCCCAAGCCAAGACTGAGCTGTGCACCTTGGAGGGCACCAGACACCAACCAAAGTAAACCAGAGGAGGAAGAAGCAAAGAAAAAGCCCCCCTTCAAAGGTGCCCTTAATGGTCTATTTATATTTTTTCTGACTTGGCCTGCAAATAACGCAATCCCGTCTTTTGGAAATGTTATACGCAACCCAAATGGGTCTGCCAACAGCAAAACTACACTATTTGGAGGGGCTATTAGCAGGCTAGTGGGGGCATTCTGGTAAAAATAATGCTAAGCGAATTGCACTCGCTAACTCCACTCGCTCGGGCCTGTGAATGCCCCTATTGAGGTTAGTGTACAACCCCGTATCCGCCGAGTGGGCCCACGGAGGCCAGACCGGACCGGTCTAGACCGCCTCACGGCCGGGCAGGGCTCACCGCCGAGCTCGAACTCGGCAGATCGTTGTAATGAGCTCGGAGATCGTCGGGTCGAGCTCAGGGTCTTGCCAGCCGAGCCCGCACTCGCCGAAGCGTAGCTGCTCGCCAGCCGAGCCCGCACTCGCCGAAGCGGAGCTACTCGCCAGCCGAGACCGCACTCGCCATTGGACGAGCAGAATCGGCGAGTGCCTGCCCCATCGGGCTCTCGCCGCCCTGGCCGAGCAAGGGATCCAGTGGCCATCCCGCCCCAGCTGATCTGCCCCTGGCCCCTCATAACAGCGGAGTTTGGCTGTTGGCAGACCAGCCCAAGGGGGCTTCCAGTAATTTCAGACCAGCAGAGGTAGGCTATTTGCAGGCCATTTTCAGTTCTCTATAAATAGGACCCAAGGGGTATCTCAGAAGGCACGCTTACGAATTCTCAGGCCACCTAGCGCTTTCTGAGGTACCTTAGCCCGACAATCGGCTAAGGAGGAGAAGCGCTCTAAGATCTTCCGGGTGTGTGGTGGGACCTCCCCGCCGGGTCCTTGGTCTAGTCCTTGGTTCTTCACTTTCTTATCATTTTCTTGCAGGAGCGAAGTAGGTGCGCGACCACCCCTTCCCCAAGGGTCGAACTCCACAGAGACAGGTTTTCCGGTTTCAACATTTTGGTGCGGTGAGCGTGGTCAGCAGAGAAAATCTTCTGCAGGTTCGATGACCGGAGAAGAAGGACAAGGATCAGGTAGGGGCAGCTCGCCACCCCCTCCCCCGCCCCCAGCGACGGGTGTGCCAACAGAGCTTAGGGAAGAGATCCTCGGGCTCGTCAGGACCGCACTCGGCATGCGGGCTGAGAGTGCGACACCAGCAGTCCCGGTGGTCGCCGCTCCCGCGCTCGGCGACGACGCGCCGCTCAAGCGACCAGGGAAGGAACCCACTGAGAGGGGAGAGCGCGAGTTCCAGGGGCGAGTCCTATTCCCCGGCTCGGCTGCCGAGTACCACTTCGGCGAGACAGCAGGGAGGGAGTTCCCATCTCGCCCGACTGAGGGGGGGAGCCCCTTCAGCGAGTTCGTCTCTTCAGCCCCAGTTCCAGAGGGGTTCCGTGAGCCAGAGATGTCCTATTACTCCGGAAGGGGGGACCCAGTCCACCACATCCAGTGGTTTGAGGACATGGTCTCTATCCGGCAGATGTCGGATGGCTTTAAGTGCCGACTCTTTGCCATCACCCTCAGGGAGAAGGCGAGAGAGTGGTTTCATCAACTCCCGACCGGGTCCGTCTACTGCTTTGAGGACCTGCGACGGGGGTTCATGCTGAGATTCACCACTTCCAAGAAGAGGAAGAAGGAGGCGGAGTCTTTGTTCCGCGTCAAGCAGAGGGTGGGGGAAACTTTGGGAAGCTATCTGGACAGGTTCCAGGAGGAACTGTCCCAAGTCCAGGAGATGCTGGGACGCACCATGATGGTGGCCTTCACCCTGGGTCTCCAGTCCGGGTTCTTCGCGATGGAGTTGAAGAGATCACCTCTAGTGTCTTTTGAGACACTCTTGGAGAGGGCGGCCAGAGAAGCTGATATGGAGGCAGCGCACCCGGAGTTTGCGCGGAGATTGGCCAAGTGGGCTGTAGAGGAGGATAAGCCAAGGGGGGGCCGAGCTCAGGAGGAGAGGAGGGCTGAGCCCAGGCAGAGGGAGCAGCCACCGCAGCAGCCACAACCCCGGTGGGGGCGTCCGGAGCAGACCCACCGTTTGGGATGGAGACCGGAGTGGCAGGATCAAGCACCGCGGAGGGGTTATCAGGGAGGGGATAACCGCCAGGGGGGTCGGGGACAGTTCAACCCCCAGGGAGGTAGGCAAGGCCAAAGGCCCCCTCTCCCCGACCAGGAGGAGGCAATGGCAATCGCCATGAGAGGGAGGAGGAGAGGGCAGTTGAGGAGAAGGAGGGAGGTCAGGGTAGACCTGCCCTATTGTGATTTCCATCAAGAAGAAGGGCACCTCACGTCCACGTGCCCGGAGTTTTTCGAAATGAGAGGGAACAGGGAGCAACAACCGCGAAATCACCAGGAAGTTCGGATAGAGGAAATCCGGCCTCGGGTGGAGGAGGATCGGTGTGAGGACCGGGTTGATTTAGGCACCCGAGGTAGGATTGGAGCAATCCACGGTGGGGCGGGGATCAAGGCTTCCCGAAAGTCAAGCCTCCACACCATGTACCGTAGGAGCGTCGGCTCCACGTCCCAGTCCCCGCCTCCGGACGAGAAAATCACCTTCTCTAGGGAGGATATGCCAGGTCACGAGGACCCCTTTTGCGATGCGCTGGTCATCCAGACAGCCATCGAGGATTTTACTGTCTCCCGGATCCTCGTCGACAACGGGAGCTCAGTCAATGTCATCTTCAAGAGAGCGTTCGACTCAATGAAAGTAGAGGTCAGAAGGGTGTTGGCCTCGGACGGACCCCTGTTCGGCTTCTCAGGAGAAAGGAAAGAGGCCGAGGGAGGAGTAGGACTCCACGTCACTCTGGGGGGGGGGGGGCAGTCCCGTAACTACAAGTTCATCATCGTAGACTCCCCCAGCAGTTACAGCGCCATCTTCGGAAGACCCCTCATCAGCGCCTTCCGCTGCGTTCCCTCGTCCTTCCACCAGTGCCTAAAGTTCAACATCGAGGGGGTCCAGATCCGGATCTGCGGAGACCCTAAGGAGGCAAGGGAGTGCTACGTCTCAGCAGTAAACTCCATCTCTTGGCAGGAGGGGGACGAGGAGATGGGGCGGAGGTTGGAGGAGGGGGAGCAGGAAGCTGGCGGGGGAGAGATGAAGGTGGAGGGGTACCGCACCCAGGCAGGGGTCGCGGAAGAGGCCCGAGAGCCGGTCGAGCCAATGATCGTGGAGGAAGCTGGGGAAGAAATCCTCGCCCTGGGAGGGGAAGGTACCGAGGAATGGGGGGAGCAGTCTCGTCTGGAGGCAGCGGAGGAGGTGGTGAAGATGAAGGTTCTCACCATCGGGGGCAGGATGGAGAAGGTCCGCGTCAGCGGAGGATTGACCCCGGAGGCTCAAGGCAGGATGCTGGAGTGCATCCAGAAGAATGTGGACGTATTCGCCTGGAATGCTACGGAGATGCCAGGGATCGACTCCAACGTGGCCTGCCATTGCCTCAACCTGGACCCGGAGTCTCGCCCCATCCAGCAGAAGAAGAGTTCCATCGCGGACAAGCTCGCCGAGCCGATCAGGGAGGAAGTCGTCAAGCTCCTTGAGGCTGGCTCTGTATCCGAAATCCAATACCCCGGCTGGGTCTCCAACATTGTAATGGTTAAAAAAGGGGACGGCCGGTGGAGGATGTGTATCGACTTTTCTCTCCTTAATAAATCATGCCCAAAAGATTGTTATCCTTTGCCTCGGATCGACGCGCTGGTTGACTCAGCCGTCGGTTTCCCTGTAATGAGTTTTCTGGATGCTTTTTCAGGTTATCACCAAATTAGAATGCACCCCCCCCCTGACGTCAAAGATGTCTCGTTCATCACAGGGGAAGGATGCTACTGCTATAAAATGATGCCCTTCGGGCTAAAGAATGCGGGGGCTACCTACCAGAAAATGATGGACATGGTCTTCCGGGAGCAGAGGGGAAGAAATTTGAAGGTGTACGTGGACGACCTCATGATCAAAAGTCTGGACGTCGATTCCCACCTCCGGGACTTGGAGGAGACTTTCGCTACCCTCCGCAAATATAAGATGAGACTGAACCCCTTGAAATGCACTTTCGGGGCAAGCAGGGGGAAGTTCCTGGGGCATCTCCTCACCCCAGCCGGCGTGGAGCCTAACCCGAATAAGGTAAGGGCAATTATGGAACTAAGGTCACCACAAAATACTAAAGAGGTACAGCAGTTGATAGGGAAGCTGGCAGGGTTGAGCAGGTTCCTCTCCCGGGCCGGGGAGAGGTGCTCCTCTTTTTTCAAAACCTTGAGTGGGGATCGGAAGTTTGAATGGACCTCAGAGTGCGAGGAGGCGTTCCAGGCCTTAAAGAAACAGCTAACTCAGGCTCCCCTGCTCCAAGGGCCCAAAGGGGGGGGGGAGGACCTGTTTTTGTACTTGGGGGTCGGGGTGGAGGCCTTGAGCTCGATTTTAGTTCGGGAAGAAGGGAAGAAGCAACTCCCCATTTATTATGTGAGTCGTGTATTGAGGAAGGCCGAGCTTCGGTATCCCATCTTGGAAAAGCTGGCCTTCGCCCTGGTCATTTCGGCCCGGAGGCTCCGACCCTATTTTCAGGCACACTCGATCCGAGTGGTGACTGACCACCCCCTCTGCAGCATCTTCGAGGGGGTGGAGCATTCAGACAGGTTGGCCAAGTGGTTGGTGGAACTGAGTGAGTTCGACATCTCCTTCGTTCCCCGCCTCTCAATCAAGGCCCAAGCTATGGCTGATTTCTTAGCAGATTATGTGGTTGAGGTGGCGGAGGAGCAACTCACTCGTCCAGTCCCTTGGAAAGTCGTGGTGGACGGTGCCTCGGGGAGACATTCTTTGGGGGTTGGAGTCATCTTGGAAAGCCCTCAGGGGATAAGAATCGAACAAACCGTGGTGGTGCATTTCCCTATCACCAATAATCAAGCCGAGTACGAAGCTGTAATCGCAGGTCTGCGCCTGGCAAGGGAGTTAGGAGTGCATGACGTGGAAGTCCTCACTGACTCCATGGTGGTGGCTTCCCAGATCAATGGGGAGTTCGAGGTAAGGGAGCCCACCCTGCAGCTCTACCTGGCAAAGGCAAAGGGAATTATAGGGGCCTTCCAGACCTTCTCCATCAGGCACGTGTCTCGAGAGGAAAATGAGCAGGCAGACCAGTTGGCAAAGCACGGCCCCAGGGTGGGGGGGGACCATCACAGATCTCTTCCGACCCTCCATCGAGGAGGGGGAGCTAATGGAGGTGGAGTAGCATCCCTCATGGATGGACCCCTTCGTCACTTTTCTGTCCACAAGAGAGTATCCGGAGGGGATGGATCGTAGGGGGCTCAAGCACAAGGCAGCATACTACCTCCTGCGCGAGGGGGAGTTATACCGCAAGACCCTCTCAGGGATGCTAGCCCGTTGCGTGGCCGAAAGGGAGGTACATAAAATCTTGGAGGAGGTCCATTCCGGCGAGTGCGGAAACCACTCGGGGAGCCGGACCTTAGAAGGGAGGATCATCAGGCAAGGGTACTTCTGGCCTACCCTCGGTCAAGATGCAGCCGAATTCGTAAAAAAATGTCATAAGTGCCAGCTCTATGCTCCACTCCAGTTACAGCCGGCTCAGAGCCTAAGGAGCATCATGACACCATGACCCTTTGCCATATGGGGCTTGGATCTCGTGGGACCTTTTCCTCAGGCCAGCAGGCAAAGAAGATTTTTGCTGGTCATGATCGATTATTTCTCTAAGTGGTTGGAGGTGAAGGCTCTAGCCAAGGTAACCTCCCAAGTGATCAGGAATTTTATCTGGGGGGAGATCATCTGCAGGCACGGGCTACCACAGGCAATCGTCACGGACAACGGGCCTCAGTTCGCCAGCGCGGAATTCATCCGCTTTTGCGAACATCTGGGAATTGACCTTTGGTTCGCCTCTGTCCACCACCCCAGGAGCAACGGGCAGGTGGAGGCGGCCAACAAAATAATCGTGAACCTATTGAAAAAGAAAGTGGAAAATCTGAGGGGAAGCTGGGTGGAGGAACTCCCTTCAGTCCTTTGGGCCCTTAGGACCACCCCCAATACGGCCACGGGAGAGACGCCCTTTAAACTTTCTCATGGCTGCGAAGCCGTTCTACCCATCGAGTTCGAGGTCAGGACACCCCGGGTTGCCGAGGCAGAAGCTGCAAGGGAAGAGTGGAGATCAGAAAATGAGGAGGAGCTCCGACTCTCCCTTGATATGATCGAGGAGTTACGCGACTTGTCCACCGTCAGGCAGAAAGAGGTCAAGCGGAGGATGGCCAAGTACTTCAACAAGCACGTCCGAGTCAAGCAGTTCGCGGAAGGGGACCTTATCCTGAAAAAAGTGGACGCGGCAGGAAGATCGGCCACCGTGGGAAAACTCCATCCCAATTGGGAGGGCCCCTACATTGTACAGGAGACCTTAAAATCAGGGGGGTATCGCCTCCAGGATGTAAAAGGGGATACCCTCAGCCATACTTGGAATGGCGATGATCTAAAACGTTTTTACCCTTGAAAATATTGTAGGTATTCTTATTCCATGAATCAAAATGAATCTCATCACCGAGTCTCGTGCTTTTGCAAAACTATAATGGCAGGACGACTCGTAATTCGGAGCCCGATAGGCAAATGTTTCTAAGTCTTCTCGCTCTGGGGTTAGGTCTCGTCGCTCCCCTGCCAGGCTTCCACCTAGCTGGCACGGCTGAGTCTCGATAAACATCGCTATGACCCTGGGGCTGAGCCCGGAGGATGTTCAATACCCGCCCTCAGGCTCTCCCCTAGCTGACTGGCCTGGTGGTAGCACCCGGGATAGGCAAATGTTTCTAAGTCTTCTCGCTCTGGGGTTAGGTCTCGTCGCTCCCCTGCCAGGCTTCCACCTAACTGGCACGGCTGAGTCTCGATGGACATCGCTATGACCCTGGGGCTGAGCCCGGAGGATGTTCAACACCCGCCCTCAGGCTCTCACCTAGCTGATTGGCCCGGTGGTAGTGTAAGACCCTCTTTTTTTTTCTTATTCAACCACCGGGGTCTTAGCCCAGAATTGCCGCTTTGCGGTGGCACCGACATCTCGGGAAGGCAACCACTACAAAACGCCAATTCTGCCGGCCCTTTTCGATCACAAGAGAGAGAAGTATTTATACAAAAAATGTAAACAAGTCCACAAAAACATGTAAATAAAAGTGAATCATATCCAGTCCATCAATACATATAATAGGAAAATAGATAAATGGGCTCGAGCCCAGTACATCAGAGTCCTCACTACAAGTCACTCATCGCGGAAGCTAAGAAAATACTAATCACTCACGGAGCTGGTCGCAGGTGCACCGGTGCTAGACTGACCCACCTCCATGCGCACCGTACTCCGCTGGTGCTGGTCCCTGTCTCCCATCCGGAGCTCCTGTAATGTTTGGTTCGAAAACCATTAGTCATAAAGACTAAGCCCTATCATCCCCTACCCCTCCCACCACGGCTCCTGAGCACCGGGCGGAGAGGAGGAAAGGGAAGCTACAAAAGTGGAGAATAGTCAAGCAGGTGACGGTAGACCTAACTAGCAAGTTATAACAGGTGAACAGTATAAATGTTGTAATAGGTAGAACAATTAATAAATAGCAAATTGTATAAAAGGCAGCTAGAGAATAGTAAGTAAGCAACAAGTAAGTAAGTATGTAACCTTAACTTATATGAATGCCCATACAAACTTATAAGTTAAGGGATCTTCTGCAAAGCTCCCATCGTATAAAAAGTCTCATACCAATTTATACGTTGGGGTGTCGGTTGTATGCAAATATGAGTGTAGTGATATGCTATGCCATGATTCATGAGAGTGCAACTCACGCACACGACTCTATGTGCACAGACCTTTAGTTCCCCCTGTTCGGGCAGCTAGCTTCACTCCCAGGAACCTCCGTAGTGGCAAACGGAGACAGTGGGTCGGGCCCCCCACTCCTAGGCGGGCATCCACACAACCAGGCCTAGCCCTCCCGTATGCCCCTAGAAGAACACAACCTAGAGTATCCGCGTACTGCTGCTGGATGTACCCTCCAGACTTTCTTTGGCTAAGTGTCCCACACCGCCGAGTCAGCGTACCGATGTCGGTGTGAACGACGATCAGGTACCGAAGACCCACCACCTTTATTCTGTACTCCAACCCTCGAGCCCTCGGCCCCCCGGACAGTCATGTCCGTGCATCTACCTTCAGAGCTACTGTCTGAATGGCAACAAGTCCTATTATCCTACTTTCCTAGCTATCGGGGAGTGAGTGTGTGCAACCCTAGTTATACTAGTTGCTCTTTTAATTTATTATCCCTATAGTTTACGTTAGCCCAGGACTGCCCCCGGTATACCCCGTGAAGGGCTCTCAAGGGGCACTAGGAACCAAGACGGCGGCATTACGGCCCGAAGTTCCCTTTCGCAAGGCACTTATTATTATTGGTTGATCTCCCTTAGCCCGATCCCCTTTTAGTTACTTTAGTTCTAACCCTAGAGTATTAAGACTCTTCCTCTTCTTTCTGGGATGGACGATCTTTTGTCGTTCCCGTACTCCCTTATTCCAACAAGTCTCCCAATGATGAACTCGATCCTAGTTTGCCCTACCAACCATCAACTATCAAAATTCCGTGGCTTTACTATATGCAGACCATCCTAAACTATATGAGGTACCCAAGGGGAGGTGCACCAAATTATCTTCCAAATCTCCTATAATATTTACTGGAGGTCTACCATATCATACTTTGTCTAAATCCAGAAACTTATAATTTTCCTAATTAATCTGATATTTATTTAATTTTCCCAAAGGACGTGCCACGGGTCATTTTAAACATGAACTACATGATCTTCCTAAGTAATGGCTACTCAAAAATCATGATCATTAAATAAAAGCAAAATAACCTCAAATACAAATTCTCAGAATTTTATAGAAAGTATTTAACCTCTAAATAATTTATTCAGTATAATCATGTTAATTCTACGTAGTGAAGGAAGTACTGAAATTATTCATCTAAAAATTATAGAAAAATCACTAGTCAGTAGTATGATATATAAAAGATCTTTGTGCAGAGAATCATAATTTTACTAGCTTGCTAACCACCACTAAAGATTTAATCAAATAATCAAGGTAAAACATACTTAATGAAGCGAGCCTTAGAATTAATCTTCCAAAAATCCCATAAAAATTCACAGAGATTTAAAATCATAATAAACGTTCTCTGCTTAAATTTCATCACTTTCCAGAGAGTGTGTATTCCCTAATAAATTTTCTAAGCAAATCATACAACTACTAAATCATTAAAGGAAGTATCCAAAATAATGAACATAAAATTCATAGAAAAATATCCAGAGCTTGTACCATCCCTATAATTCACTCTCCCCAAATCTCACCACTTTTCAATGTGATTTAGTGTCATTTCCTATCTCTACAAGTTTTGCGCCCTAAACTAGGGTTAGATTTTCAGGTATCCCAACGGTCTCCAAATTTACTAAAATTTCATCCAGAGAACTATATTGGCCCTATGGTTCCCTTCACCCAATTTCGGGTCAATCTAAGGTCATTTGACCACATGACCTTCACAAACCACCAAGATCCATCCTTAGGGTTTGGCCTTGGTCCTTAGGGTAAACTTACCCCGATCCACCTCAAACTCCATGAGGGGGTGCTAGAGAATATTACTAGCCAGTGGTAAAAATCTCAGCCTCTGTTGAGGTGATCTCACCACTCAAACTTCAAAAGTGCACTTTTAACCTAAGACCCCTTATCAGGGCAAAACTTAGGGTTGATCATTTCTAGTCCAAACCATCTACAAATGAGATGGAAAATTATACAGAACCTTATGGTGACCCCAGGGACCTCTCACTAGAATTTGGGAGGGTTTGGAAATTATTTAACTATCTAATTAAATTCGGCTAGGATTATTGAATTTTCCTAAAAACTCCATAGTTAAGCGTGCTCAATTGGTGATGAGAGTTGAAAGAACTCCATAGTTAAGCGTGCTCGGGCTGGAGTAGTACTGGGATGGGTGACCTCCTGGGAAGTCCCCGTAGTGCGGGCTTGACTATCGAGTTTGACTCATCTAAGGGGGGCTACGGCCACCAACAACCCGCCTGGATGGAGAGGGGTTGGGGTGCATTGGCCTGCAGGCTTGAATGTGATAGGCTTACTGCCAGTAGTGGGCCCGGGTCTGGACTACTGGTGGGCCGGCGGTGCCAGCTGGGTCCCGCGGGTTGGCGGGCCTGGACCGTTATAAAAAGTGCACTTTTAACCTAAGACCCCTTATCAGGGCAAAACTTAGGGTTGATCATTTCTAGTCCAAACCATCTACAAATGAGATGGAAAATTATACAGAACCTTATGGTGACCCCAGGGACCTCTCACCAGAATTTGGGAGGGTTTGGAAATTATTTAACTATCTAATTAAATTCGGCTAGGATTATTGAATTTTCCTAAAAACTATAGAAAAATATTCTCCAAAAATTCTCCTTTTTGGATAGCACCTAGATATAGGTAAGATTAGGCCACACCCCAAATTTCAAGTCATTTTGATGACTGGATTGGAGTGGGGAATTTTTCTAAGGTCAAGACAGCCCTCTGGATAGATCTCACCAAAAAGGGTGCTGTGGTTTAACCAGGATTCCAAATTGAGTGAAATTAATTTTGAATAAAACTAGACTTCAAGGGCTATAGTTTCTATGTTGACCACGTTTCCTGTAGGAGCCTCTAGGTATTTTTCCCAAATTATTTAACATGACAGATAAATTCATTCAGAAATTATTTTAAAAAATAGAATCCAATTTTTATGGCACTGTTCATCTTCTTCAGAGCCCGAACCAGAGGCCTAAAAACCTAATTTTCCTGTAGCTTTTCCAAGCTATTTCCCGGCCATCCAGCCATCTCCCTGGCCGGCCACCACCACCTCCGTTGAGGCGAGGGCTATCGTCGGGCGGCGGCACGGCCGCCGGAGGGGCGGTTTCCGGCGAACCCGCCACCATGAAATTTTAGGAAAATCACGAACACGCTCACCCGATCTGGCTCTTTTGAGCCCGATATCTCTCCTAACGATTCCTAAGATCTATCCGCAGAAGAAGAGGGAGGGGAGGACCTTGTTCGCGGGCTGAAGGCGTGCAGAGCGTCGGGAAGCCATTGGCGCGGTGGTGGCGTCGCTGGAAATTCTTCAACAGCAGGGGGAAAGTCTGAAACAGTTTGAGGGAGTGTAACCTTTTCCTCTTGCTCTTAGGTGTCTTTTATAGATCAGCAAAGGGGGAGGGGAAAGGATGAAACGTTGGAGATGAAACGTTCGCGGCCATTACTAATCCCCTTAATGACGTTTCGGTTATGACGAATGGCAGTTGAAACGTTGGAGATGAAGAGGTGTTTGCCAGGTGGCAATTTCTTATTGGACCCACTTTTCCTTAATTATTAACATATTTAAAGTAGGGAACGACCCATAAATACTCTTGGTTTTCATTCCCTTAATCGGATTTTATTACGACGTCAGTTACCGAAATTTCCAACCTGGCTGTCGTTTCGGCCTTGGTCACGGGCGTGACACATAGGTCACGGGCGTGACAGGCCCGGTTAGCCAATTCTGGGTTCGACGATCGTCGAATTGAGATCGACGATCGTCGAAGGGTGGTCACGGGCGTGACACCTGGGTCACGGGCGTGACAGGCCTGTGCGGCCAATTCTGGTTCGACGACGTCGAACTGAAGTCGACGATCGTCGAGCGTGTCACGCCCTATGTCACGGGCGTGACATTGTGGGTCACGGGCGTGACATGCCTGGTGACTAACTCTGGTTCGATGACGTCGAACTGAAATCGACGATCGTCGAGCGTGTCACGCCCTATGTCACGGGCGTGACATGGCGAGTCACGGGCGTGACATGCCCGCGGGGCCAATTTTGGGTCGACGACCGTCGACCTGGAATCGACGATCATGGTCACGCCCTATGTCACGGGCGTGACATGGCGAGTCACGGGCGTGACAGGTCTGGTGACTAATTTTGGGTTCGACGATCGTCGAACTGAAATCGACGATCGTCGAATGTGGTCACGCCCTATGTCACGGGCGTGACGGGTCGGTCACGGGCGTGACCAACCCGTGACCCGATTTCTTGGTCGATTTATTTCAAGTTTTGGGCTCCCTAGGGTTCTACCACAACCAACTGACTCCTAGGGGTCTAGCCGGAAATGGGATGTTACAGGTAGCACCCGGGATAGGCAAATGTTTCTAAGTCTTCTCGCTCTGGGGTTAGGTCTCGTCGCTCCCCTGCCAGGCTTCCACCTAGCTGGCACGGCTGAGTTTCGATGGACATCGCTATGACCCTGGGGCTGAGCCCGGAGGATGTTCAACACCCGCCCTCAGGCTCTCACCTAGCTGACTGGCCTGGTGGTAGCACCCGAGATAGGCAAATGTTTCTAAGTCTTCTCGCTCTGGGGTTAGGTCTCGTCGCTCCCCTGCCAGGCTTCCACCTAACTGGCACGGCTGAGTCTCGATGGACATCGCTATGACCCTGGGGCTGAGCCCGGAGGATGTTTAACACCCGCCCTCAGGCTCTCACCTAGCTGACTGGCCCGGTGGTAGCACCCGGGATAGGCAAATGTTTCTAAGTCTTCTCGCTCTGGGGTTAGGTCTCGTTGCTCCCCTGCCAGGCTTCCACCTAGCTGGCACGGCTGAGTCTCGATGGACATCGCTATGACCCTGGGGCTGAGCCTGGAGGATGTTCAACACCCGCCCTCAGGCTCTCACCTAGCTGACTGGCCTGGTGGTAGCACCCGGTATAGGCAAATGTTTCTAAGTCTTCTCGCTCTGGGGTTAGGTCTCGTCGCTCCCCTGCCAGGCTTCCACCTAGCTGGCACGGCTGAGCCTCGATGGACATCGCTATGACCCTGGGGCTGAGCCCGGAGGATGTTCAACACCCGCCCTCAGGCTCTCACCTAGCTGACTGGCTCGGTGGTAGCACCCGGGATAGGCAAATGTTTCTAAGTCTTCTCGCTCTGGGGTTAGGTCTCGTCGCTCCCCTGCCAGGCTTCCACCTAACTGGCACGGCTGAGTCTCGATGGACATCGCTATGACCCTGGGGCTGAGCCCGGAGAATGTTCAACACCCGCCCTCAGGCTCTCACCTAGCTGACTGGCCCGGTGGTAGCACCCGGGATAGACAAATGTTTCTAAGTCTTTTCGCTCTAGGGTTAGGTCTCGTCGCTCACCTGCCAGGCTTCCACCTAGCTGGCACGGCTGAGTCTCGATGGACATCGCTATGACCCTGGGGCTGAGCCCGGAGGATGTTCAACACCCGCCCTCAGGCTCTCCCCTAGGTGACTAGCCTGGTGGTAGCACCCGGGATAGGCAAATGTTTCTAAGTCTTCTCGCTTTGGGGTTAGGTCTCGTCGCTCCCCTGCCAAGCTCCCACATAGTTGGCACGACTGAGTGAATCTGAGAAAAGCCCTAGGGGCGAGCTCGTCAGCCAAGACGGCGAGTTCGGGATATTCCGCCTCCCCCAGCTCGCCACCCGGGAGGTCATGGTCCCATCTCGGACTCAGGGGGAGGATAGTTCTCTCAAGCGAGTCTGACCTCGCCACGAGCACCGGTAACATCAGCGAGTCCAGCTACGGTCGGCGCCTAGGATCTCGCTGCAAGCGCTCGCCCTAGTTCAAAGACATCCTACAGACGGGGTCGGACTTGGCAGGATTGCCCAAAGGGGTATCGCGCGCACAGATACAATCGCAAGCAAGCTTAAAAAGAAGTTAGAAAAATTGTGCGAAAATTGTCCGATTTACTATTATGATCACAAAATCTGGCTTGCCTGGGCAAGGTACAAAATGAAGAAGAAAGAAGAAGAAAACAAAGGTTGAGGAGCCCCGTCAGCTCTCGCCTTCCCTCCCTGCGCGGCGATCCTCCTCGCCGCCGAGCCGAGTGTCCTTCTCTCCCATCCCTGCGAAGAGCGAGTCGAAGCTGTCTTCTTTCTCGCTGAGCGGGCTGGGTGGGAACAAGGTCGGCAGGAGATCCCGGATGGTGACTCCTTCGCAGCCTTCAGCCAAAATCCCCGTCCCCCGCATGGCCTTCAGAAGGCACTCGGCGGACTCAATAGAGTTGACGCGCAGTCGCTCTGCGACGTCAGCCTCGCCGAAGACCCGAGGCCTCTTGTAGGGGAATGGTGGCTCGCTGGCTCCTGGGGGAATGAGAGCTTCAGCCTGGCGGAGGACCTCGCCATGGAGCTCCTTGTTCTTCTCCTTCAGATCCGCCGCCTCCATCCTCAGCTGAGTAGCGACAGCCTCCTGCTCGCGAGAGTGCGCCCTCTGCTTGGCAAGCTGGGTCTCCCGCCCGGTAAGCTGAGCTTGCAGCTGAGCCACCTCGCCTCGCAGCGCGTCGGCAGCTTCGGCATCCTGTAGAATTAAAAGTTCAGAACAAGCACAAGAATAATCCTAAGTAAGGTAAGTAGAGATATCCAGTGATTACCAAGCCGCCGGCAGATTTCGCGAGCAGAGCGTCAGCAAGGCCGAACCGCCTTTCCGCGTCGGCCGCGCTCTCCTTCGCCAGGTCACGCTCCTGCTCGGCAGTCAGCAAGGCATTGCTGAGCTGGAAGCCACGGCGGACCATCATGTGGTGAAGCTCGAAGGCCCGCAGGTGGGCCTGTAATCCCTCATGGCCGAGCTGGCGGGGGGTTAGGTTTTTGTACGACTCGGCACTATCACGGCCATAGAGGCCGAAGCCGAAGGCGAAGGCGTGGCCAGTGAGAGGTCGGCGAGCTCCCCAGGAGGGGGCACGAGTAGAAACGGAGACTCGGTGGGCCCCCTCATCCCATTTCAGGATAGGCTCGCCGGCCGCATCCTTGCTCCTTCCTCCCTTGCCGAAGTGGGGGTGATCCTTCGGCAGGCCGGGTTCGAGAAGGACGACCCCCTCGGCAGAATCAGGGGGGAAGGGCCATCCCTCTTCTTCTTCTCCCTTCGGGGGGAGGACGCTCCCTTCAGCGGACTCAGCGGGGGATCGTCGGAGGAAGCCTCTGGCGAGCTCATGAACTTGGCGGGCGAGGAGGGGGGATTCAGCCGCCCGCGCGAGACCACCTTGGCCTTTTTCCTCTTCGGTGCTGAGAGATCTGGGCGCGAGCTTGACTCCGCGAGCTCCAGACGCTTCTTGCTAAGGGGTTGGCCCCGCGCCTGTTCGTCTCGGCAGGCCTCCGCCGCTGCCCGGGCCCGCTCCAAGGGATCAGAGAATATCCCCGGGTCGGCGAACGGCGGATGCTCCGGCAGAAGTCGCTCCCCTGCAGGAAAAACTTGGTCAGAAAAACCAAGGTTCACTTTGACAGAGCTCGCGAGAAAATAGGGCGAGATGTACCTCCACCAGGGGGAACGGGTTGAAGCGAGTCGAGGCCGCGACGGAGGTAGGCGACCTCGAAGTCTTTGTGAAGGAAGAATTTGTGGAGATCGGCGTCCCCGCCGAACAGGGAAGGAGGATGGTAGATGTCCTCGCTTTTCTGCAGGGGCCGGAAAGGGATGTTGCCGAGCTCGCCCTTGACAAAGACGAGCCGGGTCATCCAGTTGTGGTTCTTGTTCGCGAGCTCGCGAACCTTGATGAGGAATCTGCCGAAGTAGGCGACCCCATCGGGGGTGGCCTTGTAGGAGAACAGCTTGCGGAAGACCATGAGATTGAATTCAATCCGCTCTCGGCGGAGGAAGCAGGCGAACGCCACCATTATGGCGATGGTGTTGGAGTTCAGCTGCGCGGGGACCGCGCCGTAATACTTCAGAATTTGTTGGATCTCTGGCCAGAGGGGGAGGCGCAGCCCCACCTCGAAGTGCGAGATGGGGAAGGCGAGCTCACCCTCAGGGAAAGAGTTGATTGCTTCATGCTCAGCGAGCGCGCGAGCCTGGAAGCCGGGGGGGGGGGACGAACTCAGACGTGAACTCGGCGAGCTCCTCCTCTGTGATGTGCCTCTCAAAGAAGCAGTGGTCGACGAAGTGCCGGGCGCACTTGGATCGGCCATCTGCGTCAGGGTTAGTTTTCACCATTCTAGCAAATGAGGGAAAGGCGCGAGCTCGGGGTGACGGAGGGGAGGTAAGGGTTCAGAAGCAATAAAGGCGTATCCAGGGGGTAGGTGAGAGGGTCTATTTATAGAAATAAAAAGTAAGGCAGGGAAGGGCGAGGGCGAGCCGATCGATCCGCCCAGCCCCTCCACGCCGCCTCGCCGCCCCCTGCTCGCCAAGACCCGCGAGCTAGCCCGGTCCAAGAAGGAGGAATTCGAAAGGACGCTTATCAGGATATCGAAAACACATCTTCATATATATACGAGGTCACATAAAATTTGTTTAAATTATTACAAACAGTCGAATTATCCAGAGCAGGGAAAGATAAAGGCGCGAGGACCACGCGAGGGCGAGCGCGAGCACCGGTCGGCCGACAGAGGAGCCATCCTATTCTCCCCGGTCTCGCCGGTCCGCCGTCGCAGATCGCCGCGCGTGGAGCTCGTGAAGCCGCCCCATATTCCTATTCACCACCCGCAGGTTCTCGTCAATCTCATCCATCAGCACCAAGGAAGACGCCTCCTCGAACGCCAAGCTGACCCCAGCACCGTCCGCAAGACGCGAGCACTCCCACTACAACCTGTTGTCCTTCCGCAGGTCGTGGAGCTCGCGCACCAGCTTCTTGAGAACCTTCCGCTCCCGTTTTGCACGTTCAGGACTACCCAGTTCGGAGTCCAGGAAGGCGTCTAGGGCGCTTGGAGAAGGGAGAGGCGAGTAAGGAGGTCGATCCACGGACTCGCCGTCCTCCGTCCGGACGAGAAGTTCTGAATGAAGAACTGAAAGACGATCAGAAAAGCGGGCACCCCCAGAACAGAAGAGTATAAAGTTGAAGACTTACCGCACGAGCCTGGCTCCTCTGGGTTGGTGCGAGGAGAGAAGTGGCGCAGGTCTTTGCCACGCCCATGCAGGAGTTCCTGGGGGGCAAGTTGGTAGCCGGGGACGGGGATATGCCCGGCACCTCCCCCCGCGAGTACGGTACCAGGGGACGGTTGCCGAGAAGGGGGACGACTCGACGACTCCAGTTTCTGCGAGTTCGGCTCCTTGACCTCAGACTCTCGTTTTGGCGAGCTGTCAGGAATGCTTCTGGCCCGCGGGGTGGACGCCTCGCCACTTTTCCCCCGGCTGGAAGAAAGCTCCACGAGGTCTTTTGCAGGAGAATCAAGAGTCGGCTGGTTGGAGGAGCCAGCCCCGCTCCCCAAGGCCGCCGAAAAATCGGCTAGAATGGGCTCAGCCCCCGGAGGAAGGGGTTTCGCCCGTTTAGCTGAGCCAAAATCAGCAAAGCGGCGAGCAGGGACCTCTAGGCTAGTCAGGCCCGCAGCTTGAGCGGCAATCTCATCACGAGCGCGTGCGAGCCGCTCTAGGACTTCCTGGGGAAGCAGCATCTTAGCAGGAGTCCAGGAAGGGCAAGGATCAGTCGAATGCGTAGGGGGTACATATATATAGCTGCCTGTGGGGCCTACCAGAAGATTCTTCCCTCAGCGCATGCCTCCCACTCGCCGGATCCTGCGGGGTTGGATGTATCTTTCCGATCTTGTCCCAACCTCGCAAAGAGCGGGGATTGTGTACAACCCCGTATCCGCCGAGTGGGCCCACGGAGGCCAGACCGGGCCGGTCTAGACCGCCTCACGGCCGGGCAGGGCTCACCGCCGAGCTCGAACTCGGCAGATCGTTGTACCGAGCTCGGAGATCGTCGGGTCGAGCTCAGGGTCTTGCCAGCCGAGCCCGCACTCGCCGAAGCGTAGCTGCTCGCCAGCCGAGCCCGCACTCGCCGAAGCGGAGCTGCTCGCCAGCCGAGCCCGCACTTGCCATTGGCCGAGCAGAATCGGCGAGTGCCAGCCCCATCGGGCTCTCGCCGCCCTGGCCGAGCAAGGGATCCAGTGGCCATCCCGCCCCAGGTGATCTGCCCCTGGCCCCTCATAACAACGGAGTTTGGCTGTTGACAGACCAGCCCAAGGGGGCTTCCAGTAATTTCAGACCAGCAGAGGTAGGCTATTTGCAGACCGTTTTCAGTTCTCTATAAATAGGACCCAAGGGGTATCTCAGAAGGCACGCTTACGAATTCTCAGGCCACCTAGCGCTTTCTGAGGTACCTTAGCCCGAAAATCGGCTAAGGAGGGAAAGCGCTCTAAGATCTTCCGGGTGTGTGGTGGGACCTCCCCGCCGAGCCCTTGGTCTAGTCCTTGGTTCTTCACTTTCTTGTCATTTTCTTGCAGGAGCAAAGTAGGTGCGCGACCACCCCTTCCCCAAGGGTCGAACTCCACATAGACAGGTTTTCCGGTTTCAATAGTTAGCACTCGTTACAGACTGAGGGCATCGTGCGAGTACGAGAGTGGTGGATGCACTCGCCACTCCCACAACCTGATCTTGGGGCGAGTGCGGGCCCACGTGACCCACCTGCCCCCTGCGCTCCATGGCCGCATTGGCCTACGCGAGTCGAGGAGGGGTCCTACCCCACTCGCCCGTCCGGCTCGCTCGAACCCCAATCCTGCATCATCTTGAGGATTGGGGATCATGAAATTCTTGATCGCCGTCTATATAACCATGATGTCACAGAATGAGTCTTCATAGTCTGACATATTCTTTGATGAAAAAGTAATTTTCTCCTTTGGGGGTGGGTTCTGGGAGGTCGAAGCGGCACTCCTTTTGAACATTGTTTGTAAGCTACCCTTGCAGGTGGCTTCGATCCCTACCTCGACGTGGATCGCCCTGATCCTTCCTCTAGCGCCCACGTCAGTCCGGTACTTGCACCCATCCTCCTCTCCTTCTCCCGACAAAACTTTCTAAATCCGCACCGGCGGCTGCTCTGCGTCGGACCTCTTCCTCTCCGCATCTCCAAAAACTCTAGGCAGGCGGCCGTCGGGTGGCGGGGGGAGGGTGACATTGCCCTATTGTGACTTCCATCAGGAGGAAGGCCACATACGCGAAATCTGGCGAGTTGATTGATGATGTCACCCGACTTGTGAGGTCTTGCTGGCGAGCTCACTTGACGAGTTCGTGTAGGATGGGAGAAGAACTCGTAGATGAGGTAGACTCAAGCGCGATGGACCCGACGGTCTCGCTCGTATAGAGCTCACTGGCGGGCTGCAATCTGTCAAGAGAAGAGCTCACATCGAGCTCGTTTGGGGATGAATACGAGCACAAACTTTTTAGCGAGCTCGCTATTGTGTCGGCGAGCTCTCCATTCTCCACTTGGCTCTCTCCTCTACTCGCTTCATAAGCCATCATCCACAGATAGGAATTGCACAACTATTATATTAATTTTTCATTTAATTCAATAAATATTTCACCAATTTACAATTTAGGGTGAAATATTTCTAACAACATCATCCCAACTTCTCAGGCAAAATACATATTTATACAAAAATTTACATAAATTTCCTTCTTCTTTAACTAATCTTTAAAATCTTTTGATGGTAGAATCCTTTTTAAGTGAAAACATGGAGAAATCCCCAATTTCCGAACCCTCTTTGCGAAATCCCTACCAATTTACTGGATGGAATAGATGGCCGTGGATACGAGCGGCGTCGAGAAGTTGAGCGGCAGTTGTTGGTGCCGGTGCCGGTGCTCCTAAACCGAAGGGACTCGTTGGTGTAGAACTGCGGAGCGACAATCTCTTGCCATTTCAATCGCCGTTCCACACTTGATTCGCAAAGATCCATGAGTTTCTCACAATCAATCTACGACTGGTATTCAATACCCTTTTCAAATCGTTCTTCGCAGGTAAAAACAAAAAGAAATAATTTATTTTGCATTTCCATTCGCACAAAAAGCTAGAAATTTTGACGGATTCAGTTTCTTCTAACAGTTTCCATTAACTTCCTGTCATGATTCTGCTGTATTATTTGCCTATAATTTCTGTGATTATGTGTTAGAAATGGCAAGAAAGATTATGCATTTTGATTTGGGAATGAACTTCACAATCAGTCTGCCATATGTGGTTTTTGACGGGCCAAGTTATTTACCCCTTTAAAGGACATTAGGATGCATGTGATTCAGCTGTCTCTTTCTGTCGGATTTCTATTGTCTGTTGTTTTTGTCAGGCGGCAGGTTAAAGATGAGGGCCTCCTGCCTGGTAAAGGGGAAGACAGGTGATAACATTGTTATTTTGGACAGAGATGAATAGATCTGATGAAGAGGTATCTTTGTAACCAAGATGGTTATTTTAGGGTTTTGGGTCACAAGAGTTACTAATCTGTTGTGGTGTCATCAATATGCCCTGAATTTTCTCTTGATAATCTTGAACGAACATTTTTGTTTTTAAGTGTAAAACCGTAGTTGTTGCCTCTTATTTCAGCACATATATCTTGCTGAAAAGGTTCATGTTAGAGTTAGATTGCGTTCACACACGATCCTCCGATCATAAGATAGAAGCAGTCGTCCATGGCGTTGATTATTAGGTTGAAGAGAGTCCCCAAGACTTCATTGCTGCTGAAAATGAGTTATTACCGAAACACCTGAGTAGCGAGAATGTCTTGCGGAATATGGAGCCTCATATCATTTGACTAGAGAACTAAAACTACCAACCCAAGGCAAACTGATTATGCCAGATGATGCAAATATGACTCCTTGGGCCCACAGTCTCCTCGGCAAGAGCAGTCATCTTAGTATCGCACTCGTTATTTTATTTACCTATGCATCCATGGTGATCTTTTTGTATTAATGATGTATGCCCACTCTAGCCTATATAAGGGAGTGGAGGAGAGTCTAGGTCCAACTTACCCGTTTTGGCTAACTTTCAATATTCTTCATCTGTTAGGGATCCATCTGACATAGCCCTACGAGCTCCATCTAACATAGTCCTGCGGGCTCCACAAAGGCGCCTCTTGATCGACTCGCTCGAGCGACGTCTCCATTTTTGAGTTGCTTCGACTCACATCACCATGAATTGACGAGCGTTGTTTCCTCGACATTAAGTGGCCTCGCCTATTCTTTCCTCCACTGACACTCCAAACTCACCGTGTTTCTTCCTCAACAAAGTGACATTATTCTCTCAAGCGGCCCGCCAAATCTCGTGAATTGTGTCCACCAGTTATACCTGGCGATTAGTTGGGTCCCAGCCTCCCAGGTCATTTCATTCCTCTTGCTCCTACGTCTACATGCATCTCTTCATGAACGCATGCCCCATCGCGCTCTAACAAATAACCTACTCCTCCTACGACGACATTCTTGAGCCAACACATGTTGTCTATATGCCATGCCACAACCCAACCGCGCATGTTCGCAACAGTCGATCTCCCTACCTCTTTTCCAGCATGCCACCCAAAATCCATTTACCTTCTTTGGCTCCATCTATTCATGCCCACGACTTATTCCATGAACATCCACATTGACGAGCTTTGGAATCCACCAATTAGACTGCTTGGATTGACTGGAGGTTTGTATGGAATACCTCATGCTACTCCTTCGCGAGCTCGCAACTGCAACGCACCTTTCCCAGATTCCACGACTTCCTCCACTGTCTCCCTTTCATGTTCCCATCATGGTCATTCACCTATACCACATTCATCATATAGAGATACTAGTGTTCTACCGCACTGACCCTCTCAGTTGGATCTCCTGCATAGATCAATTTTTTGATCTTCAATCAACTCCTGCAGACTAGATGGTCCTAGTGGACATAATCTACATGGATTGTCCCGCACTCCATTGGGTGTTTTAGACGCACCCGAACATTCTTGATCTCTCCTGACCCACACTTAAGGAGGAACTCTTTCACCACTATAACGCTTGGCAGACGAGAAATGCGTATGAGCGCCTCAACTCCGTTTGCCAATCTGACTTCTTCGTGGCTTACATCACCGTGTTTATTAGCTTGCCACATACGCGTCAAGCCTCTCATCAGGTCATTTTATGAGGTGCTTCCTTGTTAGTTTGCAACCCCACATCCATGCATGCCTTCGTATTCACAACCTATCCACCCTCTCTCAGGATATATAACAAGTTGGTTGTCTCGACGAGGAACTCTACGTGACCCTGTCATCTCCCTCACCTCGTCCACCACCAGCCTCTGCAATGCAACACCTCCACCACAACGATCATATAGTACGGGTCCGGCCGGGGCCCACAACATACAACCATCACAGTTAAAGTACTATAAAATGATACAAGAATCAAAAACCAAGCAATCTACTTTAATAGCACATCGGAAACTGAACCAACTTAGACACTGTCCAAATCAATGAAATAATAATCAAAGAGTTTTTGTCCTTATGGCCTTATAAGCATACATGTGTCTCAAGAGTACCGATGAGGCGATGACACTAAATATCCTAAGCCATCTCGGCGCGCAGGCCAGAACAAAAGCAAAGGAAAACTGTAAAGAAGGAAGGGGGAAGAAGACACTTCATGAGGCGATGTATTTTTAGCCGGATAGCGAGCTCTAGCTTGAGATCCTTGCACTGCAATCCATCACTGCAAAAATGGTACATAAGGGTCAGATAGGGTTGACCACAACTTTGTAACAACACCCCTCCACTCGGCCGTCCTAGCGGACCCCGAGGAACTACATCACCCGACAAGTCAGCACTTCGTAGGCAAATGAAGAGAAGCCTATAAACAAACACATCAAGCTCTAGTCTACATGTAACAAACATCAACCATGTATTTATGTTGAACATTTAATTAAGGGACCTACCAATGCAACTTGTATGTGATATGGTTTCACCCAAGTCACCTTATAACGTGTATGAGTCTAGCATATTATTATTACACGTTCACATTTTGTAAGTCATTCAAGATGCATATTAGCACACAACCAGTGGGTACACAATAACACAACCCTTAAGACAAAGAAACCGATTTCGATTAGCCCACTGGGACCCCTACCTGCACATGGAATATCAACACTATGGGGACTTGTCAACTGAGCATTGCGGTCCTAATCGGATTTACTAACTCCACTGGGTCCTTTACCCGCACATGGATGCTCACACCATGAGGACTTGTCAACCGAGCATGGGGATTCTAATCAGGTTCACTAAATCCACTGGGTCCCCTACCCGCACATGGATGACCACACCATGAGGAATTATCAACCGAGCATGGAGGTTTTCACCACTCCTAAAGCACAAAATCTCTTAGCATATACTAACACAACGTCACATTCTATCATTACAATTTTCTCGTGTTTCCTCGCCCTAATCTCGACATCCGCTATTCTCACTGAAAATGGGCATTACAACGACGCTATGTCCGTAATCACATATCTAACAAAAATCCTAAATGCAACGTCTCACAATCATCACCAAATCGAACCATGGGTCATGATTTTGGCTTCACCCGCTATGTCTAATTTGTTACTCGGTTCCAGATTTCTAATGCATCCGGCTGCCTTTATGTTATTGTATGTTGCTCTAATGTAAGGAAGTTGTTATAAAGGATCAAGGCTTCAATGGTTACCTACTTAAAAGCGAGAGAATTAATAAAAACTTATTTTTTCCTCTTTTTAAAAGAAATTTAATATACTTTAACCTTAATCCTCCTCTTCCCCTCTCTCTCCCGTCTATTATTAAGGCTCCGTTTGGGGGGACTTATTTCCACCGGTCAAGCGGTTGCGACCGCATGTACCGGACCTTAATTAAGGTCTGGTACATGCGGTCGCACCGCTTGACCGGTGGAAATAAGTCCCCCCAAACGGAACCTAAGTCTTTCACAACTCTCGTCCAAAAAAGCGCTCCTTTGCATCAAAGTATCCTCCTTTCTTTTGATTGTTGCCCCCTTCAATGTTGCAAATATCGGATGTCGACAACACGCCCGATAAATTTTTTAAATGTCGAATCTTGGAAGTCGGAGATATGTCAGAGATATTTTAAAATCTCGCATTTTCATATCTTATAAAAAATTATTTTTAGGTATATTAAGCATAATTATATGTTCTTAAATTTAAAAGATTAATATAACAAATAAACGAATAATAAGTCATATATCCCAAAATATAATTTAAAAGTATCCAAACTAAAATATTTTTAACAAGTACAAATCAATAGTACATTGCAAAGTATATTTACTATTGTACAATACTTTTTTTGATAACACTAAGTTTTATTGCAAATAAAGAAGATTAAATGTTAAATATCATTGATTGATTATATAAGTCTTTCGAAGCTTAATAAATGTTTTGAACTTTTTCACATTTTTAAAAATTGGAAATAATAAACATATAATACAAAATAATTATACAATTGATTGTATAAATAACACATATAAAGAATAATTGGCAAGTATAATTAAATTACTTATATATAATATAATACATATATGTGATTTAAATATATAATGCTTGCTTACTAACGCTATAAATTAAAGTACGAGACTATATGTCCAAATGTGTGCCAGTCAATATATAAAAAAATCCGATATGTCGACCTATATTTTATGGAATGACATAATTTTGTTAGGAAAAAAACCGTTTTATCCTCAAAGACATGTTGACAAATATGTAAAACATGTCAGAGGACATTTAAAATAGTGATCCTCTTAACAAAAAATTATCACAACTAACCAGTCTTGTTGAAACCGAAAATTCGGTCTCGATGGAGTTCACTCTTGGGGAAGGGGTGATCGCGCACCTACTTCTCTCCTGTAAGAAAAATAACAAGGAAAAAGAACAGGGGACTGGATCAAGGGCCCGGCGCGGAGGATCCTCCACACACCCGGAAGATCACTGAGCGCTTCCCCTCCTTAGCCAAATGTCGGGCTAAGGTACCTCAGAAAGTGCTAGAAGACTGAGAGACAAGTAAGCATGCCTTCTGAGGTACTCCCATGGGTCTATTTATAGATTCCTGGAAGTGGTCTGCTAAAAGCCAACCTCTGTTGTTCTGAACAGCTATGCGCAGCCCAACTGGGTCTGCTAACAGCGCAACTCCGTTGTTCTAGAAGGATATTTGTACCCCCTTCAAGGTCATCCTGGTCATTTGGCCTCTGGGCCCCACGGAGACGGGGTTCTAAGCCTCTGAGTCAGCTCACCGCCCTACTTGGCGGGAGCGAGCTGGCGCCCGACCGCCTGGGCAGGCCAGCTTGCCACCCTAAAGACTCGAACTGGGGCTGGCTCGCCTAGGCAAGCGCGGGCTGGGGCTGGCTCGCCTAGGAAGGCGCGGGCTGGCTCGCCCATGCAGGCGCGAACTGGAGCTGGCTCGCCTAACTGACCTCCCAAGCCTTGAGGAGAGCGAGCTACCCCCCTGGATTCGCCCGCCCGCTATATTGGCGCGGGCCGATCGTCTTGGCTCGCTCGCCCAGCTGGGTCCACTCGGCGAACACGGGGTTGTACATAATCCCCGCTCTTTATGAGCTTTGCAAAAGCTCGGAAAAAAACATCCAACCCAACGTGTTCGGTGACTGCCCTGCTGAGCTGGAGGGAATCTTTTGGTGGGGGCCCACCCTCACGTTATAAATATACTGTCGTACCTTTGGAAAAATTCCTCCTTTCCTTACCCTTCTCCGCGATCTGTAGCTGAACGATGCCTATATCCGAGGAGATACGGGCTCGCCTAGAGGCTACGAGGGAGGGTACTCGGGAGCTGGCTCTCGGTGCTGTCCCATGGTTGGCGCACGGGTCGCCTGGCCCCCTCTTCAAGCCAAAGAAAGGAAAGATCATCAGGAGGTCTCCTGCGTGTGACGACCCCGCATCTTGTTCGGCCGGCGGTGCCGAGGTCGCCTCTGAGGTATGTGATTCTTCTATCCGAGTCATCGCTCGGCTTTCTGATTTCTCTTTCTGCAGGATACGCCTCGCGAGGATGGAGAGGATGGGGGAGAGCCGGGGCGTTCCACCCTGCTGATAGTTGATCGGGTCGCTAGCCCCTTGGCCCAGAGGCACGTTCCTCCCACAACGCCTCCACCGCCGATGCCCCCTGGTCTGGGGAAACCTTTTGTTACTCTTGGAGGAGAATCCTTCCAGGGGCGGCCGGGTACCTCTCGACTAGCTGCCGGTGCGGGCGACGTGCCGACCCCAGTTGAACTTTTCACTTTTGCCCGCTTACCACTGCCTGCTCCCTCTGATTTATCTCTGCAGGTTATAACGCGATCTCCTCTTCCGACGTCGAGATGAGCAAGGGGTACTCGCCTCCCCCTGATATGGATCACATTTCAGAGTACCTGGGGGACCCGTTGGATGCCGAGAAGATGAAGAAGCAGGTGACGCAGCTATTCCAGAAACACACGCTATTGCTGCAGGAGGTCTTCAACAGAGTGGACAAGGACAAGGCCGAGGCGGAGGAGCGGTTCGCGGCCTTGGAAGGGGAGAGGAGTCCAGCTGACGAGGACGGGGTGACCTCTCCGGGTGCACACCTCACGCGAGCCGAGGAGCGGCTTAGGCATGCCTCAGAGCAGGTCGATCTGACCCAACGGGAGCTGTTGGCGGTCCGCGAGGATCACTATCCTCGCGTACCGCCCCGATCTGGCACGGGGAGGCGAGACAGGTGGAAGTGGATTCAGTACTGAGCCGCCCGCCTCCTCCCCGCTGCTGGCCGCCAGGTCCGGATCGTCTCCGCATTCAAAGACCGAAAAGCGTAGTAGGGTGAATTTTTTGTTCGGGACATTTGAATATCTGTAATAATTCAGGACCACCCTCGCCCGCTAATGGGCGAGTATTTGCTGTACTTTTCTTTTACTGCGTTGATGTCTCGTTTTCTTTGGGGGGGGGGGGGGTGCGGCCGAGACGCTCTGGCTCGCCCGGCTCTTCTTCAAGCGGGCACGACATTGCCGAGCCGACTCGCCCAGCCCGCATATATATTTCTGGCGGGAGCGAGCCGGTCGCCCGTGGGTCGCATGCCTGGGTGACTCGCGCGCTGATTTAGGCGGGCCCGGTTTGTGGCCACCCGCCTCTTATGCGGACGCGGTTGAGAACAGCTCGAGGCCGCGGACTCGGGGCCTGTCGGCGAACTGATATAAATTCGGGTCGGGTTCGGAAGTCAAAACGTCGGGGCTAATTTTGCTATCCGCACTTTTCCCGTCGGCGGAACGTTTTCCCGCCCTTTTCGATTCTATAAATAGGCCCAGCCGACCTCCTTCTCACCTACCGCATTTAAGGCTTCCTCTCCCACTTTATCCCTTGCGAGAACCTCTTTGTCCCGCCCGGTGAAATCTCTGCGAGATGGGTGGCGACAGCGGCGAGGCAGATGGGAGGAGCAAGTGTGCCTTGACCTTCTCTGAGCACGATTTCTCCCACGCCGTCATCACCGAGCGCGAGTTCCTGGACGCTGTAGGCAACTTCGTGCCGCCGGGTTTTGTGGCGAGGCGACCCGGGAAGGAGGAGCGGATAAACGACCTTTCCGCGGATGAACTCGCGTTCCCTACGACTCACTTTGAGGCGGGCCTCCGACTACCCTTATGGTCGGAAGTCCGCCAAATTTTCAAGTACTTCGGGGTCGTCCCCGAGCAGATGACTCCTAACTCCATCGCGGTGGTGGTCGGGTTCGCCTTCTTCCTGCGAGAGGAGCAGATTGAGTTCAGCCTCGCGGTATTCCGCAAGCTGTTCTCCTTCCGGGCGAACAAGGACGGGACCGCCTGCTTCGCCAGTAGCCATGTAAAGGTGCGGGAGACCGTCAACAAGAGCCACAACTGGCTCAAAAAATTCGTCTTCGTCAAAGGGGATTTTGGCAACATTCCTTTCTCGCCGATCCAACTCAGCGAGGCGAGCTACTGCCCCCTAGCCTGGGGGGCCATGAAGCGGAGCTGTGCGGGTTCTTCGTCGGGAAGAACTTCGAAGTTGCTTTCCTCCGCAGGAACCTGGACGATCTCGTCCCCGTCCCACCCAGGGAAGGTTAGAGGTTCGCGCTTCCGCCCTTTTTGTTCATCTTCTCCATGTTTTAAGTCTTATCCTTCTCGTAGGCGAGCGCGACATCCCCCTACACCCTCCTTACGAGAGCGCGCGGCTCGCTTCCAGCGAGCTCGCCCGGGCTGAGGCGGCGACCTCCGCTCACCGCGAGATCACAGTCCCTGCTGCCCCGAAGCGACCCAGTCGCGAGCAGCCTCAGGCCCCGCCACCGTCCAAGAAACCGAAGAAAGCGGGCGGCGCACCTCCCTCAGCTCGCGAGAAAGGTAAGGCCCCGGTGGGCCAACCATCTGGGGATCTCGCCCCCGCGGCCCCTCCGGCCGACAGCTCTCCCGCCGGGGAGGCCGGCACCTCGAATCCGCAAGAAGGGGCTCAGCCCGCCGCGAAGCCGGTGCCAAGAGGGCACCGCAATTTTGTCTACGACGAGGGGCCTTCGGATGAGCTCGACGTCCCGCTCCTCCAATGGGACAAGGAGACGAACCGGGTCTTCATCTCCTCGCTACTGCCGAGTTGGCTGGAGCAGGATACCATCGGCGGAGAGGCCTATAACCTCTCATTCGGTCTCTACGCATGGGAGGACGCCGCCGTCTATGACGAGGAGGCCACGCGGGTGTTGATTCACGAAAGCGCGCGGGCCCAGCTCCGCAGCCTTGAGCTGACCCACATGGTCGGCCGGCGATGCCTCCGGATAGAGAAGAACGCCCCCTCGCTCAAGAAGCTGATCGATGAGAAGGAAGCAGCTCGCAAGCTTGCTCAGGAGGAGGCGGATAACCAGAGAAGACGAGTCGACGCAGCCGAGGCTGTCCTCGCTCAGTACCTAGGGGGGTGGTACGTTTCTCAACTCGCACTGGTCTTCAGGTTCTTTTCCTCAAGATCATCCCAGTCACCCTTCTTCTCGCAGGACGCGGCGACGACCAGCCGGCTGGGCATCGAAATCGTCACCCTTGAGCAGGAGAAGCGAGCGCTGCAGGCGCGGGTGGGCGAGTTGGAGACCGCTGCGGCCGCTCCGCCGCCGTCTAGCAACGGTTGTCAGCTCGCACACTACAGCGAGTACGAGCTGGAAGTTATGATGCAGAAGAACGCCGCCGGTGCTACGACACTCTCCAGACGCTGCGGCGAGCCGACCTGATCAAGAGCGAGGGCGAGAAGCTTTCGGCGAGCGACGTGGTACCGGAATTATTCCTTCCAGTACCGAAGCCGGGCGACGGGCCCTACCATCCCATCTAGGGGGCTCGCCGTTCGGGGCTCGCCCCGCCGGAAGCTAGCGCCTCGCCCAAAATTATTTTTGCTGTAGTAGAGATGCGGGCCGAGGCCCGGGATTTTGTAATAATGATGATAATTTTTGATCGATCCAATGTACTTCCAAAGACTGCTTTACTGTATTTTTTCTCCATAATGTAAATGTTCTCCCTTTCTCGCACTCGCGATTTGTTTTGCCTCTTCTGATCCGTTGTTGCTTTGCGAGCTAAGTTTCATGTTCGTTCCAGACTTAGACTTAGGCTTAGAAGCGATAGGCACGATAGTTAGCCGTACCGCGAGTCGGCGACCCGCGTCCTCCGCCCGGGCTCGCCACACCATTCGTGGTGTAGAGCAGGCGAGACGATTCAGCTCGTACCCATACCGCCTGGCTTCGCGCGGGCCGGCCCCCGGGGGTCCGTGGCTGAGTTCTCGCCGCCTGGACCCCTTCCCCGGGGACTCGCCGAACCATAGGCCAGAGTTGACGTTTCTAGCCCGCCGACCTGCTAAAGCCATCTCGGCGGCCCTGCGACCCTTGTCTTCGTAATGTGAGCGTCTAGCTCCCCACCTTAGGCGCCGTGTTCACCAAGACTTGTCGTTCTTGCTGGACAGCGGGGGGGGGGGGGGGTGAGCGGATTCTTGGAGTGACATCCAGCCCTGCCAGCTTGGTGAGAGCCTGCCAGCGGGATCTGCTCGGGGTCTGGATAGACTCCTCGAGTTACATCCAGCCCTACCAGCTTGGTGGGAGCCTGCCAGCGGGATCTGCTCGGGGTCTAGGTAGACTCCTCCGAGTGACATCCAGCCCTGTCAGCTAAGTGGGAGCCTGGAAGTGGGATCTGCTCGGGGTCTGGATAGACTCTGCCGAGTGACATCCAGCCCTGCCAGCTTGGTGGGAGCCTGACAGCGGGATTTGCTCGGGGTCTGGGTAGACTCCTCCGAGTGACATCCAGCCCTGCCAGCTTCGTGAGAGCCTGCCAGCGGGATCTGCTCGGGGTCTGGATAACTCCTCGAGTTACATCCAGCCCTACCAGCTTGGTGGGAGCCTGGCAGCAGGATCTGCTCGGGGTCTAGGTAGACTCCTCCGAGTGACATCCAGCCCTGTCAGCTAAGTGGGAGCCTGGAAGTGGGATCTGCTCGAGGTCTGGATAGACTCTGCCGAGTGACATCCAGCCCTGTCAGCTTGGTGGGAGCCTGACAGCGGGATCTGCTCGGGGTCTGGGTAGACTCCTCCGAGTGACATCCAGCCCTGCCAGCTAGGTGGGAGCCTGACAGCGGGATCTGCTCGGGGTCTGAATAGACTCCGCTGAGTGACATCCAGCCCTGCCAGCTTGGTGGGAGCCTGACAGCGGGATCTGCTCGGGGTCTGGGTAGACTTCGCCGAGTGACATCCAACCCTGCCAACTAGGTGGGAGCATGACAGCGGGATCTGCTCGGGGTCTGGGTAGACTCCGCTGAGTGACATCCAGCTCTGCCAGCTAGGTGGGATCCTGACAGCGGGATCTGCTCGGGGTCTGGGTAGACTCCGTCAAGTGACATCCAACCCTGCCAGCTTGGTGGGAGCCTGGCAGCGGGATCTGCTCGGGGTCTGGGTAGACTCCGCCGAGTGACATCCAGCCCTGCTATCTTGGTGGGAGCCTGACAGCGGGATCTGCTCGGGGTCTGGGTAGACTCCACCGAGTGACATCCAACCCTGTCAGCTTGGTGGGAACCTGACAGCGGGATCTGCTCGGGGTCTGGGTAGACTCCGCCGAGTGACATCCAGCCCTGCCAGCTTGGTGGGAGCCTAGCAGCGGGATCTGCTCGGGGTCTGGGTAGACTCCGCCGAGTGACATCCAGCCCTGCCAGCTTGGTGGGAGCCTGGCAGCGGGATCTGCTCGGGGTCTGGGTAGACTCCGCCGAGTGACATCCAACCCTGCCAGCTTGGTGGGAGCCTGGTAGCGGGATTTGCTCGGGGTCTGGGTAGACTAACATTTGCACGATTCATGGCAGGGGCACAAGCACATCAAGGAGAAGCTTTATTAGAAAACGGAACACTACTTACATGACTCAGGGGAAAAAACGCTTCAAGCCGTCACCACTCTAGGTGAGACTTAGGGTCTCGCCCTCCACATTCCGGAGGCGGTATCCTCCTGATTTCAGCGCTTCCTGTACAATGTATGGGCCTTCCCAGTTGGGGTTGAGTTTCCCCACAACGGCTGATCTCCCCGCGGCATCCACCTTTCTCAGGATCAAGTCCCCTTCCACGAACTGTTAGACCCTGACGTGCTTGTCAAAGTACTTAGCCATTCTTCTTTTCACCTCTTCCTGTCAGACGGCGGAGAGGTCGCGCAGTTCTTCCACCATATCGAGAGAGAGCCGCAGCTCCTCATTCTCGGCTCTCCATTCCTCCCTATCTTCCCCTGCCTCGACGACCCGAGGCGTCCGGACTTCGAACTCTACAGGGAGTACCGCCTCGCACCCATGGGAGAGTTTGAAGGGAGTCTCTCTTGTGGCTGTGTTGGGTGTGGTCCGAAGAGCCCAGAGGACCGAAGGGAGTTGCTCCACTCAACACCCCTTAAGTTCTCCACCTTCTTCTTGAGGAGGTTGACAATGATCTTTTTCGCCGCCTCCACCTGCCTGTTGCTCCTGGGATGATGGACCGAAGCGAATCTGAGATCTATCCCGAGTTGCCTACAAAAGCTGATGAATTCGGCGCTAGCGAACTGAGGCCCGTTGTCCGTGACAATGGCCTGGGGCAACCCATGCCGGCAGATGATTTCCCCCCACACAAAGTTCCTGATGACTAGGGAAGTTACCTTGGCTAACGCCTTGACTTCTAGCCACTTGGAAAAATAATCAATCATGACCAACAGGAATATCCTCTGCCCACTGGCCTGGGGGAAAGGCCCTATCAGATCCATTCCCCAAATTGCAAAGGGCCAGGGGCTGTGATGCTCCTGAGGCGTTGAGCTGACTGTAGTTGGAGGGGGGCGAACAACTGGCACTTGCCACACTTCCTTGCAAACTCGGTGGCGTCATGGCACAAGGTCAGCCAGAAGTACCCTTGTCTGATGATTCTTCCTTCCAGGGTCCGACTCCCAGAGTGACTCTCACACTCTCCGGAGTGAATTTCCTCCAAGATCCTCGGGACCTCCCTCTCAGCCACGCAACGCGCCAACATCCCTGAGAGGGTCTTTCGGTATAGCTGCCCATCTCACATAAGATAATACGCCGACTTGTACTTGAATTTCTTCTTGTCCATCCCCTCCGGATACTCCCCTGTGGAAAGGAAGGCTGTGAATGGGTCCATCCACGAGGGGTGTTGCTCCACTTCCATCAGCTCTCCCTCCTCGATGGAAGGGCGGAACCGGTCGGTGATGGTACCCCCCACCCAGCCAGGGACCATGCTTTGCCAGTTCATCTACCTGCTCGTTTTCCTCCCTGGGCACGTGCCGGATGGAGAAGGTCTGGAACATATCGATGACCCCCTTCACCTTCGCCAAGTACAGCTGCAGAGTAGGCTCTCTGGCCTCAAACTCCCCGTTGATTTGGGAAGCCACCACCATGGAGTCATTGAGGACCTCCACATCATGCACCCCCAGCTCCCTGGCTAGGCGTAGCCCTGCGATCACTGCCTCGTACTCGGTCTGGTTGTTGGTGATGGGGAAGTGCACCACCACTGTTTGCTCGATCCTCGTTCCCTGAGGGCTTTCCAAGATCACCCCCACCCCCAGGGAATGCCTCCCTGACGCGCCATCTACCATCATCTTCCAGGGAGCAGGATGAGTGAGCTCTGCCTCCGCCACTTCGACCACATAGTCTGTCAGGAAATCGGCTATGGCTTGGGCCTTGATCGAGAGGCGATGGACGAAGGAGATATCAAACTCGCTCAACTCCACCGACCACTTAGCCAATTTGCCCGAATGCTCTACCCCCTCGAAGATGTTGCGGAGGGGGTGGTCGGTCACCACCCGGATCGAATGCGTTTGGAAGTAAGGCCGGAGCCTCCGGGCCGAGATGACCAGAGCGAAGGCCAGCTTCTCCAAGATGGGATAGCGGAGCTCGGCCTTCCTCAACACCCGACTTACATAGTATATGGGGAGTTGCTTCTTCCCCTCTTCTCGAACTAGGACGAAGCTCAGGGCCTCTACTCCGACCCTTAGATACAGAGATAAATCCTACCCCTCCCTCGGCCTTTGGAGCAGGGGGCCTGGGTCAACTGCTTCTTCAAGGCTTGAAATGCCTCATCGCATTCCTTAGTCCACTCGAACTTCTGACCTCCCCCCCCCCCAAGTTTTGAAAAGGGGGGAGCACTTCTCCCCAGCTCGGGAGAGGAACCTGCTCAATCCAGCCAGCTTCCCCATCAACCGCTGCACCTCTTTTGCATTCCGAGGTGATCCCAGCTCCATGATTGCTCGGACCTTATCAGGATTGGGCTCTACACCTGCTGGGGTGAGGAGGTGGCCTAGGAACTTTCCCCTGCTCGCCCCGAAGACACACTTCAGGGGGTTCAACCTCATCTTATACTTGCAAAGGGTGGCAAAGGTTTCCTCCAAGTCCCGGAGGTGAAAGTCGACATCCCGGCTCTTGATCATGAGATCATCCACATACACTTCCAAGTTCCTCCCCCTTTGCTCTCGGAAGACCCTGTCCATCATCTTCTGATAGGTTGCACCTGCATTCTTTAGCCCGAAGGGCATCATTTTGTAGCAATAGCACCCATTCCCGGTGATGAAGGAGACATCTTTGATGTTGGGAGGGTGCATCCTGATCTGGTGGTAACCTGAAAACGCATCTAGAAAACTCATTACAGGAAAATCGACGGCTGAGTCAACCAGCGCGTCGATTTGAGGCAAGAGATAACAATCCTTGGGACATGATTTATTAAGTAAAGAAAAGTCAACACACATACGCCACCGACCGTCTCTTTTTTTAACCATTACTACATTGGAGACCCAGCCGGGGTATTGAATTTCGGATACAAAGCCAGCCTTGAGAAGCTTGGCTACCTCCTCCCTGATTGGCTCGGCCAGCCTGTCCGCGGTGGATCTCTTCTTTTGCTGGACGGGGCGAGCTTTCGGGTCCAAGTTGAGGTGATGGGAGGCCATGTCAGCATCGATCCCTGGCATCTCCGCGGCGCTCCAGGCGAAGATGTCCACGTTCTTCTGGATGCACTCCAGTATCCTGCCCCGGGCCTCCGGGGTCAGCCACCCGCTGACGCGAACCTTCTCCACCCTGCCTCCCAGGGTAAGAATCTCCATCTCGACCACCTCCCCTGCTGCCTCCAGACGGGACTTCTCCTCCCATTCTTCAACGTCCTCCCCTCCTGGGGCAAGGACTTCTTCCCCAACCTCCCCCACGACCATTGCCTCGGCCGACTCCTGGACTTCTTCCGCCTCCTCCCGAGCGCGGTTCTCCTCCACCTCCACCTCCTCTCCGCCAGCCTCCTGCTCCGCCTCCTCCATCCTCCGCTCCATCTCCTCGGCCCCCTCCTGCCAAGAGATGGAGTTCACGGCGGTGACGTAGCACTCCCTCGCAACCTTGGGGTCTCCCCGGACCCGGACCTGGACCCCCTCGGCGTTGAACTTCAGGCACTGGTGGAAGGAAGAGGGGACGCAGCGGAAGGCGCTGATGAGGGGCCTCCCGAAGATGGCGTTGTAGCTGCTGGGGGCGTCCACGATGACGAACCTGTGGGTACGGGACTGCCCCCCAGAGAGACATGGAGTCCCACTCCTCCTTCAACCTCCTTCCTCTCCCCCGAGAAGCCAAAAAGAGGTCCGTCGAGGCCAGCACCCTCTTGGACTCCACCTTCATCGCGTCAAACGTCTTCTTGAAGATGCGTTGACCGAGCTCCCGTTGTCAATGAGGATCCGGGCGATGGTGAAGTTCTCGATTGCTGTCTGAATGACCAGCGCATCAGAAAAGGGGTCCTCATGACCCGACATATCCTTGATTGAGAAGGTGATCTTCTCTTCTGGGGGTGGGGTTTGGGATGTGGAGCCGACGCTCCTGCGATACATGGTGTGGAGACTTGCCTTACGGGAAGCCTCGACCCCCACCCCCCTGTGGATCACTCTGATCCCTCCTTGGGTCCCAACATCTGCCCGGTCTTCGCACCTATCCTCCTCCGCCCGAGGCAGGACCTCTTCGATCCGCACTCCTTGACGGTCTTGCTGCTGTTGCTGCTCCCTATTTCCTCTCATCTCGAGGAACTCCAGGCACGTGGCCGTGGCGTGCCCTTCCTCCTGATGGAAGTCACAGTAGGGCAACACCACCCTAACCTCCCTTCTCCTCCTCCGCGCTGCTCTCCTCCTCTCCCCCATGGCTATAGCCATAGCCTGCTCCTGGTCGGGGAGAGGTGGCCTCTGGCCTTGCCTCCCACCTGGGGGGTAAAACTGGCCCTGACCTCCCTGGCGGTTATCCCCCCCATGGTGACCTCTCCGCGGCCCTTGATCTTGCCACTTCGGCCTCCACCCTAGCCGATGGTTCGGTTCCTGACGCTCCCACCTGGGCTGCTGCTGTTGCTGTTGTTGCTGCTCCCTCTGCCGGGGTTCAGCTCTCCTCTCCTCCTGACCTCTGTCCCCTCTGGGTCTTTCCTCTTCCGTAGCCCACCTGGCTAACTTTCGGGCAAACTCAGGGTTCGACGCCTCCCCGTCGACTTCTCTTGCTGCCCTCTCCATCATCTCCTCGTAGGAGAGGGGCGGCACCCTCTTCAGCTCCATTCGAAAGAAACCTTGCTGCAGCCCCATGGTGAAGGTCATCATCAAGGTATGTCCCGACATCTCTTGGACTTGGGTGACCTCCTCCTGGAAGCGATCGACGTAGCTCCCCAAGGTCTCGTTCACCCCCTGCTTGATGTGGAACATGGACTCTGAATCCTTCTTCCTCCTCTTGGAGGTGGTGAACCTCAGCATGAATCCCCGACGTAGGTCCTCGAAGCAGCAGATGGAATTGGCCGGCAGCTGGTGGAACCACTCTCTCGCCTTCTCCTTGAGGGTGATGATGAAGAGCCCGTACTTGAATCCATCCGACATCTGTCGGATCGAGACCACGTCTTCAAACCACTGGACGTGCTTGACCGGGTCACCTTTCCCGGTATAGTAGGACATCTCGGGCTCCCTGAACCCCTCTGGAACCGGAGCAGAAGAGACCAGCTCGCTGAATGGGCTGCCTCCCCCGACTGGGCGAGTTGGGGGGTCTCGCACTCCCATTTCGCCGAACCTACCGCCGCTTGCCGAGTCGGGGAAGAGCACCCACCCGGGGAGCTCGCCGCCTCTCCCTTCCTCGGCAACCTCTTTCCCAGCTCGCCTGCCGGGAGCGTCCTCGCCGAGAGCTGGAACCGGGAGAACTGGGACCGCTGGTGTCGAGCACTCGGCACGCACGCCGAGTGCGAATCGGACCAAGCCGAGTATTTCCTGCTTGAAGTCCTCAAACATCCCCACTGTGGCGAGAGGGGGTGGCGAGTCAGACCTGTCAGAACCTTGTCCTGATCCTCCCGTCATCAAGCCTGCTGAAGATTTTTTGTGCTGACCACGCTCCACGCTCACCGCACCAGAATGTTGAAACCGAAAATTCGGTCTCGATGGAGTTCACCCTTGGGGAAGAGGTGATCGCGCACCTACTTCTCTCCTGCAAGAAAAACAATAAGGAAAAAGAACAAGGGATTGGACCAAGGGCCCGACGCGGAGGACCCTCCACACACCCGGAAGATCACTGAGCGCTTCCCCTCCTTAGCCAAATGCCGGGCTAAGGTAACTCAGAAAGCGCTAGAAGACTGAGAGACAAGTAAGCATGCCTTCTGAGGTACTCCCTTGGGTCTATTTATAGATTCTTGAAAGTGGTCTGCTAAAAGCCAACCTCCGCTGTTCTGAATAGCTATGCGCAACCCAATTGGGTCTGCTAACAGCGCAACTCCGATGTTCTAGAAGGATATTTGCACCCCCTTCAAGGTCATCTTGGTCATTTGGCCTCTGGGCCGCACGGAGATGGGGTTCTAAGTCTCTGAGTCAGCTCGCCGCCCTACTGGGCGGGAGCGAGGTAGCGCCCGGACCACCTGGGCAGGCCAGCTCGCCACCCTAGAGACTCGAACTGGGGCTGGCTCGCCTAGGCAAGCGCGGGATGGGGCTGGCTCGCCTAGGCAGGCACGGGCTGGGGCTGGCTCGCCCATGCAGGCGCGAACTGGAGCTGGCTCGCCCATGCAGGCGCGAACTGGAGCTGGCTCGCCTAGCTGACCTCCCAATCCTTGAGGAGAGCGAGCTACCCCCCTGGATTCGCCCTCCCGCTATATTGGCGCGGGCCGATCATCTTGGCTCGCTCGCCCAGCTGGGTCCACTCAGCGAACACGGGGTTGTACAAGTCTAACCTCCATAATGAGAGGTCTCAGCGGCAGAGATTTTTTCTACATCACTAGAAATTAGAAATGGCCAATCGCTTTATAAGAGAGTAAGAAGGCTTCCGTTCTCTTCAAAGAATCAACCAAGAATAGTTAAAAAAATTATGAATTTGTAGTATTTCTTGAATAAGAACCCTAATACATCCAATTTTTGTTGATCGTAAACTTGGGAAACGAAAAGAATCAAAAATCATTTTTCTATCTCATTTAATCTATTATCGTGAGGTTTTACCATAATATTATGGTGTTAAATGCATATCAAGTTGGTTTTAGAGCATCATTCATTGATATATTAAAAATAAATAGTTGTTTTCAGAATCATTTATACCTTAGTTTTCCAAATAAAGTTAAGAAATATGTGAGGAGCATCAAATAATCAAATGATGCTCTACTTAATCTAGCTAAATGCTAGGGGGCACCATGCCTTGATGCATCCAAGGAAGCGTCTATTTAATTCCTCTAATGCTTAGCTTATATTTTAATTTAGTCATTTTTATTCGTTCGCATGACTTGTGTGTCATTGTATTGTGTGTTGTCTTCATTTGCTCATCTTGTTGAGTATTATTATCGACTTATTGGCCCTACCGGCCAATAAGACCTTAAATAAACAGGTCCGTTAACACTTCACACCGAATGAATTGTACGGGGGTAAACAATTAATTAAAGACACAAATTGCATAAAATAAATTGCTATTTAATTAATTTCAGGATAATAACTGAAATTAATTATTTTTGGAGAAAAAAGTCACCTCTTAATTTTCTCACACCCGTTTCTAGAAACTCTGTTTTGCATTCATTCCTTTGCTTCGTTATCTGCCGTTTTCGTTGAATGTGTAAGTTGCCACCAAAATTTTAATTCCATTAAATACCCTGTTCAGTTTTGTTTCCTATAAAAGATTAGCCACCCCCTTCGTGAAATCCATACTAGAATAGAACGAGAAAGGAAGGTTCTCCCCCTTGTTTCTTGTTCAGTCCAAACACCTTGCCAACCCACCATTGTCCGGTCGCACGGCTTCTTCCGCTCGATTGTTGTCTGCCCCGTTTCCCCTCGAGCCATCGACGACTCCTGCGGAGGAAAGGAGATCCTCCCGACATCCTTCTCTCGGTTCTCTTCGACGGCAGGCCGTGACTGCCAGGACCTGCGGGCCTCTGGCTCCTCCGTCCCCCGTCAGCGAGCCCTGCTTTTGTTCTTCTCAAGGATCCAATACGCTCTCTCCTTAGCAACCAAGTTCCACTATTCCGCCATCTTCTTTCCTGATGCCCACTATCGAACCCTTCACTGCCTGAGCCATCCAATTCTAAACTCTCCTTCAAGCCAACTTTCCCAGCCCTCACTGTTTTCTGGCTCTATTAACCTGATTCACAGGAAGACAGAAAACCACACCCCTCAGCTCACAATGCTCAGTTCTGGAAATTTGCAGAGGTATAATTTCTACTCCTCCACTGTTAGAATGAATTTTATGCAACTAGTATTTTAAGTTATCTCATTGTTTACTTGCATGCAATTTTTTCTGTTGACATTATTTCCCTACATCTGAGAACTCATTTCAGCTATTAGCGTGCATAATTGTTGCGGAATGCCAGCCCATTGTACTCCGGGTAAATTGTTTGAGATAATCAAATCGGCTCTAGGTTAATTATTGAGGAAGCCTACTCTCTTGGCTCGTAGCACCGTCTAAATTTCTAAATTGGTTCCCTAATTTACCTCAAAAACATTTTTCATAAATTAGTTTACATCCGGTCTCGTACCCCCCATTCTATCGATAAACTTTGCTCTTTTCATGAAACCACACAAAATATCTTGGATCACACTCAGTAATCAAGAAGGAATTCATAGAGACCGTTTTTGAAATATGTTATGTATTTATGCATTAGTAATTGTGGTTGCATTAATTAGAGTCAGTATTAGGTAGTAGTATGTCTTTATTGGCACATTAGTGAGTGTTTTTTGTGCAATGATGAGTATCATTATTAGTGTACTAATGAGTTTCTTTATTTAGATAGTTAATAAGTATTAATTAATATTTTTATTATCCTTCTTATTATGCATCCCTATTAAGTCTATATAAGGAGTGAAATGCAATGGTTGAAGGTATCTTGGATGTTGTATCTCTCTTTGAGAGGAATCGCCCAAGACTTGAGCGAGATCTCTCTCCCTATCATTACTATATTTTCTTTTCTTATTTGTTAATTGCTCATGTATTCTTCCTCTCCTCCTTTACACCTATTGGAAGTTACACCTTCTTAGTGGCTTGACCCCCTTATAAATAAATGAACGTTTAGGAAGCTCTCTACGTATACATGCTCGTAATGTTGAACAAGATTCTAACAACACAAATCACCTTGTAATGCTGGTTGTTTCCGCTCCATTGGCCTTCCACTGCACGACCTCACATGACCACCTTCACGATGCTTAGTACCTTCCAATCCTCCACCATGTTGCTTCTTAACAACACCCACCGCCTACAAACATTAACACCTCTCGTTGCTATTGCTCTACACTTGCATCCCTCTTCCTCACCACCAGGTCACACACAAATTTCCCACCCCTTCAACAACTTTCTCAATCTCTATGGGAGCCTCTGATGCCTCCGACTCATTGCTTGGATCGATCTCATTAGCTGCCCATGACCTTTCCACCCCTTCTACATACCCACATCACGCATCTAACAAATCTTCACCTCTCCTGACCATATCCACCCACTTTTTCAAAGACGATAGTGCCGAAAACACTGTCGAGAACACTAGTTACGATGACTATCCACTCTCCCTCACAATAAATCTCATCGCCACCTACGCACCTCCCGAGATTCAATACATATGTGATCCTTTTCTTTCTGCAATCACACCTTGTCCATTTCCTTCGCCCCGATACTAGAACATGTTTATATTTCTGCTTCACTCTCTGCCCCCTAATTTCATCTCCTTTCAACCTCGCACACCCCAATCGCGTGTTGACCCCAAATCTTCTCTCAACGACATCCTCAACCCTTTGCAGTCCACATATCCATTCTTATACTTCCCAATTTCATGCATGCATTTATTTTTTTTACTTTTCAAGGCCCCCACAACTGCCCGCACTAGCTTATTCCCCTACACATGTTGTCGTATTGCACATGGTCTCAAGTTCTTTCCAAAAGTATGCCAAATATACCTAATACAAACAACTCAACACATCAAATCCACATCCACAGTTCAATCCACCCACCACAAACCTCCGCGATGTCCCATATAACTCCACTTCCACTACCATCATCACTTTGTCACGACTTTCTCTATGACACCTCATCTAGTTTAGGCCCTATCAATCTGCCAAGACACAATAACATCATGGCTGCTCAACTCCATCATTGACGCCCATAGCTCATCTAAAGTTATGCCCATGTTGACTGCAGTAATTGCTTTCAATGCTAATATTTTCAAAGATCACAACAAAATCTTGCAATTCAGAGCAACAATTTTATTGAATCATGATGACTTAACACCACCATTCTCCGCATACTACCTCGGGGACGAGACATGTTTTCCAGTAGTATACAATGTTAAGGGCGTCAAACCTCATGTAACAATCCAATCCATAATATTAGAGATATTCTCTTTAGTTTAACTTTGCCCATACTAAGTTGTACCAAATGATTTTAACTTTTTCGCAAGTTGTTTTCGAGTATTTACCAAAATATCACCTATAACAGGACTACTCACAGCTAAGTTCACTTACTACAGAATTTTCAACATAATTTTACCACTTGCTCTGAAAAGGTACCTTTGATATTTGAGGATTCAAATAATTACTTAAGCCCTGTAACTTTTCCTCTCGTTCCAATGTGAGATTTGGTTCATTCCATATCCATCATCCATGATTATTACTAACCATATGTATCCATCATCCTCGATTATCACTAACTGCAGATATCCATCCTAGACTTGGACTGTTACACCTCATATCTACGTCCTATGAGTAAACGATGTAGTTTACATGAAGTCGCACACAATATGCAGAACCATAGTCGTCAATTAAGGAGGAATGTGAGGAGACTATTTTGGGAATTTGTTATGTCATTATGAGTAGTTAGCTGTGGGTGATCTTTATTAGGTAGTTAATATGCATTAAATAGTATTTTTATTATCCTTTTTATTATGTATATTTATAAAGTCTATATAATGAATTAATGAGTGACATGTATGCAAGAGAGCCAAAAGTCTAATACTCAAAGGATGCCCATAAAGAGACACTCCCACTCATATATTTAGTGTGGGAAGGATACAAAGTACTACTATTCCCTTAGGGCTACATAGAATAATAAAGATATGCATTGCGGACGGTGTCGTATCAACACGCTCGACCCAAAAAAACAACCTTGTCCTCAAGGTCGAGGTTCATAGGGGTCGTCTGGGAGTATCAACGAATCCAAGTCCCCGAAATCAAGGTCATCATCTTAAGATCCCATCAACATACACAGGTTTTTGAGAGGGCAGTTATATGTGGGTGAATATGGCTGTTCGCAGCAAAAGCTGATGCCCTTGCATGAAGCTCGGGGTGTTGACAGTGAGACAAGCGTTGGGGTCGCTGGGGTGCCTATGGAATCTGGATTGACGGAACTGGAAGCTGTGGAGGTGGGCCTAACAACTGAGGCTCGGGTGAGGGTAGGGGAGCCAAGCGAGGAAGAGGCGGCGACAGTTGCAGCGGATGGTGGGGAGGCCGTATCGAGGAGGATAATGAAACTGAGAAAAGGTCCTCGTTTATGTACCAAGCCTGATCCATGGCGCTGGAAATAGTAGACGGGTTGTGAACCCGAAGGCGCACCTGGAGGTGGGGTTGCAGATCCGAGAAAATACCCAAGGTAGTAATCGGGGGCTAGGTCGGCTACGTGCTTAGCAACAACGATGAACTCGTCGATGTAGGTGGCCATGGTGTTGGACCGACAAACGTAGTCGAGGCACTCAAAGGCATTGCCTGCCTGGAGGGAGTCGTAGTGGCAAAGGAGTTCCTCTTTTAGTATGGGCTAGGTGAGGCTAGGAACATGCCGACGCATCCAACGCACCCAATAGAGCGTCGAACTCTCCATATAGATAGTGACTAGGGGGACCTTCTGGTTGGCGGGGATGGACTGAAGGCCGAAGAACCACTTGGCACGGGCGAGCCACCAAGGAGGGTCGGTGCCGTCGAACACAAGAATCTCGATCCGGTGTAGATGGGTCGGGTGGATGTCCGCAACGGGGTGCAAAAACCTAGTGTAGTCCGGATCAGGCTGAGGTGGTGGCGGATGATCCAGAGGGCGGTTTAACACCGTTGCCGTGAGATCGCGAGGAGGATAGTGTGGTCCTCAATATGATCCATGCAATGGGAGTTACCAGATGCAGTGGCGCAAATGTCCTCATCAACATGGAGGGCCATTGAACGAGTTTGGGTCATGTAACGAAGATTTAGATGGTCGGGATGAAGTTGGCCGGGAGAGGGGCTGCGTCTGTAGGCGGCGAGGGCTGCCAGAACGCTGAAGGAGGGACGGACGGTCTTCGGAATGCGACAGAAGCTGTGGGAGAGCCGTTGGAAGGCAGATATAAGTGCAGGAGGCCGATGAACTATCGATGGAGATGCTGCAATTAGTAATGCATTGGATGGGTTATTGGACGCCGAAGAGGTTTCGGGAGGGCGCTGTGGTGGTTGGAACAACAGTTGCGGCCCAAAGGTCGCTGGACTAGGTGCGGGATGCAGAGGTCGCAACACTGTGGCGGCACGCGACGAGGTGCAAAAGATGAAGGACGAAGCAATGTAGGCTGCCTTTGTGGTTTCAGAGTGGCAAGGTGCAGGCGTCGCCGGAGGTGCCTTCAAACGGTTGGAAGAGGTCAATGTCTGGAGGAGTCGCTGGATGCAGAAAGGATGCGAGGAAGACTGCTTGATTTGGATGGCCGGGCTGCTGGAAAAAGACAAACCAAAGAGGGGATTGTGGCTGCTATTGGGCTCCTCCAAGCAGAAGTCACAAGCGACTGCTATTGGGTGTGCTGCTAGGGATCGGCCCGGGAAGACAATGATCGGTGTCGTGAGATGAAGGCGCACGATGAAGGCCCGAAGAAGACAAAGAAGAGAGAGAGACGTGGGATCCGGTCGTGTGGATGGAATAAGGGGGATGATCCAATTAGGGTTTAAGTGGGAATCTTAGAAGAGCGGCAGACCGGGCCAATTGATACGTCGTAGTCATATCAAGGATGAAAAACATGAATAATGATTTGCATTAAACAAAATAAAGATACATTCTGGAGATAATTCCCGCCAAGCATCTGGAGGCTAGATCCTACTTGACACTTCACTATCCAAGAGAGCCAAAAGTCTAATATTCAGAGGAGCCCATAAAGAGACACTCCCACTCATATATGTAGAGTGGGATGGATACAAAGTATGGCCATGATCCTGGGGCTATATAGAATAATAAAGATATGTGTAGTGACTTGCGTCTTATCACATTCACATTGGATACATCCTCTCGAGCTCTTATAACCAACATGTTAATAACATCACAAGGCAGGAGGTTCATCAAAGATGATCATAAGATTATGCAATCGCTGCCCTCTAGCTAAAGAAACACCAAAATAGCCATCAATCAGGGATTTACCATTGATACAAATACCTTGTTGCCTGCCCATTCTTAAGGCAAGAAATTATTTTCTTGGTAAGAAAAAGATCAAAAGCATGTAACAGGGTTGATTAAGAAAGAGAGTAATGAGGTTCACAGATCGGGGCAGGCCGACACTTAAGGAGCTTGCACAAGTCTACATATGCGAGAGACAGGGTTAGGATCATCGTATATATGATCCGAATTGGTAGTCATTCAGAACAATGATGACATATTTTTATGTATTTTTTAATGTAAAATTAGTAGATTTATGTTCAGGACATTCTTAACAGTATGTAGTGGATTTTACGTTTATAAATAAGAGTATAAGCGTTGATTTTCAAAGATAGCAGATTTTGGAAAAAAATTCCGGGTTCTTGCGGTCGTCCCATAGCGTTGATTCCGTGGATCCGAAGCCCATGCAACTACCTTTTCACTACCCAAAACTGCCTCTCACTCATAACTACCAATGACTATCTCTTTCCACTGAACGAGCCATATAATTACCTAATTCATGCAGTAGCCACTCATTAACCGCTTAAAAATTGACACTAAATCCTCCTTCCAGCAAATAACCACCCACAGTTCTCCATTTTCTGCATAGCCAAGCCCCACATGCTCCTCTGTTTATTTACATTGCAGAAAAACAAATCCAACCCCATCCCTGCATCCCTCCGGTGATTTCCATGCCCAATTCACTACAACGACTTTTCTCTCTGCACCAATCCTTCAAAATTGTTACCTTGAGTCCAATAGTTGGAGCATTGAGAGATGACGCACACTGAACCAGTTCTTTCCTCTACGTATTATTATATGTAGGGCACATCCAACAACCCCATCAAATTCACGGAGGATCATACACCAAGAATTTGGAGAGAAGAAACTCCTACTGAGTGCGAGTCTGAGGCTTGGTGAGCAAATCGGCAAGCTAGCGCTCAGTGAGAACATAATGAGGAACAAGAGTGCCCTGAATGTGTTGACCACGAAGAAAGAAGACATCAACACCAATGTGCTTGGAGAGCGAGTGTTTGGTTGGATTCAGGGTACTCTGGATGGCTCTGGTGTTGTTACAATAGAGAGTGGTAGGACTCGAAGGAGCAACGCCAAGATTAACAAGTAACCAACGAAGCCAGATAATATCCTCAGTTGTAGTGGCCATGACATAGAGCTCTGCTTCTGTACTAGAACGAGAAACACCGGTCTGCTTCTTGTTTTTCCTGACAATGAGTGAAGAGCTCAAAAAAAGACAATAACCGGTGACAGAACTACGATCGACAGGATAATTGGCCCATGTAGCATCAGAATATGCCTGTAACTGGAGAGAACTTATGCGGGAGTAGAATAGACCATGAGTCATAGTAGCACGAAGATATCGAAGAACACACAACATATGAGCATAATGAACTGTTATAGGAGCACTCACAAACTAACTCAACACATGAACAACAAAGTCAATGTCAGGTCTAGTAATGGTGAGGTAAACCAAGTTCTCAACCAGATGACGGTACCGTATCAGATCGGAAAGAGTAGAGCCCTCATCCAGATGCAACTAAAGGTGAAGTTCCTAGGAGTAGTAGCAGTGTGGGTATCAGACAGAGCAACATGAGCCAATAAGTATAACGTGTAGCGCTACTGAGATAACCGGTGTCCAGTAGGAGTGGCAGAGAATTCGATGCTCAAGAAGTAACACAATATGCCAAGATCAATCATCTGGAACTGCTGTTGAAGGTGATGCTTGACAACTCAATATGGGAGGCATCGTCACCAGTAATAATTATGCCGTCCACATATAGAAGAAGGGTCCGACACTGTGATGAGGAGTAAACAAACAAAGCTGAATCATAATGACTAGGCTGAAAACCACATTCATATTAAATAATAAGTATCAAACATCAGTTCATCTTCTCGATCAGATTCTTCAACTATTCTACTAATTAATTTATTCATTATTATCATTTATCTCTTAAAAATAGAATAAATGTGGTCACTTACATTATATCTAAGTCTCATCGCACAATTATCTGTCACAAACGCTAAATCAATAATTTTTTTTTGAGTTTTTACATTATTTCTTTCTTTGTTTTGGAAAAAGAAATTTACAGCATAAATTTCACTCAAACGCTCTTTTTATGTTCCAAAGGCGCAAATAAGACACGCGAAGGCACAAACCTCCGAGGCTGGTGAGCCTTGAGCCTTAAACGCGCCTTTAATAACATAACTCTCAGTTTGCTGCCATCCCTTCCAACCACCTCCCAGCCTGTTGCCGCCCCTTCCAGCCACCTCCCAGCCTGATGCTGTCTCTTCTAGCCACCTCCCTTCCCTAAAGACCCCACCACAGCCCCGATCTCTTTCCCCAACCTTCAGATCCAGCCACCACTATCCGACTCTAGCCATTGTTCCCTTCCGGAGCGCCACCTCTGTGTCGTGATTCACCAAATCTCCTCACTTCGGGCAACCCTCGTACTTTTGTGAGTTTTCTTGTTGTACAAACTCTTGTTTTCAGCATTAATATATGGTATTGTGACTTTGGCTTGATTGAATATCTAGTATTGTGGTATTTTGTTTTAGATTACTTTGAGATTTGCAGGAACTATTTGTTGTGCGCTCTTGCTTTGACCCTTCTCGCGGAGGAAAGTCTAAACCCACTTGCCTAAAGATTTATTTTGTTATCGCTAAAATCATATGCGTGCGTTTAATCATTTATTATTAAGTATTGAATTCGCCATCGGATATTGCACTTCACATGTAGTCGTTAAGGTGAGTAGAGTTATCTTCACACGTCACATTAGGGTTGCATTCATGCTTGTCATGGCGTCGCCTAGGCGACGTCTAAGCGTCCAGGCGCTCGAATGTGTATAAGGCGTTGAACGTCTTGTAATAATTTTTTTTTAAAATTTTTTTTGAATAGACAGCGGTTTTTATAAAAAATGCTGTCTATACATACTTTAGACTGCGGTTTTTATAAAAGCCGCAGTCAAAAGTTTTTATAAAAACCGCAGTCTAAAGTCATTAAATTTTTTTATACTTTTTTTAATGACTTTAGACTACGGTTTTTATAAAAAACGTTGTCTAAAGTCATTAAAATAAATTTTAAATTTTTTTTTACGTAAAAAATAAATAAAAAAAGACTTTTGAAAGCGGTTTTTATAAAAACCGCTGTCTAAAGTCATTTAAAAAAAAAAAATTTAAGCCACATTATCGCTTCGGGTTGCTCGTCTTATTGTCGCCTAGGTGACCGCCTTATCGCCTAAGCGTCCAGGCGCCCGACGCTCGCATTGGTTCGCCTTGACGTCGTGACAAGCATGGTTGCATTCTAGTAGTCACGCATCAAGCCTCTGACCCTTCATTAGACGGTGTTTAGGTTCATTGCATTTGTCACATGCTCATTTGCATTGCCTGTAAAATTAGGGCATCTTTCATCCGCCACCTATATATTCGTTTTGCGTCAAATGACATCAGAGGGAGGTTCCGAGCACTCGATTGATACGCAGTCATTGAGTCTATTGATTCCTCCATGGTTAGTTTTTGACTTCATTCCTCTCCTCAACTTGAGGATCCCGAGTCTATCTATACTCGATCCCATAGTCCATTTAGAGAAATCCTCAGGTTATTACGATGATTATTATTGTTCGCGGTCCTCCGTAATCATAACGGGGAGGGGGGATATGATGATCGTACTTTGTTTGATTCCTATCTCACCGATCATGGTATTATCCATCAAAACACATATGTTCACATCTCTACCCAAAATGAGGTCGCTGAACGAAAAAATCGGCATTGACTTGAAGTTGCATGTTGCCTTCTCACCACCATGCACTTTCCTAAATCTTATTGGGGTGATACTGTTCTAACCGCTGCTCATCTCATCAATCGTCTACCATCACGGGTCTTAGACTATGCGACTCCGCTCGCCCATCTCTCTACCACTTCTGATGTGCATACCTCTCATCTGCCACCTTGTGTGTTTGGGTGTGTGTTTTCTCCAAGTACATCAGTCTCAACGTGACAAACTTGACTCTCGTTCTCAACGTTGTGTCTTTATTGATTATTCCTCCACCATAAAAGGATATTGATGTTACAACCCTCCATCACAGTGTACATTCTATATGTCTGGTCCATTGATCTCAATGTCCCTGATTTGTAAGAAATCAAACATGTCAATGATATACACATAGTTGTATTTGATATGGTTTTTAGGTTCATGCATGCAAGATAGTCCTTGTCACAATGATAGGACAGGTGGACACAGAGGAGTTAGCTGGATAGGCAAGAAATTGCCTAAGTCCACAGACATTTAGTGGAGCAAACTCACTCAACGCCAGATGGCTTAAGGAAGGAAGCTGGATAAAGAAATGCAGCTTAATCCATAGGCGTTGAGTGAAGGCAGTTCACTCAACGCCATAGCACAAAAGGCACTGAATAAAGCCGGGTATGTCAAAGCCTAAGTAGTGGAAGCCAAAAAAATAGCTAAGTCCACAGGCGTTGAGTGATGTCAACTCACTCAACGGCATGCAGCAAAATTCGTCTAAGTCCAGAAGCGTTGAGTGAAGCTAGTTCACTCAACCTCATACTGATTCTGTCAACGCCAAGGGGAAAGAGTGAAACAGAAAAATGACTAAGTATAAAAGCGTTGAGTGATGAAGCTACACTCAATGCTCTCAACGCCATGCAGTGGAGCAGTTGCGGGCAAGTACAAAAACGTTGAGTGGACTCAACGCTCTCAACGCCAAGATTGCTGAAGAAGCAAAAATCAGTCTAAGGCAAAAAGCGTTGAGTGATGAAGCTACAGTAAACGCTCTCAACGTCTAGGATGCAGAAAGAGCAGGAAGCTAAGCCAAAAGCATTGAAGTGAAGGCCATGCACTTAACGCCACTCAACGCTTAAGGAAACTGAGAAAATGGCTAAGTACAGAAGCGTTGAGTGAAGGTCATGCACTCAACGCCACTCAACGCCTAAGGAAGCTGCAAAATGACTAAGTACAGAATCGTTGGGTGAATGTCATTCACTCAACGCCTGAGTGGATTCTGAGAATTTGGCTAAGTCCACAAAGGGGTGACGTCAGCAAAAGTCAACACAGTTCAAAATAGTTGCGGGAAAGCTGCAGAACAGCGTTAATGGCGCCGATGGATAGCGGGTTGCCTTCGTGTGTAAAAGGAAGGTAATATTCCAGCAATTAAGGCTGGGCCCACACAAAAGAGCCGTTGATCAGTGTACAATAAAAAGGGAAGATTGGCTGAGTCGACAACAACAATTAGGGTTTTCTGTTTACATATTCGTGCGGCTGAACATCGTCTTTCTCCTCGCCATTGCTGTCGAGCCTGAACATCTTGTTCTGTTCAGTTAACCTGAAAGCGCCAAGAGTTAGCTGCTGCAATCTTCACCAGCGACAACAGATCAGAATCAATTTCTGAGAAAGAAGAGAGGCAGAGCTTTGTGTTTCTGCAAGGTACTTCCAGCCCAAGCAATCATTCACAGAAGATCTTCGCTTGCTGCTGAGAAGGAGTTAGGGCTGATTTCTGCTCAGCCCAGGAAAAAGCTGACACAGAGTTCATTCTATGGGGTCAGATCTATCATTACAACAACTTTCAATCTGTAAGATCCTTCTGGATCTGAGTTTGTAGGCCTGATTTATGAAGGCCGATAGGTAGGATTCTGTGAGGAATCTGAGTGTGTAAGCCTGTGTTATAAAGGCTGAGGCATGATCCATTTTGGATCTGAGTGTAGGGCTTAGGCCTGAGTTGTAGGATCCTCTGGATCTGAGTGATAGGGTCGTTGGCCTGAGGTAGGTGGTTGTCTAACCACTGAGTTGTTGGGCCTTGTGCCTGAGTGGTAGGTCTTGGTGAAGACTGAGAGGTCCTGCAGGATCTGTGCTGTAAGCTCTTAGGAGCCGAGTGTTGGTGTTGTGCCTCTTCTAACACACTGTTAGAGAGGTGGGAGGGATAGTGGACGTACCCAAGATTGAGGAACCACTATAAAACATATGTGTCGTCTGTGTGTGTTCTTAAAAGCAGAAATAATCTAATCACTAAGCACAGTAAAATCATTGGAGGTCAAAATAAATCTAAAAAGACCTAAAATCTATTCACCCCCCTCTAGGCGTTAGCTGACCTTGAAAACAACAAGACTTTCACTGTACCATGGATGTTACCTTTTGCGTGGAGGAATCCTATTTTCTAGATCCGGCTCATTACATTCGTCAGGGGGAGACTAGTGATAATGCATCTGATTCTCATATTCCTCTTCCTCTCATTCCTCTGATTCATACCATCCCTTCCGTCCAAGCAACACCTCCTGCCCAGTTTCCTCCTCTGTCTCTAATTCCTCCACTTCCTCTTGTATATCACCACCGACAAAGAGTTAAACAGACCATTATCGTTCCACTTCTACCAATGTCTGTTTCAAACTCAGATTCTTGTGATGACCTGCATCTCCCCCTTGCATTGCTGAAAGGTAAAGTGATTTGCACGCAACACCCTATTTTCAACCATATTTCTTATCATCATCTTACTCATACGCATCAGACCTTTGTTACATCGTTATCCTTGATTACCATTCCCAAGTCGTGGCAGGAAGTTTGGGGTGTCCCTGAATGGACACATGCTATGGTAGTTGTGGGCAAAAAGCCCGGCTAGGCCCGACCCAGGAAAAGTCGGGCCCGGGCCAAGGCCGGGCTTGGGGGCCTTACCGGGCTCCCATTTTAGCCGGTTGCCTGGCCTGGTGCCCGGGCCGGGCCGGGCAAAGCCTAGGCGCCGGGCTAGCCTGAGCCCGACACCCGGGCTGGCGGAAATCCTGCCTAATCCATGCGGGATTAAAATCCTGTCTATTCCAGGCGGGATTAAAATCCTGCCTAATTCAGGAGGGATTAAAATCCCGCGTAATCCAGGCGGGATTTTAATTCACATGGAAATCAAGCCGGCCCGGGCCGGCCTGAAGGGCCTTATCGGGCTCCCTCTTTGAGGGGGAGCCCGAGCCCGAGCCGGCTCAATTGGCAAAAAGCCCGGGCCGAGCCCGGTAGGCAAAAATCCCGGGCCCTACCGGCCCGGGCCAAGCCTGGCCCGATCAGGCTTTTTGGACAGGACTATGCTATGGAGGAGGAAATGTCTGCCTTGAAAAGGAACCACACATGGGACATCTCTCTTCCCCCTAGGAAGTAAGTCGTTGGTTCAAGGTGGGTGTTCTCTATTAAACAAAAGCAGGATGGTAAGGTTGAACGTTGCAAGGCACGACTAGTGGCTTAGGGATACACCCAAACTTAAGAAGTAGACTACCAGGAGACCTTTGCTTCGGTGGTAAAGGTGGGCCCCATTCAGGTTCTCTTATCATGTGCTGCTTGCTTTGTTGGGATTTTCATCAACTGGATGTAAAAAACATCTTCTTCCACGGTGATTTAGATGAAGAAGTGTGCATGAAATTCCCCTTAGATTTGTAAAAAATGGACAAGAAGGGCTTGCCCGTCACTTAAAGAAGTCATTATATGACCTGAAACAGTCACCTAGGGCATGGTTTGACAGATTTCATAAGGCCACACTTATGTTTGGCTATAAGTTGGGACGTTCGGATCACATCATGTTCATCAGAAGACATGGTCAGAAAATCGTGGTACTCATTGTCTACGTGGATGACATTGTGATCATGGGTGATGACCCAGAGGAAATTGCAAATCTCGAGGCTTTATTGTCTGTAGAGTTCGAAGTGAAGGATTTAGGGAGACTGCGATACTTTTTGGGAATTGAAGTGACTAGGTCGAATCAAGGTGTCTTCATATCCCAACGCAAATATGTTAAGGAACTATTAAAGGAAACTGGGATGCTCGATTATGTCCTAGCAAACACTCTTATGGAGGAGAATCATAAGATTGATGAAGATAGTGATGGTGATCAGATCACTACTTTGAGCTATCAGAGATTGGTTGGGAGACTTATATACCTATCCCACACATGTCTAGATATTACATGTGCAATAGGTATCTTGTGTAAATATATATATGCTCTCTGGATCAGACATAAAGATGCTGCATATCGTGTACTACGGTACTTGAAGAATACACCTGGTCGAGGACTTCTGTTCTCTAAAAACAATCGCGTGAGGATCGAAGTGTTCACAAACGCGGATTGGGCTAGGAGTCGTTATGACCGGAAGTCTACTACGGGATATTGCACCTTTGTTTGGTAAAATTTGGTCACCCAACGATGCAAGAAGTAGAATGTGGTAGCCAGATCAAGTGTTGGAGGCTGAGTATCGGGCAATCTCTCAACGTTTTTGTAAAGGACCGTGGTTGCGTTCTATGTTGCAAGATCTGGGATCCCAAGAACATATCTCACTCTCCTTATACTGTGACAACAAGGCAGTCATGCTATAACCTAGTACAACATGCTAGGACTAAGCATGTTGAACTTGATCGACAATTTATCAAAGATAACTTGAACAAAAGGAATGCGGTCACTCCTTTTGTTCACTCCAAAGATCAACTAATAGATGTTTTCATCAAAAGTCTGGGATGTGATATGTTCACCGATGATATCAATACACTAAGAATGACTGATATCTTTCATCCGACTTCATGAGGAGAATTGTAATTAGACTATTACCTCTATTTTATCAAGTCGTGTTTGTAATACCTGCTAATAGTAATTGTCTTTTTTCTTTACTCATGTATGAGTATAGGCTAGTTTCACGGTTAATTCATTTGGAATATTACCTTCTACTGTTTCACCCAACATTGGTCATATTTTTGCCTTATTTACTAAAAACAAAATTTAACTGGATGCATACGTCATTGTATAGTTCAATAAATTAATCAGATTTCTTTCCTTATATGCCTAACAGGTCTCTCCTCGTCACTCTAGTTCTTTCCTTCTCTCATCCTTCCGGGGTTAGGGTTTAGCAAAGGTCTTCCTCCTCTTCCTCTCACCTTTATTAGCAAAGGTTTCTCCCCTCTTCCTCTTTCACCTTTATTCCCCTTTGAGTGAGCAAGACTCCAATCTTCACCTTTATATCCGCACCAATGAGATATTGATGCGCTACGGCTTAGCCCGTAACAACTTGATATCAAAGTCCTTCCATCCTCCTCACTTCCTTGTCAGAGCAATCTCCGCTTCTCTGTAGTCCTTCCCACATCAGTTCATTTCCCTTTTCTGATTTCGAGTTTGGCTATTTAGCTCGTCAACTCTCCTAGATCTACGACGAGCTCTGCGAGGTCATCCAGAGCTACCTCTTTAAGCGCATCCCTTTCAGCTAGGTTGATCCTGCATCCTCATTTCTACAGCTGCATGCAGTTGTCTTCATCTCGAGCAGATAAACTGCCGGGAAATCTCGCACGCTCAACTTCAACACGTCCTTAACATCGTCGATCACATACAGTGATCCTCCCGGTTAACCATACCATCTTTTCCCTCGGTGTATTCATTGCATATTGTCTTTCTGTTCTCGAGACCATCGGCTCTCTATGGACACAATCGTCATGTTCTGTATTTTTGTGACCTCAAAATTGAGGGTCATCATCTCTCACAGAAGCCATCTTAATCACATGTAGAAGAATCCCCTCTTCTCTGTCGAGTAACACTCGACTCCTCAAGTGTCGCCTTCGCTATAACGATGCGCTACATTGAGTTGTTCTGGCAGAAAATTAAGAAGTCAAATGATTACGTTGTTTGAGCGTCATTCGAGCTTGAGGGAAAACTCGATTTGAAGGACGAGTGGAATGCTATGATTACACATGACCAATTATCTACTATCAGATATTGCAGATATTTCATCAGTGTCATCATGTGTTTATGTTAGATGTCAAAGTGATGAGTCGGTAGTCTGCTTCTATATTTGTCAGTCATCGTCTCTTAATATCTTTTAATATTTTAGATAGCTTAATTATTGTTCATGCAATTGTGCAATGTTATATAACCCCTTTGGTCATGAATGGGTGTACAAGAATTAATCAAATGGGTGTAGAAGAATTATTCAAAGCTCTCTCCTCTCTCTAGTTCGCTTTTCATCTTCTCCTTCTATGGTTAGGATTGAACAATGCTCCCACCTCCCCTCTTACTCTTTCTCCTTTGTTCCCCTTTGGGTGAGCTCGTATCCCTTGTAACTCGTTTCCATCTCCATCCCGGGCGAGATATTGATGCGCTACAGTTTAGCCCGTAATAGGACTCAACCAGTTGTGAGCTTCTCTCTCGCCCCATCGATTTTCGCTAACCACTCATGCACCACAATGTTGTGTCTCTGCACTGACAATGCGACTACTGGAGAACCACCTACATTGTTGCTTGGATATCCCCCATCCTTTTGAGGGCATGAACCCTATTGGGCAGATTTTTTCCTGACAAGCAATTATTCAAGCTCCAGTTCATCACATTGGAGAACAAAGTGTTACTAATGCGGGACAAGCGTCACACCTGCCCGCCACCTTGGAGTCCCATCAGGGGGCCCACCTAGAGTCAGCACCAAGCGGCTTTCATCAGGTCCGCGGCCCATACACCCCAACCAGCTCTCCGTCATGGAGTCACCACCATGCAACAGGTTGTTGAGGCCGGGGCTCGATCCCCAGACCTCCTAGATAAGAGGCCTTCACCAGCACTCTCATCACCAACTGATCCGCGGTTTAGTTGGTGATGAGAGCGCTGGTGAATGCCTCTTATCTAGGAGGTCTGGGGATCGATCCCCGGCCTCAACAACCTGCCGCATGGTGGTGACTCCATGACGAAGAGCTAATTGTAGTGTACGGGCCGCGGCCCTGATGAAAGCCGCCTGGTGCTGACTCCAGGTAGGCCCCCGGTGGGACTCCAGGGTGACGGGCAGGTGTGACGCCTGTCCCGCATCAGTTTCTCTCCATGATCTACATGGAAGCTCAAACCTCAATTGGTTGCAGTGGCTTTGCCAATCCAATGTGTCCATGACTTTGAAGAAATTGAAGGAAGAACTCATTCTCTAGTACGACACTCAAAATCCAGTAACGATTTTGAGAACCTCTGCATCTTCTTCTACCAGACATACACGATTGATATTTACATTGATGACTTTCTGGAGTTAGCCAATCACCTCATGTGCTTGCTACAACATATTAGCATGGGAAATTTCATGTGTGGTCGTAACACGAGCTGGCCTCTTCATTCACAACCCAACTATCCTGTCCGTAGTCATTCAGCAAGCATGCTTAGTCGAAGAGTACTTCACTGACACCGCAAATCTCTCCCCAGTTTACTTCACTGACTCGATTGATATTTACATTAATGGGTGTATTGATTTTCTATTCTCCATTTTCTTTAATTTAGATCCCTTTGTTGACTTATGACATTAATGTTGAATGTTTGTTTTAAATACATTGTAGTAAATTCATATTTTCATACATATGAAAATCATTTAGTATTCATGAATGCTTGAGGATTAAGCTTTGTTTGGTTGTTGCTATGACAACGAGCAAATAGGTGAAGGCGACCCTACCAAACTCCCTTGTGCAAAGTGGCGTTTGCAACCCGCACAAGTTTGTTTATTGGCGAAGCGCATTGATGCTGGTATTGCGAAGCGGTGTCGGTGACCCGCATAGCTAATTTAGATTGTCTTCTTCTTTTTCACAATCAAATCAAACTCCCATAAACCATCCGACCTAAAGAACTTCAATATCAAGTTTTTTCTCAAAAGATAACTCCACCTCACCGTGTTCCATGTGAGATCGATACTTGGGGAACTCTTCATATTTTATATTACTTGTGCAACCAGTGCACTTGCCGATGCACGCATTAAGTTTTTTTGCGCCATTGCCGGGGGAACACCGACGTGAGTTTCTCGAGAGGGAGTCAAGAGAAAGAAGTTCTTCCATTTGTACATCACATTGTTTTAACTAATTTGTAAACCCCTTTTCTTGTAGGCTCAGGTTTTCACTAATTGTATTTCTTTTTCTTGCATAGTGAGTTTTTATTCTGCTTGCATTACTTTTTGAATTCATCGTTGCACCAAAAATGTATTCTCGTTAACCTTGTAAATGGTGTAATTCTCGTAGTCATGGTAGCGAAGATTGCTATTTAGGAAGGTATAATAATAATTCCTATGACTCACCATAGGAGCCTCCACGGCATATGCACCTTCATATAATGAATCTACTTATTATCATTACATGTCCCCATTGCGTGCATCACCTTTTCCGGGTGGTTTGCCCCCATCAAGGTCGAAACCTATCGGGAAGCGATGTTTTTTGATTCAGATAGTAGCCGTCCGCATATGTAGGTTCAAATTTCCCGTAAACGTTGGCCTCCCCAACGCTTCTCGTCACCTCCGATCCATTCTCTAGACGACGGAGTTAGACTTTGCGACCCTCTTGTGGTACCTCATTCCATTCATAGAAAGATGCCACCACTATTTTAGTTCTACCTCACCTAGTTAGACAAGCTCAGAAGTATGTGATTGGGTGCCCTTATGGTTAACATTTTCTGAAGGATGTGATTGAGTGCCTTATGATTAACACCCTCAGGAGAATGTATTTTAACTATTTGTGTTTGTTAATAGTAAATATATTTTTAATATTTATTTTGGGATATATTTATTAACATGTCCATCTACTAGTTATGCTATTTTTTTTTTACTTTTCAAATGTATAATTATATGTAATACATAAAATAAATTTTTTATTTACAAGTTACAAGAGGGAGGGAGAGGGAGGGAGAGGGAGATGGAGGGGGAGTGGGAGAGAGAGGGAGATGGAGGGGAGGAGGGGGAGCGAGAGAGAGAGGCCGAGGAAGAGCAGGCTCGCCGGCCATCCTGGGTTCGTCATCGGGCAAAGAGAGAGGCTGACGAAGAGCGGGCGACCGGCTTGATTTTTAAGAACCCAGGGTGGCCAGAGGCCGGCGGGCCCGGCCGCAACCGTCAGCCGCCAGGCTCGCATTTGAATTCACTGCGCCGGCGGACGACATGATTTTGCGTTTGTCGTGGACTTGATTTTGCGTTTGTCAGGGGCTGGTTTTATCTTGGGCACTTGCGGATGCACGGAACTCGCCTCCTGGGCATGTTCGCATCAGCGAGATTAGGAATCAGATTGACTGTTTCCAAACATGATAGAACGTTACTTTTACTCGTCACGATCCGAACATGATGAAAACTTGTTGTTTATCTCAGATTACTTGATTCTTACACGTGCGAATTACACAGAAATCAATTTTACATGCGCGCTGGTAAATATATCAAAACCATATAATATGCATGCAAACCGCTGCTGCTGCTGCTGCATGTATTTGTAACCATGGATGGATGGATGGATCTTCATTATGTAGAAAACACAGCAACCACATATCACTCTATATTCATTGAATTAGTGCTGCCGTCGTCTCATAAACACAACTAAAATCAAATACAGATATTAACAAATTGGATTGCAAGCGTTCATCAGAGTCCGCTGTAATCTGAACCGTCTGATTTTGTGGGAATCACCAGCGTGCTCCGTGTTCCATGCATACCGTCGGGCCGGATCTCTACTGCTTGAGAGAATCGAGTTCTCATCCGGCTGAGGAAGAAAAAAAAGCATTAATTAATATACATATCAGCTTCAAACAGATAGTAGCAGACAGTGTCAATTGAAGGTGTGGTTCATTCAGAAGCCTGGAGTTAATAAAAAAAAGTATATCTCAGTCCCCCTTCTTATTTAAACTCTCCCCCCAATATTATCCTCTCATCTCTTTCTTTGATGTAGAAGCATTTTTTTTAACCCTGCATGATATTTCAGGCACATGATCAAAAGTACTAGGCATTCGAGATTTAAAAAACAGCAAGTTGCACAACAGCGGTGCCGGTTTTTCAAAAACTTGCCCAATCGTAAGGGTACGTGCCCAGCTCAGCTCAGCTCCAGTCGTAAGGGTACGTGCCCAGTCAACATTCAAGATGGAGTCGGCTCGAACCAGAGATTTCAGGAGATTTATCTATCTGGTGAAGGGGTGGGATGGAGGAAAATGTCCTTAATGTTGTCTGTTCATTGTATGCAAAATATAAGAACATTTCTCATGTGAGTTGGTTGGCATAATTGTATGTTACATGCACACAAAAAAATAGCTTCTTGGAGCTTCCTTCCATGGAATTTTTTTGCACAAAGCATAGAGGAGAGTTGTAATCTGTAATTTTGCAAATTTACAAAGAAAATGACAATCTCATATTTATGTTGTATGTATATGGTAAAACCAGCCTATGTTGGTCTCAAATCCAGATGAAAAATGGTGAAGGTTGTGCTAGGTTAGACGATCATCATAAAATTTAGTCACCCTCGTGAATACGAATCATTTGAGAAATTGCCGACCCCACTATAGTGGGATAAATGCTTGATTGTTGTTATTTATATGTGATATTTGTCCACTTGTTTATTATAAAGACATCACAAACAATAAACAAAAATCTTAAAGAGAAAAAACGCATTTACGGGCACTAATGTCACTTCATATGCATTAAAAAATTTCAAAAAAAATACTTTTTTTGTACCAAGCCACTTTCTGCAGCATCACTGGTGAAAAAAATCAGAAAATGCAGGGATAACTAACTGGCTATAAGAAAATAAAAACTTGTAGAGAAGTAACTCCACTCAAATGCTGATTGTCAACTAATTTTTACAGATGAATGATACGTGTCCCATCTTCTCCAAACAGAACATAACATAACAGAGATTTCTGTAATATATTTTAAATTTAAAAAAAAGTAGTGCAGCTAGCTATACGTATTTACCGCTTTCGCCATCAGATATATCGGCAAGCCGAGCGATTGCGTCCACAAGCGCTTGTTCGTGCTCCTGTGCCCACAAACACAGCTCACAATTCCGATCGGGGAGGCAAAAAGGCTGAATTAGGATTTAGTAATCCGGAAATTTCTTACCTTGAGCAGCTTCTTCGCCCTATCAGCCTCCGCTGGCTCAGGGTTAGTAGCACTAAAAACCCTCTCCACCTAAATTAATAAAGAAAATGAAATTAATGGAGCTAAATTTCAGTAACAGCAAACCCCAAACAGTGATGAGATGATACCTCTTTAAGTAGGGTATCTGTGTGAAGAATCTCGATGTTCTCGGAACCTCTCTTTGCAATTCCATTTTGCAATACTCCTAGTTCTTTCTTTGACTGATGCTTTAGGGGTCCCCTTCCCCTTCCTATGCCGGCCAGAAGGGCGCCGCCCGGAGCCTTCTTGACGCCTCGGACGGCTCCAGCCCCGACTCCTTGGCCGGGGAAGGCTGGATCTGCGCCTTCCCATCTGATATCCTCCGGGGAAATCTGCACTCAAAGCGAAGCCAGTCATGAATGAATATGCTAACAGCTTTAACCAGCTATTGAGTTCAGGGTTGTTGCAGTGCTCTGCAGGTGGTCAAAGAAGATTCGAATTTTGGTTTGGGATTGAGCCAAACAATACAAAAGCTCAAATCAGAACACCTTATTCGATTTGATTTTTGACTCGCTCATGATTCCAACCGGATGGGCTCCAAATTAGATCAAAACATAAATAACTATTTCATAATTATAAATATTACATTTCAATCGAAATCAATATTTCAAGGGAGTCACCTAGAAATAGTATCGACGACAGTCCTAATCATATTTCAAGCAGGTCGGTCTGATTACAGTCCTAAAACCCTAAGGAACCCAATCCATAATGACACTAGGCTAAGCACATGACAAGCATGCCTTGGATGCACGGTTACAACAACGCTCTAGCTCTAGCACTCTGGTCCCTGGTTGAGAAAAAAAGTCCCACAGCAGAGTTTCTTCTTTAAAAAAGTATAAAAATTGTAACAGAAGAGAGTAGGGTCTGTAAACAAAAAAATAAACAGTTAAAAAACAGTGCCTACAAAATTCCAATTCACTAAAAGAGTTGTACAGTGCAGATTGTTTTAAAAACTGCCCAATAATACTGTTAGAAGATAGTAAAATCATGTGTAAAAGCCCATTGTAATTGTGACCCGTTTATTAGCCCATTTGTGTCTTTCTGTTTTATCCCACGTTCTATTCTTTGGGACTTCTCTCTTTCTCTCTTCCTATATATATGTACTCATACTTGAAGGTTAATACAAGAAATACAGCCCACAGGTTTCATTACCCACTTTTCTACATGATATCAGAGGGATACGGTCCGGGCTGTTCTTTTCTAACCGCCAGCTCCTCCTGATTACCGGGCGACTTGTTCTCCTGCTTAACCGTAGTGTCTTGCGGCCTCCTCCCTTTCTAACCGCGGCTTCACGCGCGGTTAAGTTTTTCTAGCCGCTCCTCTCACTCTCTCTTTCTCTCGTGGCTTCCACTTCTTCTTCTCCTCTTGACCCTCCCTCCCTTTTATAAATTTCTCGGTCAGGGGTGGGGCCCTCTTCCTCTAACCGCGCGGTTTCTTCCCGGTTACCCGCTTCCTTTCTATCCGTCATGGTCTCTCTGTCTACCCGCCTTCTCGCTCTCTCCTCTCTTCTCGCGCGACTTCTTCTCTTAGTTGCTGCAACTTCTTTTTTTCGCTGCGGCTTCCCTAACCGCTGTCTGCACCGCATCTTGGTCGCGACATCTCTCCTTGCCGCTGGTGTGCTCACCGTCACCGTGCGGTCTTCTTTGCTTAGTCGCTGTGGTTTCCCCCCTGCGGCTTCCCTTCCCGCTGCGGTTTCCCCTATCACTGCGTCTTCTCCCACAGGTTCTTCTTTGCTTGTTCGCTGCGGCTTCTCTACCCGCCGCGGGCTCCACATCTAGGTCGCGACCTCTTGTCGCTGGTGTTTTGACATCGAGACCATGCGGCTTCTCCTGTTCTCTAGTCCAGGGGCTTCTCTTCTCTAACCGCTCCGGGTTTTTGGGTTGCGGTCTGCCTCTAACCGTTCGGTCAAGTGCCTGTTCGCCGGCCTTTTGTTTCTTCCGGCCTCTGCTGCTATTAGACCGCTGCGGCTAGGACTTCTCTCCTTTCGGCTTCTCCTTGGTGCAGATTTTGTCTTCCCGCTGCGGCTAGACTTCTTCCGGCGGCTTGTCTCTGTTGATCTCCTTGCTGCGGTTTCATGGGTTCCACTTCTGCCTCCGGCGAGTCCGCTGCAGCTTCGCCTCTACCACCTCAGGCTGCTCCTTCCGCTACTGATCTTCGGGATGAACTCCGGATTACCACCATATCTCTCAATGGCAAACGAAACTTTGTGGAATGAGTAAATTCAGTGCGTCGGGTGCTCCAGACGAAAGGACTTCTTCATCACTTGACCCGGGCTACTCATGCCCCTCCCACTGATGAGTGGCTTCGTGATGACGGCCGTGTGCAATCCTAACTTCTCAACTATATGGATACCGAGCCTTACAGGATGACCATGTATCATGACACGACTAAGTCTATGTGGGAGGAACTTCATTCCTTCTATTCTGGCCAAAACAGCCTCCAGCATTTGTTTGATATCATCACTGATCTTCAATCCCTTGATCCTGGGATGTCAGGCGATATGACTTCTTTCGTTGCCAAGGCCAAGACCCTTGTTGAGGCTTGGATACAACACCAGCCTCCTACTACTGATCTGGCTGCCCCACGGGCACAAAAAGAGGCTTCGGGATTGCCAAGATGATGGCAAGGGTCCTTTCTCATCTGCATAGTATTCGAGCTCAGATCTTCTCCTCCGCCACTACTCCCCCTCTCTCAGATGTCTGCTCAATGCTTCTGAAGGTCACCCCGCCGCCCGAGGCTCCTATGCCTCCCTCTCCAGCTCTTCTACAGCTACCTTCACCACATCACTCCAATCGTGGTCCTTCAGCCCGTGGGGGTCGCCATCTGTCTCGGGGACGAGGACGTGCTGGAAAATCCTCCCTTAAATGCACTTTCTGCGGTCGAGATAATCATCTGGAGTCCACCTGTTATCGTAAGCATGGTCTGCTGCCCCACCTTGCTGCCTAAGGCCGAGTCTCCGCACTCTGCTTCTACTTCAGATTCTTCGACCGCTAAGACTGACATTGATGCTCTCCGCACCCAGCTTCAGCACCTCCAAGGGGTGATTGCTCGCTCCTCGGGCATCGTAGCTTCCATCGCCAATGAAGGTATATCCTGTCTATCTCAGAGTTCCCACAGGATCGTGGACTCTGGTGCCACCCACCACATTACTTCCCAAAAGCCGTCGCAATACGTGGCATCTCCTCATCCCAAGTTCATCACTATGGCCAATGGTGAATCCATCCCTGTCTCAGGAGCTGCCGATATCCATCTCACACCCAACCTCTCATTAACCTCTCTGCATGTTCCGGGCTCCCCGTTTAACTTACTTTCTATTAGCCGACTTACGCAGGATCTTGATTGCCATGTTACATTCTCACCATCGTCCTTTGTTGTGCAGGATCGACAAACGCGGAATATTATTGGTAGCGGGCGGGTGTGGCATGAGCTCTATCTTCTTGATATTCTTCCATCTGCTCTTTCTATCGTCTCCTCGGTTGAGTGGCATCGTCGTCTCGGGCATGCTCCCCTCCAGATTCTCAAGCAAGCTCTTCCAGATGTCTCCTTGAAGGAGTTTACTTGTGAATCTTGTATATTTGGTAAACAACATCGAGTTTTCTTTAGTCGTGTTTGTCATCAGAGTACTACTCCTTTATCTATTGTTCATTCTGATATTTGGGGGGCGTATAAAGTCCCTAGTGTATTTGAGTGCCGCTACTTTGTAACGTTTATTGATGATTACTCTCGTGTCACATGGTTATATTTACTGTGGGATCGTACCGAACTCACTTCTATACTTCGTACGTTCATTACTGAACATCGTACTCAGTTCTCTTCTCCGCTTAAAATCATTCAAACTGATAATGCGCGGGAATATACGAGTCGAACGTTCGCCACAAATTGTGCTGAGTTTGGAATTATACATCAAACATCTTGTGCTTACACTCCTCAACAAAATGGTGTGGCTGAACGCAAAAATCGTCATCTTCTTGATGTTGCTCGATCCTTAATGCTTCAAATGCAGGTACCCATTGAATACTGGAACTTTGCAGTGTTGGCTGCATGTCATCTCATCAACCGCCTGCCTTCCTCCGTTCTCCACTTCGCCACTCCGTTTAGCCTCCTCTTTCCCTCTCGATATCTGTTTCCTCTCGCACCTCGGGTGTTTGGGTGTGTCTGCTATGTCCATAATCTTGGTCCACCTACGGATAAATTTGCATCTCGTGCAACCAAATGTATGTTCGTAGGGTACTCTCGCACTCAAAAAGGGTATGTATATTTACTCTCCAGTCGACCGGAAAGTGGTTGTTTCAGCTGATGTTACTTTCCTGAAAGACCAATGCTTTCACTAATCCACTTCAGTACCTCCACGTGTGCAACTCGTGCCTCGTCCTACAATCCTAGTCACCACTTCTCTACTTCCTCTTCTTCCAACACCCCACGCGACACCACCACCACCCAAACCACCTCTCATCTATGTCTATACTCGCCGTAGTCTGACCTCCGGAGCCCAACCATTGCTACTGTCTACCAGTACTATCTTGCGGCCAGCTGATCCCGCCTCCGCTTCTACAACTCATCCACTCGCAAACTACATTTCGTTATATCGGCTCTCTCCTCCTTTGCTTAAATTTGCTCTTGCCCTTTCCTATATTTCTCTTCCTAACAATGTGCAGGAGGCTCTTCAACACCCTGGATGGCGTGCGGCAATGGAGGCTGAGATGTCAGCCCTTTGGGCTAATCACACTAGGGATCTGGTAGCTCTTCCTTCTGCCCAATCCTGCGTTAGCTGTTGATGAGTACAATTATGATAGGCTTTTTACTATCATAATTGTAATCATGTTCACTGTTTTCTACGTCTTTATCAAGTAATTGCGCGAGAATAGTTAGGAATTGGGATTATCATGAATAGTAGAGCATAGTTTGGAGTTTCTATTATTTCATGTATTGAGCTATTCACTTACTACTTCATTATTCTAATACAGGTACTGCGAACCAGTGGAACTAAAAGTCTTGGAGCAAACAGGGGAGTTGACGGGACCAACATGACTGATCACAGGAGAAGAATTGGGTACACACGGGTAGGAACACGCCCGTGTTCCTACCCGTGTTCTATTCCGGCTGGATCCGATTAAATGGAGGAGAAGTCAGAGCACCACACGGGTGGGAACACGCCCGTGTTCTTTTTGAGACAGATTGGAGAATTGAAGCCGGCCAACCCGTGTCTGAAGAACATGAAGAACAACATGGTCGTGTTCTCCAACACGGTCGTGTCAGTACCCGTGTCAGATAACACGGCCCACGACCAGACACGCCTATTCGTGTGGAACCGCCCTGGAACTGTCAACACGGCCTGTAACACGGCCGTGTTGGAACCCGTGTTCGACCATGTTTGCTATGAGACTATAAAAACCTGGAGAAAAAAATTAATCTGGACTTTTGGATCATTTTCTTTTGGAGGACGAAGGTGGAGCACCCAAGCGAAGGAGGAGTTGAAGAAGATTTCGTATGCGTTTAATCTTCCATGTATCTCTTTTAATTTTTCTTCTCTCTTGGTGATCTAACCTTATATATATTTTGTTATTTCGTTTGAACTTCTTATTTGAACAATTTAGTAATCATGTCTCTTCTTGTTTTCATCGCATTCATGGTATTTTGTTCGTATATAGACTTGCAAACATTGAGAATTATCCTAAGTATGAATCTAATTGTTATTTTACATGATTCTCAAACTTCTAGATTGAGAAATGAGATGTTTGTGATGATGGATAAATATTCATATTTAGCTGTTATTTCTCTTTGCATTTCAATTTTCATGATCGAGATATATGCTAATTGGGTAATTTTGATACGAATGAATGGATTTATAGTATTTTAGAGATAGAATTTCTCAAATTCATGTAGGAAATAGGGTATTATACTTTATTCAAATTTGAGTATTGTAAATTGTTCGAGAGAAAATTTACTCAACTTAGATTTAGATTTTGAATTGCTCGAGAGAGAGAATTTGATAACTATTTAACCCTCTACAACACAATAAATTTGCTAGTTTTGTTGTTTCATGATTACATAGAATTGTGTAAATAAATGAATATGTTCATGTGAAAGCTCCTACTTTCAGTCTTTAGTCATCTTAACTCCTCCAACATTATTGTATCCAAGTAGTCATAATTAGGATTATTTAGTTTTAAACTCAATTTTGATTATAGGTGTGATAATAGAGTGAGGGTGAGTATGAGTATTTGAAACGACCCTCTGGAATACGACACGAGATGTAGATTTCTCCTATACTATGATAGATACGTGCACTTGCCTGAATGATGAATCAAACAAGCTTATGCCCATCTACGTAGTCATACTAGAATGTAGAATGAATCCGCATCAAGTTAAATAAACTTAGTAAAAATAATCATCAAGTTTTTGGCGCCGTTGCCGGGGACATGTTTTTCAATATTTTGAAAGCTTAAACTCTAATAATCTACCATTTTTGTTTAGTAATAAATAATTGTAGACTAGTTTATAGTATAATTATATCGCTTAATCTCTGTTTTGTAGTCTGTTAGTCTATGACCAGGGGGCGAAATTCTGGGCTAGTACCATATCATCCTGAACCATAACGAATTATTCATAACACCAATCAAAGAGACGTGGGAACCAATACCACAGATATTGCAAACGAACTGTTAGAAGAAGAAACAGTGAATCAAGGAGAACACCATCCAGAAGATTTAGATACCATGGCAAATCAAAATGAGCAAACCATGTCTGACTTTGCTAGGCCGAATCTCCAGGGTACTGGGTCGAGCATCGTTAGACCACCTATTCCAACCAACAATTTCGAATTAAAGCCGAGCGTTATACAAATGGTCCAACAATATGTCCAATATGATGTTTTGCAAGATGAGGATCCCAACACCCACTTAGCCGGATTCTTAGAGATATGCGATACATTCAAGATCAATGGTGTTTCCAATGACGCCATTCGATTGAGATTGTTTCCATTCTCACTAAGGCATAAGGCGAAGCAGTGGCTCAACTCTTTACCTAGAGGATCGATTACTACTTGGGACATGATAGTTGAGAAGTTTTTGATGAAGTACTTTCCACCGGCGAAGACTGCGAAGCTAAGGAACGACATCTCTACATATGTTCAATTGGAAGCTGAATCATTGTATGATACATGGGAACGATTCAAGGAGTTATTAAGGAGATGCCCCCATCATGCCTTACCTTCTTGGCTTCAAATTCAGACTTTCTACAATGGTCTCAATCCAGCCACCAGACAGATGATCGATGCGGTTAGTGGAGACACCTTGAATAATAAGACACCTGAAGCGGCTCAACAGTTGATAGAGGAAATGACAATGAACAGCTACCAATGGACTACCGTAAGACAAAAGCCTACTAAGCCTGCAGGAATGTATGAAGTGGATGTCGTTACCGCCTTAGCCATTCAAGTGGAGAAGCTTCACCAAAAGATGGACAACCTTTCTTTAGTAACACCCTCCATGGTACCTCAACAATGGGACCCTTCCCTTGTTGGAATGCCTAGGGGTGAACCGCAAATGCAAGAACATGTTGACTATATGGGTAACAATACTATACCACTTTCAACCCAGACAACAACCCATATAGTTTTACATACAATCAATGATGGAGGAACCATCCCAATTTTTCTTGGGGAGGGCAAGGCAATCAAGGCAAGCAACCCATATTTGGACAACAACAACAACAATTGGAGCCAAGGAAGCCGACATTGGAAGATGTCCTTACTAAGTTCATGCAAACTACCGATGTTGCCTTTCGTAATCATGAGGGTTCTATTCAAAATTTGGAGAATCAGATTGGTCAGTTGACAAAGATGGTATCTGAAAGACAACGAGGAACACTTCCGGGTAATACTGAGACAAACCCGAAGGAGCATGCAAGAGAAATTCAGTTGAGGAGCAGGAAGGAGTTACAAGACCCAAGGCTTGCACAGGAAGCACCTCAAGAGGAGTCTAGTGGCGAAGCACCAAACGTGACACCAATGGAATATCAACCAGCCGTACCATATCCAGCAAAGCTAAATAAGGAGCGCATGGATGCGCAATATGGTAAATTTCTATCTATGTTTAAGCAATTACATGTTAATTTACCTTTTTCTGAAATTATTCAAATGCCTAAGTATGCAAAAATTTTAAAGGATTTGATCTCTAATAAAAGAAAAATAGAAGAATTATCGTTAGTCACACTTAGTGAATAATGTTCTGCTATTTTGCAAAATAAATTGCTTGAAAAACTTAAGGATCCCGGTTCATTTTTAATTCCATGTTTAATCGGTGATTTACAAGTTAATAAAGCTTTAGCGGATTTAGGAGCTAGTATAAATATAATGTCTTATAAATTATATTTGAAACTAGGCCTAGGAGAACTTAGTCCGACTAGAATGAGTATTCAATTAGCGGATAGATCGGTTAAGTATCCTAGAGGCATAGTAGAAGATGTATTGGTTAAGGTAGACAAGTTTATATTTCCTGCTGATTTTGTTATTCTAGATATGGATGAAAATATTAAAGTACCACTTATATTAGGTCGTCCATTTCTAGCCACATCTAGAGCTTTAATTGATGTTTTTGATGGCAAATTAGTTCTGCGAGTAGGAGAAGATGAAGTCACTTTCCAAATAGGCAATACTATGAAACAATCTTTAGATAATGAGATTATTGCTATTTTTCTCATGGTGTTGATAATTTTATGACTTCTATGAATTCTAGCTTTTATTGTAGAGATTATTTAGAAATTTGCATCACTAATGATTTTCTAGAAGATGAAATTAATGAAGACATTATTGAGCATTTGCTTTTTCTAGATAATCTTGTTTTCAGGAATAAAACTACTGAATATAGTTTAATTACAGAAGGAGATCATGAAGTTCATAAGAATAATACTAAGAATCCACCCGTAGTAGAACTTAAAAAAATTACCGGATCATCTTGAGTATGCATTCTTAAGAACTAATTCTTCGTACCCAGTTATTATTTTTTTCTAAACTTTCTAATGCTGAAAAGATTAAATTATTGACTGTGTTGAAGAAATGTAAAGGTGCAATAGCCTGGAAAATATCTGATATAAAAGGTATTAATCCTAGTTTTTGCACTCATAAAATCCTTTTGGAAGAAAACTATAAATCTTCTATTCAACCGCAACGTAGACTTAATCATAATATGAAAGAGATAGTTAAAGTTGAAATTGTTAAGTTGTTAGATGCCGGTATGATATACCCTATTTCAAATAGTTCATGGGTTAACCCTGTACAGGTTGTTCCTAAGAAGGGAGGTCTAACTGTGGTAGCAAACGATAGGAATGAGTTGATTCCAACGCGAACCGTAACGGGTTGGCGTGTCTGTATTGACTATAGGAAGTTAAACGATGCCACTAGGAAAGACCACTTTCCTTTACCATTTATTGACCAAATATTAGAACGATTATCAGGACATTTCTATTATTGTTTTCTAGATGGACTTTCTGGGTATTTTCAAATTCTTATAACACCAGAAGATTAGGAGAAAACAACCTTCACTTGCCCATTCAGTACATTTGCCTATAGACGTATGTTATTCGGTCTATGTAATTCCCCCGCTACTTTTCAAAGGTGTATGTTAGCTATCTTCAACGAGTATGTTGAAGATATTATGAAAGTATTCATGGATGATTTCTCAGTATTTGGAGACTCATTCGATTTGTGTCTGGATAATGTAGAAAAAGTTCTGAGGAGGTGTGAAAAAACCAATCTAGTGCTTAGTTGGGAGAAATGTCATTTTATGGTACAAGAAGGGTTAGTACTTGACCACAAAATCTCAAGCCAAGGAATCCAAGTCGATAGAGCGAAAATAGAGACCATAGAAAAACTACCACCACCAACATCTGTTAAGGCAGTTAGAAGTTTCTTAGGGCACGCGGGATTTTACCGCCGGTTTATTAAAGACTTCTCAAAAATTGCTAAATTACTTACTACTCTTAAAGAAAGACACACCTTTTATCTTTGATCAAGAGTGTCTACATGCATTTGAGTTTTTAAAAGAAAAATTAATTAATTCTCCTATCATGATAGCGCCTGATTTTACTCAGTCGTTCGAGATTATGTGTGACGCTAGCAGTTTTGCGGTAGGAGCTGTTTTAGGACAAAGTCGAAACAAACATTTCCATCCAATATTTTATGCTAGCAAAACGCTTAATAATGCACAGAAAAATTATACCACTAGTGAAAAAGAACTCCTAGCAGTGGTTTTTGTCTTTGATAAATTTAGATCTTATCTAACATTATCTAAAGTGATAGTATATGTAGACAAACACTCAAACTTGTAAATACTCTTTCTATATCTCAATACAAGGTATGAATACATATTTATAGGAGGGAGAAAGAGAGAAGAGATTCCTATACATGAAGTGGGACTAAAGAGGAGAAAGGAAAAATAAACAAGAAACATGGGCTATATGGGCCCCTTTACATGGGCTTTTCTAACACTCCCCCGCAAGCTGGAGCGTACAAGTCGTATGCACCAAGCTTGGACAACAACTGATAGAATAAGGTGTTTGGTAGAGCCTTTGTGAGGATATCAGCGACTTGTTCAGTGCCTGGAACATGTTTTAGTTCGATTTTCTTCATTTGAACTTTCTCCCGGATAAAATGACAGTCTACTTCAATATGCTTTGTTCTCTCATGGAAGACTGGATTCTTTGCAATATGTATAGCTGCTTGGCTGTCACATAGCAGAAGGGAAGGTGATGGAAGTTTTACCCCGAGATCAACAAGAAGGCTTTCCAGCCACGTTAGCTCAGAGACAACCGAAGCCATTGATCGGTACTCTGCTTCTGCTGAGGATCGAGTCATAACGGCTTGCTTCTTACTTCGCCAGGTGATGAGATGACCCCCAAAATAGGTACAAAACCACTGGTTGATCGACGATCATCCAAGGACCTGACATAATCGGCATCAGAATATGCAACTAATCTTTGAGTAGAGGATGAGGTCTTGTAGACAAGTCCTTGACCCGGAACAGTTTTCAGGTATCTGAGGATGCGCTCAACAGCAAGAAGGTGCAAGGTGTGCGAAGCATGCATAAATCTGCTGACCACTCCAACGGCAAAGGATATATCTGGTCTAGTAACTGTTAGGTAGATTAATTTTCCAACAAGTCTTCTATAGTATTCCAGATTCTGAAGAGGAAGATCAGTGTCGGAGGCAAGAGCACACAACTTCTGATTTGCGTCCATTGGGGTGGTAGTAGGCTTGCATCCGGAGTAACCAGCATCCCGAAGGAGATCCAGGCAGTACTTTCTCTGGGAAATGACAAGACCGTCTGGCCGTCTCGCGATCTCAAGGCCAAGGAAGTACCGGAGTTGACCCAGATCTTTAGTTTGGAAAACGGAGCTAAGGTGCTGTTTAACTGCTTGGATGCCCTTTGAGTCGTCTCCAGTAATCAAGATGTCATCAACGTATACCAATAAGAGAACAGTTCCAGTTGTTCGATGCCGTGTAAAGAGGGAAAAATCGGCAGAACTTCGAGTAAAACCGACTTCCCGAACTGCCTTACAGAATTTATCAAACCATGCCCGAGGAGATTGTTTGAGACCATAAATGGACTTTTTCAGATGACATACTCGATACTCCCCCGTGGTCTCAAACCCGGGAGGTTGCTGCATGTAGACAGTTTCCTGGAGGTCGCCGTTTAGGAAAGCATTTTTGATATCCAGTTGGTGTAAGGGCCATTGCCGATGAACCACCACGGAGAGGACACAGACGGTATTCAACTTCGCGACTGGAGAGAAAGTTTCCTCGTAATCAAGTCCGTGTTGTTGAGTAAAGCCACGAGCCACCAGTCGGGCCTTGAGACGGTCAATCGTGCCATCTGGAGCATGTTTGATAACAAAGACCCATTTACAGCCAACGGGTCTCTGACCTGGAGGGAGAGGTACCAGATTCCAGGTTTGGTTTGCCCAGAGAGCCGTCATCTCTTCGGCCATAGCCGCCCGCCAGCCAGGATGATGTAGAGCTTCCTGCACAGTGTTAGGAATAGAAATAGAAGAGAGGGAGGTGGCAAAACTGTGGAGTGTTGGAGAGAGGCGAAGTAATGATACATAGTTCGCCAGGGGATGAGCGGTAGAATCTGGTGCCGGATCGTCAGAGCGCGAAGCATCAGAGGTCGAAGCCGACTGCATTGGGGTAACGGAGACAGGGTGGCGACGGGTGTAAACTCGTATAACAGGTGGCTGGGGAGGAGGGAGGGTCTTGTTTGCCAATGGAACAGGGAGGGCCTTGTTCGGACATGGTGGGGAGGACGGAGTGGTAACCGGAATAGCATGACGTATGACGGCGAGTGGGGAAGGTGGAGAATCGGAGGTAGAGAAAAAAGGGAGATATTCCCGAAAGGTCACATCGGCAGAGACAGTCACCTTTCGAGTAGCTGGGGAGTAACATACATAGCCCTTTTGAGTCCGGAAATAGCCAACAAAGATCCGTTTGGTTGCCCGGGGGTCCAACTTGTCCATAGAGGGACCAAGAGTGTGGACATAGCAAACGCATCCAAATATGCGGGGTGGAAGGGAGAATGGAGGAGTAGAAGGGAACAGAAGGATGAATGGGGTGGCATTGTGGAGAATTGTTGACGGAAGACGGTTGATGAGGTAACAGGCCGTGGAGAGAGCGAAGTTCCAGTAAGATTTAGGAACTTGCATTTGAAGCATGATGGAGTGAGCCACATCGAGTAGATGTCGATTCTTACGTTCAGCTGTTCCGTTTTGTTGCGGGGTATAGACACATGATGTTTGGTGAATAACCCTGAATTCAGAGCAGAGGTTTGCAAATTCATGTCCAGTGTACTCGCGGGCATTGTCCGTTCGGAGGGTTTGGATAGTGGTGGAGAATTGGGTGCGGGTCTCGAGGAGGAATGCCCGAAAGATTTGTGGAAGCTCACAACGATCACGAAGTAAGTAGAGCCAGGTCATCCGAGAGTAATCATCAATAAACGTTAAAAAATAACGATAACCAGAAATGCTAGGAACACGGTACGGTCCCCAAATATCAGAGTGAACTAACATAAAAGGAGCAGCGCTCCGGGTACAATGAAATTGAAAGGATGAACGCGGCTGTTTGCCGTAAACACAGGTTTCACACTGAAAAAAAGGTAAAGATACATCGGGAAGAGCCTTCTGGAGGATGGGTAAAGGGGCATGCCCAAGACGGCGATGCCAATCGACGGAGGAGACAGACGCCAGGATAGCTGGAGGGTCATCAAGGATGTAGAGCCTGTTCTGCAGTCGACCCTTACCAATGATAGTCCGGTTCTGTTGATCCTGTATCAGAAAAGAGGAAGAAGTAAAGGTTACTGAGCAGTTTAAATCTGTAGTAAGGCGACCAACAGAGAGTAAATTAAAAGGAGAGCCCGACACGTGAAGAGCGGAGCGAAGAGAAAGAGACGGAGTGAGAGGGATATCAGCAGAACCGACAACAGGAACCGTGTCCCCATTAGCCACGGTAATACACCTGGGATGTGACGAGTGGAGGTATTGTTGTGGTCGCCGAGAAGTAATGTGATGAGTAGCACCAGAATCCACTATCCAACGTGAACTTGTGGAGAGATGGGCCATACCTTCATGGGAGATAGAGGAGGCAGAGGCAACCGAGGCTGGAGGGCGACTAAGCAAACCATGGAGTTGTTGCAGCTGAAGGCGGACCTCGTCAAGATCAGACCGAGAAGAGGAGTCGGTACCAGCAACAGTAGCCTGTGGGCGAGGAGGAAATCCATGCTTCTGATAGCAAACAGCCTCGTGGTGACCATCCTTCCCGCAGAAAGAACACTTTAGGGGCGGTTTGCCGCGACCTCGGCCTCGCGAGCCAGAACGTCCCCCACGAGTAGACGAGGGAAGCGGGAGAAGGGGAGCCGAAGTTTGCTGAAGTAGAGCTGGTGATGGAGGGGCCGGACCATCAGGAGGAGGCGAGACCTTAAGCAGCATGACACACACATCGGACAGTGAGGGAGTAGCCGCGGAAGAGAGAATCTGTGCCCGAATGCTCTGTAGATGAGGCGGAACACGAGCCATCATCATGGCTACGCCAACAGCCTCTTTCTGAGCACGTTGTGCCGCAAGATCCAGCGTGGGAGGTTGATGCTGAATCCATGCTTCGACCAGAGTCTTGGCCCGAGCCACAAAGTACGTGAGGTCGGACGCTCCGCCACCATCCAGATGTTGGAGATCAGTGATGATATCGTAGAGGTGTTGTAGACTGTCTTTACCAGAGTAGAGGGCTTGGAGCTCATCCCACATGGCCTTGGTAGTTTCATGATACATGGCCATGCGGTATGGTTCACTATCCAGAGAGTTGAGGACCCACGTCTGCACCCGACCGTCATTGCATATCCACTCATCCGTTGGAGGAACCAGAGCAGCTTGGGTGAGGTAATGAAGAAAGCCTTTCGATTGAAGGACAAGGCGAACCGAGTGCACCCACTCCGTAAAGTTCTTCTTGCCGGTCAAGGCGATAGTCGTAATCCGCAATTCATCGCGAATTTCAGTAACAGGAGCCGGGCGGTCAGCAGAAGAGACCGACGGAACAGAAGATTCAGGAGAGGAGCCCATGACCAGGGGGAAGAGAAGCAGGCCACGGTTAGGCAAAGAGACCGCGCGAGAAGACCACCTGAAGCGGACAGACAGAAAGTCGCCCGAGCAGGCTAACCGCAGCGGTTAGGCAAGGAGACCGCGCGATAAGACCAACAGCAACGTTGTTAAGATCTCGATTTAGATCGGACGATCTCACAATCTTACGAGTTTTATGGGAAAAACGAGTCACGAGTATGGCAAGATCGGGTTCCCTGCAAAATCGCCAGGATCGGCGCTTAAGATCGTTTGATCGTACGATTATTGAGAGATGGAAGGGTAGTCGGTTTGCAGCTTCAAGAGATGGAAAATTGATTGAAGAAGTGATTATGGATAGAGAGTTTTGGAAAAATATTGTTATTTGCTTGAAGGGGGCATACCCTTTGATGAAGGTGCTGCGATTGGTTGATTCAGATGAGAAGCCTGCAATGGGATTCATTTATGAAGAAATGGATAGGGCCAAAGAGCGAATTGCACAGGCATTTGATGGTGTGCAAAAATAGTAAGTTGGTTTTATTAAATTGTTAATTTGCTCTCTTGTAGTATTGTTTTAACATTTAACCTATTTGGATTTTTTTCATTGTTTAGTTATCAACCAATATGGGAGGTTATTGATGCAAGATGGGACAAGCAACTTCATCGGCCCTTGCATGCAGGGGTATTATTTGAACCCCCAATTTCATTACAGTCCTACATTTAAGGCTGATTATGAAGTAAAACGTGGACTATATGACTGTATTGAAAGAATGGCGGGGGAAAACATAGATGAAATTTCAACAATTGATAGCCAGCTTGAGGATTTTAAGAATAAAAGACAATTTTTTGGATCTTTAGTTGCCAAAACTGGAATTAATATCAAAACTCCAGCAGCATGGTGGGATTCATATGGGGAGGAACATCCAGAACTTCAGAAATTTGCTCTTCGTGTGCTGAGCCTAACTTGTAGTTCCTCTGGATGTGAGAGGAATTGGAGTGCCTTTAAAATGATATATTTTAATAAATAAGAAATATTTTATATGTTGCATTTATATTATGTTATCATTGTTATGTAAATTAACTTACTTTTTTTTAGGTACACACAAAGAGAAGAAATCGCTTAAAGCAGAAGACCATGAATGATGTCATCTTTGTGATGACAAATTCAAGATTGGACAAAATGAAAAAAAGGAGTGCGGATAATTACAATTTTGATGATATCCCTTCAGATGATGAGTGGATTGTTGAAGATGAAGATGAAGACAATATGATGGATGCAGGAGAGGAAGAAGAGGCTCCAATTGAAGCGTATTTGGATACTCCTGATTTCATTGGAGAACCTTCTGGCGCTGCAGAAGAGGACGAAGAGGTAGAGCAACTAATGGTTGAAAGAGATGAAGATGCTTTTGGGGAAAATTTAAATTTTGACTTGAGTGATTTTCTTTAAAGTAGGATTGAACACTATTGACTTTTTGGAATGTAATATTTTAATGTGATGATATGGTATGCAAGTATGCGACTATGCATCTATGTCTTTTATATTAATATTTTGATGTGATGATATTATTGGTAATTTGGTATGGTATGAAATATTATATTTTTATTTGATGATATATAGATTAATACATATTTCTCATGCTTTTGATTTAATTTTTATTAAAATACGATCTTGCGATCCGTATCGATCCTACGATTTACGATCTTAGGGATGCCTCCCGATCTTAGTTAAGATCTCGATCTTCACAACATTGGCCACCAGAGACGGACAGAGAGGAGGAAGCAGGAGAGGCCGCACGGTCACGGTGAAAGAAGACCAGCGGCAAGAAGCCACGACCACGTGCGGAAGCCGCTGCGAATAAAGAAGAGGCTGCGAGTAGAAGAACGCGAGCGGGCAAGCGGAGGAAGCCACGAGTAGAGAACTCGAGCGGTCAGAAGACGATTCCGCGAGTTGAGAGAACTCGAGTGGGTACGAGAAGGAAGCCGCGAGTAGAGAACTCGAGCGGGACAAAAAGAAGAGGAGACCAGGCGAGTAGCACCGGAGGAGGGGCGAACTCAAGCGGTCAGAAGACTAAACCGCGAGTTGAGAGAACTCGAGCGGGCAAAAGGAGGAAGCCGGGCGAGTAGTACCGGAGGAGGGGCCCACGGGTCAGAAGAGAAAAAAAACTATAAAAGGAGGAGAGGGAAGGAGGAGGAAGCTGGCTCCACGGAAGGAAGGAGGCGAGAGCGGCAAAGGAAGAGCAGGCCGCGTAGCCGCGCGCCTAGCGAGAAGAGGAAGGCCGCCCGGTTAGAACAAAGAGAGGGCGGTAAGTAAAAATTCTAGCCGCCAGGAGAGACCGATTCCCTCTGATACCATGTAGACAAACACTCAAACTTGTAAATACTCTTTCTATATCTCAATACAAGGTATGAATATATATTTATAGGAAGGAGAAAGAGAGAAGAGATTCTTATACATGAAGTGGGACTAAAGAGGAGAAAGGAAAAATAAACAAGAAACATGAGCTATATGAGCCCCTTTACATGGGCTTTTCTAACAGTATACACAGATCACTCTGCACTTAGATATTTGTTATCCAAATCGAAAACAAAACCTCGTTTAATCCGTTGGGTTCTTTTATTACAAGAATTTGATTTAGAAATTAGGAATAAACGAGGAGCGAAAAATTTAGCGGCAGACCATCTTTCACGTTTAAAAAATCCACTACGATCAATGTTAGATGAATCTGAGATTTCTGATACATTCCCTGAGGAATCGTTATTTGCATTATCTACAAAAATAAATCCTGATTATCCATGGTTTGCCGATTATGCAAATTATCTCGTGGCTAAGGTCCTTCCAAAGAATTTTTCATATCAGCAGAAAAAAGAAATTTTTCTCTGACTTGAAATATTACTTCTGGGAGGACCCTTTTCTTTTTCGGATATGTGCAGATTCCGTTATTCGAAGGTGTGTATCAGCAGAGGAGGGTTGGAGAATCCTGGAGCAGTGCCATTCAGGCACTACTGGTGGACACTATGGAGCAAATCGCTCTGCAAAAAAGGTTCTTGACTCAGGTTTTTATTGGCCCCTTCTATTCAGGGATGCCCAAAGGTATGCGCTTTCATGTGATTCTTATCAGAAAGCAGGTAATATTTCTAGATTACATGAAATGCCACAAAATTTTATTCTTGAATGTGAAGTATTCGACGTTTGGGGAATTAATTTCATGGGACCCTTTCCAGTTTCATATGGGAATAAGTATATTTTGGTAGCAGTAGATTATGTATCAAAGTGGGTTGAAGCGTAAGCTTTGCCTACTAATGATAGTAGAGTAGTAATCCAGTTTTTAAAATCTCTATTTGCGCGATTTGGCACCCCAAGTGCACTTATTAGCGATATGGGTTCTCACTTTTGTAATCTACATCTAGATAAAGTATTGCAGAAATATGGAGTCACACATAGGATAGCCACACCGTATCACCCTCAAACTAGTGGTCAAGTTGAGGTATCCAATAAAGAACTTAAGAGGATCCTAGAAAAATCTATAGAAGGGAATATAAAACAATGGTCTAGGAAACTAAACGATTGTTTGTGGGCTTATAGGACCGCATTTAAAACACCTATAGGGACCACCCCCTTTAGATTAGTCTATGGTAAATCTTATCACTTACCTATAGAGTTAGAACACAAGTCATATTGGGCAATACACTCTCTAAATTTTGATACTAATTCTATAGGGGAGAAACGTAAACTTCAACTTAATGAACTAGATGAGTGGAAGACTATGACCTATGAGAACTCCAGGATTTATAAGGAGAAGACCAAACTATTTCATGACTGTCACCTCCGAAAACCCAAAACATTCAAAAAGGGTGACCAGGTACTCCTTTTTAATTCCAGACTGCGTCTATTCTCAGGGAAGCTAAGGTCTAAGTGGTCCGGACCATTCCAAGTTAAAGAAGTCTTTCCCTATGGCACCGTCGAGCTAACTCACCCTGAGAAGGGAGATTTTAAAGTCAACGGGCACCGGTTAAAACTTTATTACAGTGCACTTCCCCAAGACTTTGCTCGTCTAGAATCCTGCCTCTATCTAGACTAGGATACTGTATAGTATAGTATAGTAAATTGTCTGTATGGCTTATAGGATTTTTAGTGAAAATTTTAGTTAAATTCCTACCCAGAAAAGAGCAAATAAAACACTTAGGAGAAATTTCTAAATCAGAGGAGTACACGGCCAAGCACACACCCGTGTGCCTGGCCGTGTCTTTAACACACCCTTGGACATAGTCGTGTTCTATAGAAAAAATGAGCAAGAGGCAATTTTTTTCCGAGGAGGACACGGTTGCACACAGCCGTGTGCATAGCCATGTTTGGCACACACCCACTCATCCGGCCGTGCCCCGTATTAAAACTAGGAAAAGGCGTCATTATACACCGAGCACGACACGGCTCACCACACACCCGTGTGTGGTGCCGTGTCAAAGAGCGTTCATTTACCCATATTCGCCCAGAGCAGGACACGGGCACACACACACCCGTGTTAGTGCCCGTGTGCCTATGCTGAATTTGATCACGGATGTCCCGAAAAGGACACGGCTTATTCACACAGCCGTGTTTCCCGCCGTGTCGCATTTGACGAAACCGTTCCGATGAGGACACGGCTTACCTACCCAGCCGTGTTGTTGACCGTGTCCATCTGGCGCGAAATTTCCCGCCGTTTGACCACACGGGCCAATACACGGCCGTGTTGTTTGTCGTGTCAGCCTGACACGATGCGCCCCGTGATTTTGACCACACGTCTCCTGGGAGACCGTGTTCCACAGATAAAAGATGCTCGAACACGGGTTGCACACACGGCCGTGTGCAAACCCGTGTTCGCTGCCTTTATAAAGGGGGGCCGAGCTCTCCATCTGCATAGGCTTCTTTGCTTCCATTGTCCCTCCCCTGCACCTTCTCAATTCAGAACCAGTTGGAATCATTAGCCTTCAAAGCTAGTAGATGCCCCTCCTCTCCTCGCAACGCATTTCTCCTAGTCAAAGGTTTTGGGCTTTAGATTCTTCTTCTTCCAATCTCTTTTCCTTCTTCTTCTTCTTCTTCTTCTTTTCCCCTGCCTCTCATTTTTTTTCCTATCTTAAAACATTATTCTTCTTGTCCACGGATCATGGCTTCCTCACGTAATCCAGGCGGCTATGAAGCACCGACACTTCATAATGCCCAGCGTGTCGGTGTCGGAGAGTCTGACACTCGTCCGACTCTCCGACACTCTCCGACACTCGAGTCGAAAATCCGACACTCGAGTCGGTAATCCGACACGCTGGCTCACGCGGGACTCGCGTGTCCCGCTCAATCGAACACATGTGTCCCACTCAATCAGACACGCGTGTCCCACTCAATCAGACACGCGTGTCCCGCTCAATCAGACACGCGTGTCCCGCTCAATCAGACACGCGTGTCCCTAAGTTAGCTACTCATGATCAGGCGGATGACAATTTGTCTTGGAAGTGTCTTTACCCTTTTCTAGCATTTCAAGTAATGAAAGTGGATCTACTAGTGTCGTAGATATTTTCTCAAGAAAAAAAGAAGATTGAAAGTGGGGAAAAAAGTTTGCATGTGAATCCATTATTTTTACTGATGATATATAATGATAATGTGTTAATGTTCTATCATTTTTTGATAATTTGTTAAGTTTTACATTTAAATATTTGATGAGTAATATTTAAACATGACTTAATTTATTTAAATATTTGTTAATTGTTAAATTTTTTTTATTTTTTGTTAAGTGTTTTAGGATTTTCATAATTATAAAAAATGAATATTTAATATACGTGTCCCAGCGTGTCGGAATATGATATTTTTTGAGAATTGACGAGTCGCGTGTCGTGTCGTGTCGTAACGCGTGTCCCGTGTCGGTGTCGGTGCAACATAGCCAGGCGGTCGTCGACGTCGCCCTGACCTTCAGGCTTTGTCTACAGAAAAGGCGTGACGCCTCCCTACTGCTGGTTTTCACCGATCCCACGCATACAAATTGCTACAATCGCCTTCAATCCAAGAAATACAAGGACATCCGAACAATTGATTGGAGCGTCCTGGAAGAAGTCAATCTAGCGGGAGAAGTCCGGGAGCTACTCTCCGTCGTAGGGTGGCACGAATTTTTTTTCATCGAGGAAATAGGTTTTAGAGAACTCACACTCGAGTTCTTGTCCACTTTTTATTTAAACCTTCGGCCTTCCTTGATGGAGCATGGAAACCCGCAGGAGGGAATTATTTCATTTCGGGTGGCGGGCACTTTTCGTACGCTCACCCTTCTCCAATTCACCCAGTACTTAGGGGTGTATGAGGATTCCTTCGTCTCTTCTGCCGCCTACGCTGACCTTCATTTTGACCTCCCTACGCGCGACCTTGCGGGCAATATCTGGGCCCGTCTCTCCTTCGACGTCGACCCTTATGAAGCCAAGAGGTCTAAGGCCTCAAAGTTGGATTCTGCCGCCCTCCATTACATCCACCATTTACTTAGTCATACTCTGAGCCGCCGGGGCGAAAGCTCCGGCGTTGTTAGTAGGTCGGATATTTTGTATTTGTATAGCATGTCATCCCGTTACCCCGTCCACCTGGGGTACATGCTCGCCCAGTTTATCCTTCACAAGGCCGACAATTCCCGAATAGGGACTATTTGTGTAGCCCCTTACATTACCCGCCTGGTGAAAAATATGGGCATATTCGCGCCCCTCCTTGCTATGACCATAGTGGCGAAGACTGTGCCTATCACCATGGCCAGCCTTCGCTCCATCTGCCTCGTCACCGCCCGTCAGAGCCGGGGTGGGATTACGTATACCATTGCGAGCCGTGGACGACATGCACCTGTCCCCTGACGACGACGATGAGGTAGATCCTGACCTCGATTAGCCTCTCATCCCCCCAGCCCGCTCGACTTATACTCAGGGGGAGTCCTCTACTGCCCAGCCTCCGTGGCAGTCTCGCTACGTGCAGGAGCTACAACACTTCTACGACACTCAGCTCTCGCCGCGCCTGATGGGTATTGAGGCCTCCATCGAGCAGATCCGGACTCATATGGGGATCACAAGCCCACCACGGCCAGCTCCTCGCCAGCCTCCGTCCCAGGATGATCACGACGACGCTCCTAGGTATTTCTGATTTATATCACTATATTAGTGGATGTTCTGTAGCATTTTTTTTATTTATCTGTTCCTGTATTATTAACAGTAATAATATTATTATGTCATTTGATGATGAGGATGTGCTCTGCTCTGCTCATGATGTACTCTTATCTATATATTATATCTATATTTTGTGCTCTTCTACATTCATGATAGTCAATTTTTTTTCTATTTTGGTGACATTGCTCTCAGTTTTTTTTCTATTATTGCAATGAGGACATTACAACTTTAAAGTCTGGGGGTGAATGCTGTTTACTTATAATTTCTGTGGACATGATTACAATTGGGTGTAATTTAAATTTTTTATGCTATTATAGTACTCAAGATTGTTAAACACCCGTAAATATTTGTTTCTTCCCTTTAAGCCCTCATTACTTCACTCATTTGGGAGTATAACTACCTAATTTACTTTCGCACGCTGATTAAAATGAATTCGTGTTCAAATTTGTTGTTTAGTAACTACGTATAGAAATTCATTAGTCTACTTTTCTCCATATAATTTATTTTAAAAAGATTGTCCTTTATATTATCAACTAATAATCACTTCATTTTAGAAAGTATATTTATCTATACTAAAGTGAGTCGATGAGTGTAATATTTTGATAATTTTGTATTAGGAAATCAAAATAAAGAATTTTCTCTATTAGTGTCTAGAACTTACTAGCGATCCTCAAACCTTTTGCACAAGTTAATTAGTAAGGGTGGAAATGACTTAGGCCTCCTTTTGGATAGCTTGAGCCTTTCAATCCCAAAATCTTAAACATTATACCCTTGCACACCCAATTTGGACCTATTTCCTATATCTTTTGATATTCTACTACTAAATTTCACCAAGGCCAAATCCTTACCTATTAGCACACCTATCATTGAGACCTTCATGGAATGAGTTTGTTCATAGTGATATGTGGCCCGAGTGCATGTATTTTTGCATCCACTTGGAATGATCCCTACTATGAACCCAAAAAAAAAGGACAAAGTGATATGTGGCCTGAGTGCGTGTATTTTTGCATCCACTCGGAATGATCCCTACTGTGGAACCTTGGATGAGAAAAAAATAAATTTGAGAGTATCCATCTAAAATATGGGAGTATAAAAATTGCAAAGCCTGGGGGTGCTTTTATAATATTGATATATGTTAAGGTATTTACAAAATAAAAAGGCTCAATTGTGATCTAGGTGTGATAAAAACCATCGAGTTATCTTTGCTTACCCCCCCTATAATCACCTATCCTAAGCCAAAAAGGTTACACCATAATACAAGTCTTAAGAATCCAACCTTACTAATTCTCACTAATGCCGTGGAGAGGGTGTGTAAAGGAAAGTGTATGACTATCAATATGAGTATTTTTAAGTTTTGAAATACTAATGCATATTTTATTAAGATTGTTATTTTCTCCTCACAATGGTTATGGATAACTATAATCCTAATTCTTAGAAAGAGCGAAAAATAGTTAAGATATATATTGGAGAAATTTTAAGATAAAGTTATATTTAGAAAAGTCTGCTATACTATTTCCTATACAATTGCAACATCAAATTTCTATTTGAATTCATAACCAATGTGCGGAAGAAGAATTATGTAGCGGTAACCCAATTGTTTGAATTAGTTTGCTTAGGGACAAGAAAACACTCAAGTCTGGGGGTATTTGATGAGTACAATTATGATAGGCTTTTTACTATCATAATTGTAATCATGTCCACTGTTTTCTACCTCTTTATCAAGTAATTGCGCGAGAATAGTTAGGAATTGGTATTATCATGAATAGTAGAGCATAGTTTGGAGTTTCTATTATTTCATGTATTGAGCTATTCAATTACTACTTCATTATTCTAAACATGGCTGATCACAGGAGAAGAATTGGTCACACACGGGTAGGATCACGCCCGTGTTCCTACCCGTGTTCTATTCCGGCTGGATCCGATTAAATGGAGGAGAAGTCAGAGCACCATACGGGTGGGAACACGCCCGTGTTCCCAGCCGTGTTCTTTTCGGGACAAATTGGAGAATTGAAGCCGACCAACCCGTGTCTGAAGAACATGAAGAACAACACGGCCGTGTTCTCCAACACGGTCGTGTCAGTACCCGTGTCAGATAACACGGCCCACGACCAGACACGCCTATTCGTGTGGAACCTCCCTGGAACTGTCAACACGGCCGTGTTGGAACCCGTGTTCAACCATGTTTGCTATGAGACTATAAAAACCTGGAGAAAAAGATTAATCTGGACTTTTGGATCATTTTTTTTGGAGAACTTTTGGAGGACGAAGGTGGAGCACCCAAGCGAGGGAGGAGTTGAAGGAGATTTCGTATGTGTTTAATCTTTCATGTATCTCTTTTAATTTTTCTTCTCTCTCGGTGATCTAACCTTATATATATTTTGTTATTTCGTTTGAACTTCTTATTTGAACAATTTAGTAATCATGTCTTTTCTTGTTTTCATCGCATTCATGATATTTTGTTCGTATATAGGCTTGCAAACATTGAGAATTATCCTAAGTATGAATCTAGTTGTTATTTTACATGATTCTCAAACTTCCAGATTGAGAAATGGGATGTTTGTGATGATGGATAAATATTCATATTTAGTTGTTATTTCTCTTTGCATTTCAATTTTCATGACCGAGAGATATGCTAATTGGGTAATTTTGATACGAATGAATGGATTTATGGTATTTTAGAGATAGGATTTCTCAAATTCATGTAGGAAATAGGGTATTATACTTAATTCAAATTTGAGTATTGTAAATTGTTCGAGAGAAAATTTACTCAACTTAGATTTAGATTTTGAATTGCTCGAGAGAGAGAATTTGATAACTATTTAACCCTCTACAACACAATGAATTTGCTAGTTTTGTTGTTTCATGATTACATAGAATTGTGTAAATAAATGAATATGTTCATGTGAAAGCTCCTACTTTCAGTCTTTAGTCATCTTAACTCCTCCAACATTATTGTATCCAAGTAGTCATAATTAGGATTATTTAGTTTTAAACTCAATTTTGATTATAGGTGTGATAATAGAGTGAGGGTGAGTACGAGTATTTGAAACGACCCCGTGGAATACGACACGAGATGTAAATTTCTCCTATACTATGATAGATACGTGCACTTGCATGAATGATGAATCAAACTAGCTTATGCCCATCTACGTAGTCATACTAGAATGTAGAATGAATACGCATCAAGTTAAATAAACTTAGTAAAAATAATCATCAGCTGTAAATGGATCTTTGTCATTAAACATGCTCCGGATGAGACAATCGACCGCCTCAAAGCCCGTCTTGTGGCTCGTGGGTTGACTCAGAACCAGGGCTTGGACTACGAGGAGACCTTCTTCCCTGTCGCCAAACTAAACTCTGTTCGGGTCCTTATTTCTCTTGTTGTTCACCGCAACTGGTCCCTACATCAGCTGGACATTAAAAATGCTTTTCTTAATGGTGATCTTCATGAGACGGTTTTCATGCACCAACCTCTCGAGTTTGAGACCACGGGGGAGTCTCAAGTGTGCCGTCTACGTAAAGCTATCTATGGTCTCAAACAGTCCCCTCGAGCTTGGTTTGAAAAATTTAACAAGGTTGTTCGTGATATTGGCTTTCAGCAGAGCTCGGCTGTCTTCTCCCTCTTTACTCGTCATCAATCAATAGGAACTGTCATTCTCTTAGTCTACGTGGATGATATTTTGATAACTGGCGATGACTCAATCGGGATACAGCAGATCAAACAATACTTAAACTCTGTCTTCCAAACAAAAGATCTGGAAAACCTTTGATACTTCCTTGGACTTGAGGTTGCTCGTCGACCTAATGGCCTAGTCCCATCTCAACGGAAATATTGTCTTGAACTTCTTCAGGATGCTGGTTATTCCGGATGTAAACCCGCGGAAACACCAATGGATGTCAACCACAAGCTAAGTGCTCATCTGCTTACGAATCCTAAATATTATCGGTGCCTTGTAGGAAACTGATATACCTAACAATTACAAGGTCTGATATCTCTTTTGTTGTTGTCGTGGTTCGTCGCTTTATGCATTCACCAAGAAGCTCTCATCTACAGGCTGTCGAGCGCATCCTCGGGTACTTGAAAGCTGCCCCGGGACGAGGGTTGGTATACAAGCCATCCTCCTCTTTATCTCTTGTCATGTACATTGATGCTGATTATGCGGGCTCGCTTGATGATCGACGATCCACCACTAGTTTCTGTACGTACTTAGGAGGAAATCTCATCACATGGCGTATCAAGAAACAATCGGTTGTTATTCGCTCTTCTGTTAAAGCCGAGTATCGTGCAATGGCTGCTGTCGTTTCTGAACAAACCTGGTTGGAGAGCCTTCTTTGTGATTTGGGTGATAAACACTCCTAACCAGCAACTCTGTTTTGCGATAGTCAGGCTGCTATACATATTGCAAAGAACCCTATATTCCATGAGCGAACAAAACACACTGAGGTTGATTGTCACTTTGTCCGGGAGAAGGTCCAACTGAAGAAACTTGAATTGGAACATGTTCAAGCCTCTGAGCAAGGGGCCGACATCTTTACTAAGGCTCTACCTCGGCCATTGTATCAACATTCCTATTCAAGCTTGGTGCCTACGATTTGTATGCTCCAGCTTGCGGGGGAGTGTTAGAAGATAGTAAAACCATGTGTAAAAGTCCATTGTAATTGTGGCCCATTTATTAGCCCATTTGTGCCTTTCTGTTTTGTCTCACATTGTATTCTTTGGGACTTCTCTCTTTCTCTCTTCCTATATATATATACTCATATTGAAGGTTAATACAAGAAATATAGCTCACATGTTTCATTGCCCTCTTTTCTACAAATACTATAGAAAATTTTCGTTATTTTTAAATGGTAATGAATTTTTAACTACTTAATTATTCAAAAAGGGAAAAAAATCAAGTGATGTAATATATTGTAAAGGTTTTAAGGTGTGATAATTTTCTATAAATGATGCTAGTCTCTAAAAAGTTCCACCTAGTTGACTTCTAAGTTCCACACTTCCACCTAGTTGACTTCTAAGTTCCACCAACCAATTATTGATGTTGTAGACGGCCGAGCTCCCAAGGTCAATTGTCGAGCATATCCAAATACGTCTAGGTATCTCTTCATCTTCTAATAAGTCAAATTGATATTTATTAATATCATTGCCACTAAATTTGCATATCATGTACTAGATCTTCCCCTATCTTCTAAACAATATTTCTATTATTCTAATTTTCAATATAACTCAATAAATATCTCAACAATTATAACTATATCACTTGCAAAAATATATAAGCGAAGGCAATTCCATTGGATATTTGCATCTTCATAGCTATTATAAAAATATAAGAATGTTGATCTTTGATGTAAATACATGAACTTATGAAAACTTTTCACTGTATTTTTACATTATCTTAACATCAAAATCGCTTCCAAGGTAGATCTTCATAGCATGGGAAAATTAAATTGCTGAAATTGGCGTAATCTTTCTAAGCCTATCTCCATTACTCTTTTACACAACTTCATTGTCTAACTCATAGTTTTGATTCCTTTATACCTGACACAATTGTGAACATCTCTTTAGTTCTTAAACATTAATACCAAAATAATAGTCTCCAGTTATTTGGCATACTCTTAGACTTCAAAATTCAATCGAAAAGACAAACAAACCACTGCAATATTCCAATAGATCTCAACATATTCATGCATCTTCATGAAATCTAATTCCACTTAACTTACAGGAAATGAAACATGAGATTTTCTAATGAGAATCAACACCCTTGCTCTTTAAATTTTAAGATACAAAATGATGTTAATTCTTACAAACATGCAAAAGATATATTAGCAATTTCATGCCTTACAGAGGCAATGCCAACAAAAAAGAAGCACAAGAAGACCAACAAAGATTGAAAAGAATAACACCGTAGATAAAGCATACGTATCGAGATAACTGAGTTGCGAGTAGGATAAACAGTCCTTCGTTGTCATGCATTTCGTCTTTCCTTTGAGGTCCTTTACTCAAGAAATCATTTACCAAGAAAGCAGAAAGAGGGATCACTCAAAAAATATCAGGCAAGTTCATTCCATCATCTAGTATCTTCATTCCATTATCAAGTATCTTCGCACGGGCTACGCCCGTGCTCGATGCTCTTGGGCGGCTTTCGGCCGCATCAGGCGGGCTTCGCCTGCCTGCGCACGGGCTTCACCCGTGCTTGATGCTTCGGGTGGTCTTCAGTGCCACACCCTCCACTCGCGGCCCCCCGAGTCCGAATTGGAATAATTTTGCTTCGGGGGGCCGCGAGTGGCGGGTCCGGCGTCGAAGACCACCCGAAGCATCAAGCACGGGCGAAGCCCGTGCTCAGACGGGCGAAGCCCCCCTGATGCGGCCGAAGGCCGCCCGAGAGCATCGAGCACGGGCGTAGCCCGTGTGAAGATGCTCGTATTAAATAAAATTTAAATATAATAGAATATAATATAATAATATAATTACAGAAATAGAATAAAATATAATTATATAATATAACTAAAACTTAGGACCGACAGAAAATTAAAGCGGGGAGGTGGGGAAGGCGGAGGAGGAGGCGGAGGTGGAGGAGGAGGGCTGCACGGGAAGAGGAGGAGGGGGGCAGGCGAACCGTCGAACACCGGCGTCCCCGACAGGGGTAGGCCAGCTCCGCCAGCGAACTCAAAAAAAAAAAAATTTGATTTCAGCCACCGCCAGCGGTGGCCCTGCGGTTCACCTCCGGCCTACCCCCGCCGGAGTCGCCGGCGTCCAGCGACCCCGACGGTGGGGTCCGTTGAGGCAGCCCCCGCCTCCGCCGGCGGCGACTGGGTGAAATTAAATGGCGGAGCTGGGGCTCACGGGCAGGGACAACGCCGGCGTTGGCCCTGTCGGTTCGCCTCCGGCCTACCGCCACCGGAGTCGCCGGCGTCCGGCGGCCCCGACGGTGGGGTCCGGTGAGGCAGCAGCCGCTTACGCCGGCGGCGGCTGGGTTAATATTTTATATATATATAAATGGCGGAGGGTGTAACGGACACGCGACACTGTAGCAACAAAGTATTTGCATTTATGTAGGAGATAAGAGACTATTTATAGATAGTGATGGTGTGATCAATTGATTAACCAAAGAGAGTTGGAAACAAGAGAGGGAGTAATAAAGAATATAGATAACTCTATTGTAAGAGAGATTTTAGGAATGCATAGGAGACTTGGTGACACAGGACAGTCCTATATGACGAGAAAATAGTGAGTGACACTCCTACATGCAACCATACATATCCGATGAATTATAGCTTGCAATAACTTTTCTTTATTAATCAATTATGAATGAAAAACCACAATAGTTAAAGCGATCAAGGAAAGAAACAAGAGAGAGTATAACGCAAGAGTGCGCAAAAACTACTATTTAGAATGAGATTATGATGCATACCGGTTCCTTGTTGAATGGGAGTTAGGTGAAGACTACTTTAAACCGAGCTAAAATCTTATCGGCGGCCTTCCCGAGAGAGTGGGGACGTCGATAACCGTCTCTCTACCAAAGACGATTCGTCTCAAATAATCAAGCATCGGCACGAAGCACGGGTTTAATTTATTCCGCGAACGGACAGCTCAAACAAGCGCCAAAAGATTGTATTCAATTTTAGAGGAATTTGACGATAGTAGAAGTTGAAAGAGATGCACGCGCTAACATTACAAACACTTAATTTAAATGCATGAATAAATGCTAACAACAGGGAGCAGAGTGGTATACCTGCGGGGGTTTCCCAGTGCGGAGGAGGTTCCACGGAATTCAGAAAGCTGGCTGGAAGGGAGGGGGTAAGGATTTGGAGGAGGTTAGTCGGGTTTAGGCGGAAGTTGGTTGCTGCCGGGGTGACTGTTCGGGTTGTGGAATAGGGAGTTGCAGTGGCTGCGGGTAGGCACAACGGGAAAGGAGTACAGGGTCGGCAAAGTAGGGCTGAGGGAGGAAGAGAGCGGACTGGATGTTGGAGTTTCAGTCGGCAAGCTCATCGAGGAAGATAAAGCTCTGTAGGGCCGGGCCAAAGGAAGGTCGGGAAGGTGGAGTCGCAGTCGACCGATCTTCAGATGGGCTGGCGCGAGCGGCGTTGTTGGGTATTTGTGAGGTGCGACGGATCTGGCGACGGGGTGCGGCGGATCTGGCGACGGGTTGGACGCCCAGCCGCCGACTGGCCTAGGGTTGGTGCGCTGGAGTGAGGGAGAGGTGAAGACATGCAGAAAGGGGGAGCGGCAAGCTCATTGAAAGAGAAAACTTGGCGGTTAACGTGAGGTCCCGTCCGGTTCTCCTTTTCTCCGGTCTGGCCTCCATGGGTAAGGCAGACGAATATAAAAGAAAAGTTCTGCATGGATTCAAAGGTAAAAGAAGGCAGTTTCAATTGTCAACAATTAAAAAGATACGGCTACATTTAATTGAAATCAAAGGGGAAGGTTTAAAACATGGGCTGAATTAAACGAGGGATTTCGGAATTTCAAAGATCTTTCAGATGACTGAATATTTGTTTTATTTTTTCATGCAATTAAAATAAAGTCGCGCTTGCATTCCAACGCCCTATACTACCGGACCTATTTATTTATGGTCGAGTTGGTCGGTCACGCCAACAAGCCCAAATACTACAATAGAAGTGTGATACAACGACAACACACATATAATGATACAACAAAAACACACATATGACGATACAAAACTAGCAAAACAAACAAACACACAAAACTAGCAAAACTCATTCGGATGTGACCATGAATGCATCAATTTCCCCGAGGTTGAAAGAACTTGACCCTGACGAGGATTGACAAAAACCTGCCACGGCCAAATCAGGACGAGACAACAAAGTTCGGCGGCGCTAATCTATAAACTGTCTGAAATACTCCTGCTCTTCCATGAAACGAGGTATCACTGATAGGTACCAGTGCGCGTCTGAAACTTATGAACATCCAAACCTGCTCAATCTCCTCAATGTTGGGTGTAGACGGGGCTGAATGAGGCTGTGGAGTGGCGCATGGCACGAGAGTGGGTGGATTGAGGGCAGCACTGGGAGGCTCACCATATAAAGGCACCAGATCAGCTTAAAGATGGGAGAAGTTCCAAATTCAGCGGGTAAATATAAAAGATAAGCATTAGAGCCAAGGCATTTCTTGAATTGGAAGGAGCCAAACATCGTTGTTGTAGCTTGTGATAGGTGCCCACGGGAAACCTTTCTTTCCTGAAATAAGCAAGAACCCAATCTCCTTTTGAAAAATATAACTCACGGCGATATTTTATCTTTCACAACCTTATATTTCTCAGAAGAGGCTCGCAAATTGCTAGCAATTGACTTATGCAAAGATTTTAAATGATTAATAAAAGTTAGCCATCAAAAGAGGCGCGTTCAAAAGAAGGGAGTGACGATCGAGTAACAGAGGGACGGGGTAGCCATAAACTACCTCAAAAGGAGATTTTGTAGTGGAACGATTATTTGAGCTGTTATATGCAAATTCCGCCTGCGGGATGACTAAATCTCATTGCTTCAGATGCTCTCCCGCTAGACATCTAAGAAAAGTGCCCAAACTTCGATTCACTACCTCGGTCTGCCCATCAGTCTGCAGATGATAGGCGCTACTAAATTCTATTTTGGTCCCAAGTTTTCCCCACAAGGTCTTCCAGAAATAACTCAAGAACCGAGTGTCGCGATCAGAAGTAAAAGAGCGGGGAATCCCGTGTAAACAAACGATTTCCCTAAAGAAGAAATCAGCAACGTGGGTGACATCCGACGTTTTTTTACAAGGAATAAAATGAGCCATTTTTGAAAAACGGTCAACTACGACAAAAATCGAATCTACCCTTCGTTTGGTGCGGGGCAATCCTACAACAAAGTCCATAGATACTGCATCCCATGGCCTCTCGGGAATGGAAAGAGGGGTGTAGATACCGGTATTTTGCGCATGCCCTTTAAACAATTGACAGGTGGTACAAGCTCAAATGAGTTGGGCGACATCCTCCTTCATTTTAGGCCAATAAAATCGGGTGCTAGCGAGGTCTAGGAGTTTATTTTGCCCAACATGGCCTCCAAGCCCAGAGGAATGGAGCTCTCCGAGTAAGGTCTCCCTAAGTGGCCCGACACAGATACAAAGGCGAGTTCCTTTAAATAAAAATCCCTCGCTCAAAATATGCTTTGTAGTGGAATCAGTACCACTAAACTGACACGCGACACAAATCTCGCCAAAATGCGGATCAGAAGGATAGAGGTCTTTTTGCGTATCTAAATCAAGGATATGCGGTTGGAGGGTGACTAGGAAATGTGTCCTACGACTAAGCGCATTCACTTCTCTATTCGAAACACCGGGCTTGTGTTTTAGATGGAAGGTGTACTCCTGAAGAAAAGCTGCCCACTTGGCATGCCTACATACCTCCTTTTGAGAGTTCAAATGTCGAAGTGCATCATGATCAGTATTAAGGATGAACTCACGTTGAATTAAATAGTGATGCCAGTATCGGAAGACTTGGACGATGACGTAGAATTCTAAGTCATAAGTGGAATAACGAGTTTTTGCTTCATTCAACTTCTCGCTAAAATAAGCGACGGGTTGTCCCTCTTGACTTAAGACAGCCCCCCTATTCCAATAATTGAGGTGTCGCAATCTACCTCAAAGATTTTTTCGAAGTCAGGAAGCGCTAGCACGGGAGCACTAGTCAACTTTTCTTTGATAAGAGAAAAGGCACGCTCCGCTGCGTCGGTCCAAATAAAATGACCTTTTTTAAGACAGTCGGTCACATGCAAAATGAGAGTGCTAAAGTTCCTAATAAACCACCTATAAAACGAGGCTAACCCGTGAAAACCGCGAGCTTCAGTGATAGTCTTTGGGCTAGGCCACACACCAACTGCTTAGATCTTTTCAGAGGCAACCTTAATTCCTTCGGCCGACACAATACACCCCAAGAAGGTCAAACTATCAATCAAAAATACACATTTCTTAAGGTTCACGTAAAGCTTGTTTTCTAAAAGGATCTGAAGGACCTGATGCAAGTGCTCAAGATGTTGGTCGGGGTCGATGCTATAAACTAAGATGTCATCGAAGTAAATAACCACACAAACTCCCATCAAAGGGCAAAGAACTTGATGCACAAGTCGCATAAAGGTACTAGGGGCGTTGGAGAGGCCGATAGGTATCACAAGCCACTTGTAGAGTCCTTCCCTGGTCTTGAAGGCAGTCTTCCATTCATCCCCGTTTCGGATCCAGATCTGATGGTAGCCGCTCTTGAGATCAATCTTAGAAAAAACCTTGGACCCACTGAGCATGTCGAGCATATCATCCAATCGAGGGATCGAAAAAACGATACTTAATGGTAGTTTTGTTGATGGCTCGACTATCCACGCACATAGGCCAAGTTCCATCCTTCTTAGGGACGAGGAGCGCATGAACAGTGCAAGGACTAATACTTTCCCTAATATGACCCTTTTTGATTAGGTCGGTGACTTGACGATGGAGCTCCTCATGCTCTTTAGAACTCATACGATAGTGTGGTAAATGAGGTAGGCTAGCACCTGGTATAAGATCAATACAATGTTGTATATCACGCATGAAAGGAAGATGATCTAGTAGCTCCTCGGGCATAATAGAAGAAAACTCAGAAATAAAAGGGCACGCTAAACTTGGAATCTCCGTGGACTCTCGACTAGAATCTAGACGAGCTAGAATATAGACAACTTCACTTGCCTTCAACTCCTCCTGGAATCGGGGACCGGTAAGTAACATGTGGGCTGAAGGAAAGGAAATCACAGTAATAGATTAAGTCCTGCTACTACTAGATGAGGAATGTTCCAAGGGTTTAGGCAGGGGCCCGTTCTTTTGGGGAAGAAGAACAATCCTGCGCCCACTATGTTCAAAAGTGTACGAATTCCTTGCTCCGTCATGAAATATGTGCTTAACAAACTGCCATGGTCGCCTTAACAAGATGTGACAAACCTTCATGGCCGCAACGTGACACAAAACAGAATCCTGGTGGAGAACTCGACTAAACATTGATGCATGGCTGGAATAGTAACAGAACTAGTGACTCATGACAAGCTGTATGGTTTTCCTAGATGTTGGGTTTTAAGCTTTAGCTTCTCTACCATGCATCGTGACACAACTTCCCATGTTCCCACTATCAATAATGATGGAGCAAAATTGTCCCTGAATGCGCGTAGTCGCACAAAAAATATTATCCCTCAACCATTCATCCTCTGTGGAAATTTTGGGGGTGAGGAGGCTATGTTGCATGACACAGACTAGGCTTTATGCATGCTCTCCTATTACAACTTTGTCTACGGTGACTGGATCTGGTTGGGAGTTCGTAAGGAAGACTCCATACTCAGGCTCTTGTTCCTCCTATGACTCAATCACAACTACAAACTGCCTATGGGGGCACTCTGAGGACTTGTGTCCTGACTCCATGCACTTAAAACATTGAAAAGTCCCCGGGTTTGGCCGGGAACCCATAACCTCTTTGCCTTTAGCAAGGCAGGGGCGGAGTAGGGGCACTAGTGGACCCTGAAGGGTGACTATGAATGAGGGGTTTGGGCGAGTTTGAGTTAAGAAGTCTTTCAAAAATCCTAGGGCCGGAAGCTTTCTTCTGTAGTGATGCTTATACACAACGGGCTCTACTGGAGATCTCCCCTAGGTCTCGGAAATCATGAAGCTCTACCTGCTCTAGAATAGCATAACACAGACCATTAAGATTGTTAGAAAAGCCCATGTAAAGGAGCTCATTAGTGGCCTATTTATTTCTCTCTCTCCTTTAGTCCCACATCATGTATAGGATTTATTCTTCTCTTTTCTCTCCTATATATTTGTATTCTCTCCTTGTATTTACATACGGAATATAGATCTACAAGCTTTGGGATGATTTTTACATGGTATCAGAGGGAGGTTTTGGCATTCCTGCGGACTCACATCTCTTATCCGCGCGCCCAGCCCTTTCCGAAGAACTGCGGTCTCCGCGGTCTGCCTGTTGAGTCCGCGCGAGCTCCCTTCTCGTTTGCCTCTTGCGGACTGACGTTTGTCTATCCGCTCCCTCCCCTCTCTTCTCTTTTCCCGTGGATCCACCCCCCCTTTTTATAGCCCTCTCTCTCTGCCCTGTGGGGTCCACCGCCTCCTGCAGTCCGCCGCGTGCTCCCCTGTATCCGCAGCGAGCTCGGCGAGTGTTCTTCTACCCGCTGCGACCTCGACGAGCTCCCTTCCCCTGTATCCGCAGCGAGCTCGGCGAGTGTTCTTCTGCCCGCTGCGACCTCGGCGATCTCTCTCTTCCCTTGAATCCGCAGCGAGCTCGGCGAGCGCTCCTGTCCGCTGCGAGCTCGGCGAGCACTCTTCTACCCGCTGCTGTTTTTTTCCCTCTTGGCGGGCTCCTCTCTCTGTCTTCTGCTCGCGATCTGCTCCAGGTCGCCGCATCCCTGCCGAGCTCCCCTTTTATCTTTGTCTCTTGCGAACTGCCTACTCGCAGCGACCTCCCTGCCTAATCGCCGCGATCTGCCTAGTCGCCGCGCCCTCCCTGCCTCGTCGCCGCGATCTGCCGAGCTCTCCTTATCTCTTAGTCGCTTGCGAGCTGCCTAGTCGCCGCAACCTCACTGCCTAATCGCCGCGACCTCCATTCCTAGTCGTCGCGACCTCCCTACCTAGTCGCTGCGACCTGCCGAGTTCGCCGTTCTCGCTCTTCTCCCTTCTCCTAACCGCCATGTCTTCTACCGACTCCACTACTGCTAGCCCTCCTGCAGACCGCCCGACTCCTGCTCCTGAACTCCGCGACGAGCTACGAATTACTACTCTTTCCCTCTCTGGGAAGAAAAACTTCATCCCATGGGTGCACTCTGTTCGTCGGGTCCTGCAAGCTAAGGGCCTTGTGGGTCACCTTACCCAGGCTCCTCCTTCTCCAACTACTGATGACTGGATAAGAAATGATGGTCGAGTTTAGACCTGGATCCTTAACTCCCTCGAGGGTGAGCCCTACCAGATGGTCATGTATCATGAGACCGCTAAAGCAATGTGGAAAGAGCTCCACTCCCTGTACTCAGGCAAAGACAGTCTTCAGCACCTCTTCGACATCATCACCGATCTACAGGCTTTGGATCTTGGCAAGGCCATGGACATGACTTCCTTTGTGGCTCGTGCTAAAACTCTCACGGAGGCCTGGATTCAACACCAACCATCCACTACTGATCTTGCGGCTCAGCGTGCCCAGAAGGAGGCTATTTGCATTGCGATGATTATGGCTCGAGTCCCGCCACACCTTCATAGTATACGGGCACAGGTTTTGGCATCCCCTGTTACTCCCTCCTTTTCGGATGTCTGCTCTATGCTCCTTCGCGTCCCACCTCCCCTGGAGCCCACCACACCTCCATCTACGGTCCTTCTCCAGCAGACCCTTCCTCCCCTACTTCCCCCACCATCTTCTACTCGGGGTGGTCGTACGGGCTCTCGAGGAAGGGGCCGTGGCGGTCGAGGTCGCCCTCGGTGCTCCTATTGCGGCAGGGATGGACACACTGAAGCCGTCTGTCATAAGAAACATGGCTACCCTCCTCGTCCGCCTACAGCTGCCATTGTTGATACTTCTTCACCCAGCGGTACGGACCTTGAAGCTGTTCGCCTTCAACTGCAGCAACTCCAGGGGCTCCTCAACCCTCCCTCTGCTTCGGTTGCCTCTACCTCCACTGCAGGTATTGCCTCCACCTCCACTACAGGTACTGCTTGTCTCTCCTTCAGTTCCCGTTGGATCCTGGACTCGGGAGCCACTCACCACATTACATCTCTACTGCCGCCAAGATTTTCCGATGCTCCTCATCCAACATCTATTACTGTGGCGAATGGTGCGATTGTTCCGGTCTCTGGGTGTGCTGATCTCTTGATCCACCCCTCCATCTCTCTTCGCTCCGCTCTTTATGTGTCGGCATCCCCCTTTAATTTACTTTCCGTTGGCCGTCTTACTTATGATCTGAACTGCTATATTACCTTCACTTCTACTGGTTTTTTGATACAGGATCAGCAGACGCAGACTACCATTGGTAGAGGACGATTGCAGAATGAGCTCTATCTCCTTGATGCTTCTCCTACCGCACTCTCTTCCGTGTCCTCCAGTGATTGGCATTGTCGTCTTGGGCATGCTCCTCTTCCTATCCTCCAGAAGACGCTCCCTGATGTATCTCTTCAGTCATTTCAATGTAATTCTTGTATTCTTGGTAAACAACCACGCTCTTCTTTTCCTGCAACTTGTACTCGGAGCTCTGCTCCTTTTGCTTTAATACATTCTGATATTTGGGGTCCGTACAAGGTTGCGAGTATCTTTGGTTATCGTTATTTTTTAACGTTTATTGATGACTACTCGCGTACAACATGGCTGTATTTACTTCGTGATCACTCCGAGCTTCCTCGTGTCTTTCGGGCATTTGTGCTAGAAACCCGAACGCAATTTTCTACTACTATCAAGATCCTCCGCTCTGATAATGCTCGCGAGTACACTAGCCACGAGGTTGCCAATATTTGTGCGGACTTCGGAATCGTACAGCAGACATCGTGTCCCTACACCCCTCAACAAAACGGGGTAGCCGAACGCAAGAACCGCCACCTTCTTAATGTGGCTCGCTCCCTCATGCTTCACATGAATGTTCCCAAAGTTTACTGGAACTTTATTGTCTCTACTGCGTGCTATCTCATCAACCGCCTCCCTTCGTCGGTTCTCCAACATGCTACACCATTCAGCCTTCTCTTTCCCTCCGCTCAACCCTTCTCCCTACCACCCAAGGTTTTTGGATGTACTTGTTTCGTCCATCACCTTGGTCCCCCTATCGACAAACTAGATCCCCGCGCAGTAAAACACATCTTTGTCGGCTACTCCCGAACCCAGAAGGGCTATGTCTGTTACTCACCTGCTACTCGGACGGTATCGGTGTCCGCTGATGTCACCTTCCGGGAGGATCAACCCTTTTTCCTCTGCAGCCTCCTCCACCAACCACCACTCTTCCAACTTCCCTTCCTCGACCTGTTATCCCGGTCCACACCCCTCTTCCCCTCCCTACACCACAAACCCCACCTGCTCCTTCCCGGCCGCCCGTCATTCGGGTCTACTCTCGTCGACCTCCTCTTCCCGTTGCCCCTCTGCAGTCGTCTTCGCCCTTGGACTCTCTGCGGTCTGCTGCTCCGGTGCCCGCCTCTACAGCACATCCGCTGGCCAATTGTGTGTCCCTACATCGGCTCTCTCCACAGCTACAGCTGTTGGCTACATCATTATCCTCGGTCTCTATTCCTAACTCCGTCCAGGAGGCTCTTCAACATCTCGGGTGGTGTGCTGCCATGGAAGAAGAAATGACTGCGCTTTGGGCAAACCGGACTTGGTCCTTGGTGCCCCTTCCTCCCGGACAGAAACCAGTTGAATGCAAATGGGTGTTTGTCATCAAACATGCTCCTAATGGGACTATTGACCGACTCAAAGCTCGCTTGGTCGCTCGGGGCTTCACTCAGCAACAGGGTCTCGACTATGACGAGACATTCTCCCCGGTCGCCAAACTCAACACGGTTCGCATTCTCATCTCCGTAGCAGTTCATCGACAGTGGCCCTTATTTCAACTAGACATCAAGAATGCTTTTCTGAATGGCGACCTCCAAGAAACGGTGTACATGCATCAACCTCCCGGGTTTGAGACCACGGGGGAGTCTCGGGTATGTAATCTTCATAAATCGCTCTATGGCCTCAAACAATCACCTCGGGCATGGTTCGATAAGTTCAACAAGGTTCTCCGGGAGGTTGGTTTTACTCGAAGCTCTGCCGACTTCTCATTATTTACTCGTCACCGAGCAACGGGTACGGTTCTCCTATTGGTATACGTCGATGACATCATCATTACTGGCGACGATTCAAATGGAATACTGACGGTAAAGAAACATCTGAGCTCCGTTTTTCAAACTAAAGATCTGGGGCATCTTCGGTACTTTCTAGGTCTGGAGGTTGCTAGACGACCAGATGGTTTGATCCTCTCTCAGCGGAAGTACTGCCTAGATCTCCTTCATGATGCAGGCTACTCTGGCTGCAAACCTGTAAACACACTCATGGAGGTAAATCACAAACTATGTGCTCAGGCATCGGAGTCAGATACTCTTCTACAAAACCCAGAATATTACCGTCGCCTCGTTGGGAAACTAATCTATCTAACGGTTACAAGACCCGATATATCCTACGCTGTGGGAATCGTCAGCCGATATATGCACTCTCCTCGGAACTCTCATCTTCAAGCAGTGGAACGAATCCTCAGATATCTTAAGACAGCTCCTGGACAAGGACTTGTGTACAGAACCTCATCTTCAAATCCAACATTGATGGCATACGCCGATGCTGATTATGCAGGATCTCTGGATGATCGGCGATCCACTAGCGGGTTCTGCACATAATTTGGAGGACATCTGATTACCTGGCGAAGCAAGAAACAAGTTGTTGTTGCTCGATCCTCAGAAGAAGCAGAATATCGGGCAATGACCTCCGTTGTCTCGGAACTCACGTGGATTGAGAGTCTCCTTGCTGACCTTGGGGTCAGGCTCTCTTCACCTGCTCTCCTCTTATGTGACAGTCAAGCTGCCATACATATAGCCAAGAACCCGGTCTTTCACGAGAGAACAAAGCACATTGAGGTAGATTGCCACTTCATCCGAGAGAAAGTACACATGAAGAAGATCGAACTCAAGCATGTCCCTGGTACTGAACAGGTTGCGGAAGTCCTCACAAAGGCTCTACCCAGTACCCTCTTCTATCAGTGCTTATCCAAGCTTGGAGCATATGACTTGTACGCTCCAGCTTGCGGGGGAGTGTTATAAAAGCCCATGTAAAGGGGCTCATTAGTGGCCTATTTATTTCTCTCTCTCCTTTAGTCCCACATCATGTATAGGATTTATTCTTCTCTCTTCTCTCCTATATATTTGTATTCGCTCCTTGTATTTACATACGGAATATAGATCTACAAGCTTTGGGCTGATTTCTACAAAGATAACGAGACACAGTCATATCGTCCTCCTCTCGGATGTCTAACCTAGACTGGAGGATAAGGAACTCGTTGATATAGTCGTCCACTGAGAGTTTATCCTGTCGTAGGTTGTGGAATTTGTGATATAAATTTTGAAGATAATCCGGGGGGCATATCGCTTCCGCAACTGGTTTTTAAATTCAACCCGGGTCGTGAACGGGGCCAAACCTAAGGTGAAACGAGTACGCTCTAATTGGACCCACCAGACTAGTGTTGGGCCCTTAAGCCGAAGGGTAACATACTCGACTTGGCGATTCAATGACATCTGTTTCCAAGCCATGAATCGTTCCATACGCTCACACAAATCTAGGCATCCTTTGGGTTCTACTCGGCCCTCGAAATCCCCTATATCCAACTTGACGCATGTATCCCATCGTGGTTGGTTTAGAGGTTCAAGTTGTTGCGGCAAGGGCTCCTCCTACCTAGGGTTTGGTGGAGGTTCCTGATTTATACCTAGGTGACGTTCAACTTCTAAGTTATTAACGGAGGTTCTCAAGTTATTTACTATGTGGTTCGTGTCTCTCATGTTGGCAATGAGTGCTTCTACCATCTTCATCAGTTCACTCATTCGGTTGGCTAGGTCGCATATGCTAGAGTCTATGCGACTCTCCATTTTTTTAAAGTAAAAAACTTAAATTTTGTTTTTTTACTAATAATAATTAATAAAAATCACTGTTTTTTAAACAAAATAGTGGATTCAAAAAACAAAAATATATATATTAAAAAGTGACGGATTTAAAAAAATAAAAATTTTCTTTTGTTTTTGAAACATAATTTTTTTAAAACAACTAAATAAAATAAAAAATAGGATCGTTCAATTCACAAAAGGAGTGAATCGAATCGCCCTGATACCAAACTGATGCAGACCGGTTCCTTGTTGAGCGGGAACTAGGTGAAGACTACTCTAAACCGAGCTAAAATCTTAGCAGCGGCCTTCCCGAGAGAGTGGGAGCGTCGATAGCCGTCTCTCTACCCAAGACGATTCGTCTCAAATAATCAAGCATCGACACGAAGCATGGGTTTAATTTATTCCGCGAACGGATAGCTCAAACAAGCGTCAAAAGATCGTATTCGGTTTTAGAGGAATTTGACGATAGTATAAGTTGAAAGAGATGCACACGCTAACATTACGACCACTTAATTTAATTGCATGAATAAATGCTAACAGCAGGGAGTAGAGTGGTATACCTGAGGGGGTTTCTCAGGGCGAAGGAGGTTCCACGGAATTAGGTCAGCTGGCTGGAAGGGAGGGGGTTGGATTTGAAGGGGGCTAGTTGGGTTTAGGCGGAAGCTGGTTGCTGTCGGGGTGACTGTTTGGGCTGTGGAATAGGAAGTTGCGGTGGCTGCGGGTAGGCACAACGGGAAAGGAGAACTGGGTCGGCACAGTAGGGCTGAGGGTGGAGGAGAACGGATTGGATGCTGGAGTCTTAGTCGATAGGCTCGCCGAAGAAGATGAAGCTCCATCGGGCCGGGCCGGAGAAAGGTCGGGAAGGTGGAGTCGCAATCGACCAACCTTCGGATGGGCTGGCGCGAGCGGCGTTGTTGGGTATTAGCGAGGTGCGACGGATTTCGCGATGGGGTGCGGTTGATCTGGTGACGGGTTGGACGCCCGGCCGCCGGGTGGCCTAGGGTTGCTGTGCCGGAGTGAGGGAGCGGTGGAGACAGGCGGAAGGGGGGAGCGGCAAGCTCACTGGAAGAGAAAACTGGGCGGTTGACGTGAAGTCCCGTCCGGTTTTCCTTTTCTCCAGTCTGGCCTCCACGGATAAGGCAGACGAATATAAAAAGAAAAGTTCTGCAGGGATTCAAAGGTCAAAGAAGGCGGTTTCAATTGTCAACAATTAAAAAGATACGGCTGCATTTAAATGAAATCAAAGGGGAAGGTTTAAAATGTGGGCTGAAATAAATGAGGGGTTTTGGAATTTCAAAGGTCTTTCGGATGACTGAATATTTGTTTTATTTTCTTCATGCAATTAAAATAACGTCACGCTTGCATTCCAACGCCTTATACTACCGGACCTATTTATTAATGATCGAGTTGGTCGGTCACGCCAACAAGCCCTAACAATAGACATGTGATACAACGACAACACACATATGATGATACAACAATACACATATGACGATACAAAACTAGCAAAACAAACAAACACACAAAACTAGCAAAACTCATCCGGATGCGACCACGACGGATGCATCCGATTACAAAACCAAAGCAATTGAAAACAAAGTCTAGAAGCCACTTTCTCTTCAAGTAGGGAACAAACACAAGACCCAACGATAAGTAAAGAAACAAACACACAAACCTTGAGCACCACGACTATACTGGAGGGAGGGCTGGAGGCGCTTTTAGAGGGCGGTCTGGGGCAGATCTCAGCACTCAGAAGTTGTTTGGGGTTGTCCAGAAACTGGGACAGCAATTAGGATGGTGCTGGGAGGTAGTTTTCCAGTAATAAGTAACTGAAGATTGTTTTTCTGGAGGTTTGGACGGCAATATGGAGGATGGAGAGATTGTATGAGAGATGTCGAGGCTTAGCAGGAGTCCTAGAATTAATCCCAGGGGTTGGTTTTGCTGTGCTGGACAGCAGGAAGTGTATTTTCTGCGGCAGGGGGGGGATCGGCAGGGCAATTCTGCAAGGTAATGAGTGCTGGATTGGGGGGGTTGATGTGGCTCCACGTGTGATTGGGTGGTGGGCAAATTGGGGATGACTTTGTTGTGGCTCCACGAGAGGGGAAGAGGCAGATGGTGGCAGCAATTGGTGGATCCAACAACTCGAACTCCACGTGAGAATGAGAAACAGGGGAAGGAGGAAAAGTGAGGGAAGGGAGGGAAAGTGAGGTTAAAGTGGCCGGCTATGGGGAAGTGGCTGCATATGGCAGGGAGTAAAACAGGGAAAGTGGGGTTCGGTTATTTGGGTGAGAGATTAATGGGGTGACTAGCCTTAATTTTAGGAAATAATGCCTAAAGTTTAAGGAAGAGGAGAAAGTGGGGGCAGTGGGTAGTTATGAAGGTGGTTATGGTGGTTATGAGTGGTTATGAGTGGTGGAGGAGGTAGTTGGTGACTGGTGGTGGCCGAAGGTGGCTTTCTGTGGTGGTGGTCGCCAGAGAAGTTTTCCGGCGATCACCGGAAAACTCAAAATGTAGGAATAGGTATGGGAGGTATGGGAGGACCACTGGAGGTGACCCGAGACGAACTCCGGTGATTGTCGGAGATGTTGTATGGGGTATATGGGAGGTTGCTGCAGAGAAATGAGGGTGGCGGTGGCTCCACGGCAAAGGTGATGGAAGGAGGGGTGGCCGGTCTCCTGGATAGGGGCCGAGGCTCCCTTGGTCGATTGCTTGGATGACTGGCATCAAGCAAGGAGGGAGGCAGTGGGTTGTTTCCAGTGGGAGAGGAGGATAAAGGGCCCTTTGAGCCGAATGTCAGTGGGGATGAAGGAGGAGGGGTGGTTGAGTGGCCGGCCAAGGGGGAGGATGGAAGGGGCCGACCAAGGGGAATGGGAGGGAAGAGGTAGACCTGAGCTTCGCACCCGGGGTTCAGCTTCGACACCGAGATGACCAAAGAATGGGCTTCAGTAATCCATTCTTCAAAGCCTAAAATGAGAGCCCTCACCCTTTATTTATAGTTTTTTAAAAGATCAACGAACGGCTATGATTGGCCGAACACTACGACTCAAATAAAACATAAAATTACAACTCGAAATAAAAAATGCCAAAAACAAAAATACAAAGGTTGTCGAGTTGCTCGAAATGAGCAGTCTTGATCGTCACTGCGCCCGTGGTCGTCGTGAGTAGGCCCAGACGGGTCAGGTGGGCTGCTCCCCATTACTTGGCTAATGCTTTTTGAGGGAGAGATTGTATTCCTATGCGAAGTAGAATTAAAAATTGAATACTTGGTATACTAATAAAGGCCCTTTCCATTAGCCTAAAATTATTTGTTTAATTGGCGCACATCCATGAGCATAATGGATCAAGTTAAACTTGTGGTGTCCACATTCCCACAATAATCCGCTCAATTTAATCTCAAAGCACGCACTAACTGATGGGCATAACACTTCAAGCACGGGGCGTTGCCCAATGGGCCCACGCATGTCTATTCTCGTAGGATACATTGGATTGTCATCTGGACGATCCCAACCCATGGTAGCATCTAGAGCATCTTTTGGACACTTTCATTGTATTTTCTTTATTTTTTGTCTCATTCGGGGAGATCGGACACTTACTGTGTACGGTCAATCAAAGCCGTCCACATTGGGTGCCTTAAGTAGGATTAGTTTAAATAAGAGGTATGAGGGCTGGTTTTAGATTACTGCATATTCTGGACAGCTTTCTTACCGGAAGCCGGTGATCTTTCGAGGTGCCGACTTCATGAAACTCCAAGTTGCCGACTCCTTGGTTATCCCCTTGATATTTCCTTATTTACCTTGCTGTCCCCCTCACCTCTAGATCCGATTCAGTAAGCCTCCCTAGGTACCATTCCATGTAGCCGCACAACACTAATTCTTCCTTTGCCTTCCAATCATCCACCTGTCCAGCCTCAAGTGTCTTGTCTCTGACTTTCTTGGGTCCTTTCAGGCCCAACCGACTGAATCCTACCACAACCAAATAATTGGCCGACCCTCTCATCCTCCTAACAGCTAGCTGCCTCTAACCTAGGCCCACACATTTCAACCACCACTGTCTCAGGTCTCGTCTCTTGCCACTTGTGACCCAATCAAACCAGTTCAGGTCAGGTTGGCTTCCCTCCAGCCATCCCCAAGCCACTTCAACAGCCCTACCACCTTCACCAAGCCTCATACTGCCTCCCAACCCAAAATTTGCCCACAAATAGACTTGCACTCCCTCCGACAGCCATTCTACACCACTCTTCACCTCCAAACAGACGTCACTGCATCGACAATTGTCGGATCTCTACGATCTTGTCTACGGCTCCTCATTTGTGAGTGTTTATGATTTAATTTCATTGTTTTAGTTATTGTTGTACGGATTTAGGACATTGATACGATCATGGATTTTCGTTTTGATAGTTATTCATTTACGACTAATCTTAGCTTACAGAACCTTTATCGTTTGTGCATATTAGCATTTGGCCCTCTCAATGGAGGAAAGCCAAGCTTGCTCATTTGTTAAAACTATTTGCACACTGCTCGTGTTAATTGCTCAAGTTGTATGTGTTAATTATTTGTTGCAAAACATCGTCGGATCAATCTTCGCATACACACATCATCCTACATCTAGACACGATTCATTTCCCTAACACACCTGGGGTTTGCATTGTTTAGAATCCACTTTCATAGCCTACCCTGCGTCACTCACCTAATACCATAAGGCGGGGTTAACTAAGATAAAATATATGGAACATATTTAACCTGTTTTACAATTGAATGCTAATTATAGTCACAATAAATGAACAAATGTAAGAAATCATAGATATTACTGGCATTGAAACAAGTAAACAGAAGTAGATTAAATGAGGAGTTTGAATTAAAAGATAAAGCATTTCACCTCTTTAAGATTAACCAATTCCCACGTCTCATTGTTCGTGTTAATATCATAGACAAGGACATGAAGTCCCTGTACATCAGCAGAAAGAATGACAAGTTTCAAGTTATATTTTAAAACAAATGTACCAGAATTGTAAGTGTGACAACAGCGCGCACCTTCTGGTGATCAAAATCAGTAATCACAGCCTCATAAAAGTTATTATCTTCAGGCCATCTAGTCATCACTTTCCGCCCAATCAGGGGATCATAAGCTGTAGTTTCAGCCAGTTCCTTTGCCACAACAACACCAGGAGCACCTTTATTTGAAAGATTGCTCCTTCCATTTGGAGCAGAAGAGATCTGCAAAAATTTCTTGCTTTGTACTCAAGTCATGTGATAAAAGACGACAGTAATGATATAGGGTCCATTTACAATGTGATAGTTAAAACATACTGGCCTAGGCCTCTTCCCCTTGGTTACTGCGACTCCATGTTTTGCAGCAGAAATTGAGGGCTGCATGGAAGCACCAACTGGTTGGGAATGCATTGCAGGCGATGGTGCGTTGAGGGACACTATAGATTGTGATGTATTTTTCCTTTTCCGAGACCCCGAAACACTTGGACTGGGCAATGCATCATGAGCAGGTTGTGCATTATTCGTAAAACCAGGTTGCCTCCCACCTGCCTGCCTCCACTCCCTTGTAACACACCAAACAGTTCATGCTAATAATTTAAACAAAATTGCCGAAAAATTTATGACACTTATGGGCCATTTGACAACGCAGAAGCTCGCGTGTGCGCCATTGATGGAGGCAGAAGGGGGCACCCAAACAAGCCTTTCAGCTTTCATCGTTCAGCGCGGAACACCAAAGACTAATTTCGGTGTTCCGCGCTGTCTGGAACTGGACGCATGGAGCTACAGCACCACACGTAGTTCCATCATTCCATCTTTGGTGCGAGCCTCTCCGCCAAAGTGGGTATTACACAAGTAGGTGTAGAAAAATGATCACCAAGGTACCTTATCCTTCTAATTATGTCATCTGCATTAACCATGCTCAATAGTTCTCGGTGTTCTGTATCGGATACTTTTAGCTCTTTTCTTAGTTCAGTTATTAGTTCTTCCTTCTCCTGGAGAGTTAATCTCACGTATCATATTGATAGAATAGGCAGGGAAGATAAGAAAACTGTCAGGTAGTCATTCTAATGTGGATTAAACTGTGCATGAATGAATACCCATGTGAGAGTATCTGATTGAGCCTTAAATGCCCGGAGAAGAGACGTGTATGCTTCCTGCTCTAGTTGATGTATTTGAGTCTCCATATCAACCTGTGCCCGAGGATATGCAAGGGCAACACCATTTCTCCCATTCATTGTGATGCGCCCTCTCGTGCCCCTATTCTGGTGTGGCGGTGGAAGATCATCATCAGTGCCTTCAAAGCAAGTAGATTACAACAAATGAGAACATTAATATCACCATGATAATTATCAACATCAAACAATTAGCAGAACCTATCTTTTTCTTACTATATATTGCAATCAATAGAAAATTTAATTCCAGAAATCAATTTAATTCAGTTTTGGAGTTTTATAAGTAGATTATGTTAGTGTCAAAGATTAGAAAAAGGATAAGGGTAACGTAAAATAACTAAAAAAATCATTTGCGAAGAACAACTTATAGGCCTAAGGCAGTACTCGAGAGGAACAAACAAAGATTCATCCAGAATAGTTGTAACAAGGCTAATGATGGTGATTGTTATGGATCTTTATAAGATACAGAGTTAAGTTCTAATGGTTTCTTTTGAACTCTTGGCTCGTGTTTTCATTTTTTTGTTTGATATGCCATACAAGTGGGACATGGTTTAATAAAAGAGGAACATGAAAAATGTCGTCTTAGTACAAGTGGTTTCTAGAACTCCAATACAAAATCCCATGCAGCTATAGCTTGTTATTAATTGACGACTTTTTTAACTCTTAGCCATTTTCAACAAGGTTTTCTGTAGTATTATGGTCTATTCCACAGTGAGTCATATAGTCAACAAACATAGCAACGAATATGAGCAATTGTTTAGGTAAAACTACAACAACACAAGTGCCATTTCTCTAAAAATTAGAAGATTGTTTGAGACAATAATTAAGAACTGCTTTGCTATTTGCAAGCTCAATTAGATTAAAATCAAAAAAACAAGTCTACAAGAGCTTAAGCAAGCAATTCATTAGTATCGGAATGGATGGTAAGTAGGTTTATTTGTTCACTCTAGAAACACACAAAAAGAATCCCCTCATCGAAGCAGCCCTAAAGGTCATTTGAATGGTGCAGTTTACCAGCAGTGATAAACATGTCCACAATTGTTTCTTAGAACATTAACTCTGTCATATATTACAAAACTAGAAAGTACGGATACTTGCAATGATTTTACATATCGTTTCCAAACATTTTGAAGTTAGGAAACTCTCAGAAACCAATCCTCGAAACTCTCGGAAACCATTTCTTTTACTTTTAAATAAAAAACCGTCTCAAATACTCCTGGATACTACCAGATACGCCCGAGTATGCTCGAGAGGGTCAACATTGTGTACATGATGATGATAATGATGATATGGACATGCAAAATAGAAAATGTTGGATGATGACTTGTGAGAGTCAATTGATTACACATTTTCATTCGCGGCTCTTATCTATGATACGGTAGGGTTTTGTGATATAGGTAAATATTGTCTTCATTTAATATATGATATTAGAGGCATAATAACTAGAAAAAAATGAAGAAGACTTCAATGCCACACACATCTTCATATTCATTTCATTTATATTTAAATAATTAAGAAAAAAAAATGTATCCATCATCTTAGGCTTTTGAAATTTTCAAATCACGTATCTGTAGTCTCCAATATTTTAAATGCCCTCTGACATGTAGTGTTGGAGGGTAAAATGACATTTTTTTCTAAATAAATAGATTGTCTTTTCGTAAAATATAGACTGATATTTCTATTTTTCGGGTATATTGGCTGATAAGTTTTTTGAACATATCATTCGCCTTTTATTTTATGTTGTGTTAGTAGATTAGCCGTATATGTTTAAATCATATATATATATATATATATATATATATATATATATATATATATATATATATATATATATATATATATACACGAGTGACAGGCACGGGCCTCCGGCCCGATGGCCACGCGCCACAGTACCCGGCCGCCCCCCGGCGGGCTTCGCCCGCCCCCCGGCGGGCTTCGCCCGCCCCCCGGCGGGCTTCGCCCGCCCCCCGGCGGGCTTCGCCCGCCCCCCGGCGGGCTTCGCCCGCCCCCCGGCGGGCTTCGCCCGCCCCCACACTGTTTTTTTTATATATATTATTTTATAATACCTTATTTCCGTGCCTTTACTGTAGCTGTCCCGCCGCCCAGACTTTTCGGGTCCCAAATCGAAGGTCAAGGAGACTTCAAATCAAAAAGTGATCAACATGAAAGTTGTTCGGATCGCCGAGATCTACAACTTTCATGTTGACTACTTTTCGTTTTGGAGCCATCTTGACCCTCATATTGGGCCCCGAAAAACCTGATTTCCGTGCCTTTACTGTAGCAGTCCCGCCGCCCAGACTTTTCGGGTCCCAAATCGAAGGTGAAGGAGGCTCTAAATCAAAAAGTGATCAACATGAAAGTTGTTCGGATCGCCGAGATCTACAACTTTCATGTTGACCACTTTTCGTTATGGAGCCATCTTGAACCTCATATTGGGCCCCGAAAAATCTGATTTTCGTGCCTTTACTGTAGCAGTCTCGCCGCCCAGACTTTTCGGGTCCCAAATCGAAGGTCAAGGAGACTTCAAATCAAAAAGTAATCACCATGAAAGTTGTTCGGATCGCTGAGATCTACAACTTTCATGTTGACCACTTTTCATTTTGGAGTCATCTTGACCCTCATATTGGGCCCCGAAAAATCTGATTTACGTGCCTAAACAGGCGGGTGAACAGTTCACCCGCCTGTTTAGTCCCACATTGCCTGGAAAAAATTAATTTTTGGGTTTAAATACAGTTGTGTGCATAATATTGTTGAAGACTTTGCTTAAGCGGGCTGGCGGGCTTGCTTGTTTTCATGGGCTGGCCCCTTGCAGGCTGGCGGGCTTGCATTCTTTTATGGGATGGCCCCTTGCGGGCTGGCTAGTTTTTGATTTGCTCATCTAGAAGGGTAAAATGGTCATTTCATAGGTTTAGGACACCCGACCCTAGTAGGTTTAGGATACCTACGAAAAATTGAAGAGTGAGTGAATGTTTGATCGGACGGTTGTTAAATAATGCATTCAGATCGGACGGCTGCAATCACTCTAATGAGTTTAAAATTCATGGGAAAACTATTTCCTTTATAGTGGTTTAGATATATATATATAATATATATATATATATATGTTTTATATTACATATGTTTAAATCAGTTAAATTTCTTATTATATTCTCTTAAATGCGATATTCTTACGGTCAATTTTGTATAATTATTTTACATACAAATTTCAACACATTTATTTGTCCTTATTTTTATGTTTTTAACATAAATTTATTAAGTTTGCAAATACATATAATCAATCAAGAATAGTTAGCTTGTAAATCTTATTTATTTATGTTAGCTAATATTTGTATTACCCTGTATACAGGGGGTTTTCTTATTCAATACAATCATTCTATTTTCTCTTTCTCGTTTAACATGGTATCAGAGGTACGGAGAGAAAAAAATCCATAGCCACCGCACGCCGCTCGCCGCTCCGCAGCCCAGCGAACTCTACCGTTGGCCACCCTTCTCCCCTCCAACTCCTCCCTCTCTCTTTTCCCAAACCTCCGTCTGCCGCGGATACTAGCGTAACCCGCCAATCGGCGAACGGGGTTCGATCGGCGGCCCGGATGGCCTCCGCTCCGAAAACCGTCTGATTTCCCTATTTTTCTCAGAAAAGTTTCAATATTCATCCCTCTACCTCCTAGGGGGATCAAGTAATCTCTCAACCGGATCTCTCTATATCATGGATCTTGAGATTTTTCTCTCTTTTGCTTTCTCTCATGAAAAGCCTTCCACCTCCTCATTTAAGTCTTCTTTGACTTCAACAATCAAGGATCTATTGTTCTAGGATCCGAGGCGGTCCTATTGGTGGTGTCTGATATTTTTTTCTGGTATCGCCCTTTTTTCCGGCGATCTCACGGAGGCTGGTTTCTTCTTCTTGGAATTTTTTATTCTACCGGCACATTTTGTTCTCTGATTTCATTATGTCTGACGTGGTGGATTTTCCTGACGTATCACAACCCGCTGGATCTACCCTAAACTTCAAGGATCTACCCGGAATGGGCATCATCATACGTCGTCTCGAATCACCACGATTCGTCTTGATACAATCAACTACCTATCATGGTCTCGATCTATTGTCTTGGCCCTTAAGAGTCGTCGTTTGTTTGGCTATGATAGCGGGACTATTACGGAGCCAGCACGGACCTCATCTACATGGGCTCAATGAGAATCTGAGAACTCTTTGGTTATGTCATGGTTGATTAATTTCATGCAAGAGACTATTGTACGAAATTACCTATTCTTGGATACCGCAGCAGATATTTGGATCGTGATGAATCTATCTATTCCCAGAAAGGCAACACTACTCAGATCTTTCAACTACGACGAAAGATATTTTTCCTTCGACAGGGGGATCGACCACCGTCCGCTTATTATTTGGAGTTCACTCAGCTATATCAGGAGTATGACCATTTTACATCCCTCGACCTTGTTTGCACTGTTGATGCTCTTTTTGTTCGTGCTCACGAAAATTGGAATAGGGTGTTTAAAATTCTACATGGTTTACACCAGGACTTTGATTAGATTATTGTTCAGATCCTTGGCCGCATACCAGTCTCTTCGTTGTCAGAGACCTATAGCATTGTCCAACGGGAATATGACTGTCGTCAGTCTTGGAGTTCAGAGGGTCTTTCTAGTGGTTCTGCTCTTGCAGCTTCTCATTCTAGAGGCACCACTTCGCGGGACTTTAGGCATTTGATGTGTGATTATTGTGGTCGGAGTAGACATACTCGCGACACTTGCTTCAAATTGCATGGACCCCCTCCATCGAGAGGTGGCATGGTTCCTCGTGGGGGTCGTGGTGGACGTGGTCGTGGCCGCTCAAATTTTAGTTCTTCCTACTTTGCTCATCTGATTGAGCTCTTTGATGATAGTACTTCCAGTGCCCAAATCTCAGAGCCCCTGTCTCTACCTGGGGCCTTTTCTGCCGATGAGATGATGACTCTTCATCGCATGATGTAGGGGTTATCCTCGGAGCCCACTTCTAGTCCATCCTCGTCCTTTGCTCATTCAGGTAGTCCAAGTGCTCACTTTGTTGTTGTATCGCCTGCCACTCAATGGATTATTGATTCTAGGATATGATTGGGTCATCGTCAGGTTTTGTTTCCTATTCACCATTATCTGGCAGAGACAAGGTAAGTATTGTCGATGGAACCCTTTCCTCTATTGCAGGAAAATGCTTTATCAGTCGCTCTTCTCTTACTTTGGCTTCTGCCATTCACGTCTCTTCTTTTACTCGCAACCTCTTATCTGTTAGTCATATTACAAATTTCATGAACTGCTCCGTCACTTTTTTTCTTTCTTATTGTGTCTTTCAGGACCTGGAGACGAAGAATTTGATTGTCTCTGGTAGAATGTGTGATGGATTGTACGTGTTTGATATTGTTGTTCCTCCGGCCTTTCATGCTCACCAGCTTCCTCAGTTGGCTATCAGTCATCGTTGCTTGGGCCACCCATATAGCTCTACTATGCAGATGTTATTTCCTAGTTTTTCATCTTCTATTTTTAAAACTTTTATGTGTGATGCTTGTGAACTTGCTAAGCATAAGCGTGTCTCTTTCAATCACGTGTCTAAGTCTTCTGTTATACCATTTCATACTATTCATAGTGATGTATGGGGCCCTGGTCCCGTCGCTTCGATCTCTGGTTATCATTGGTTTGTTTCTTTCATTGATTATTTTCCTCGTACCACGTGTGTTTATTTGATGCATAGTAGATATGAAGTGTTCCCTCTTTTCCAAAAATTTCATAAAATGATTTCGACTCAATTTGGTACCACTATTAAAATTCTTCGCAGTGATAATGGGCGTGAATATATGGATATCAAATTTGAAAACTATTGGAATTCTCATAGTATCGTTCATCAAACCACTTGTGTACATTCTCCTGCACAAAATGGTGTTGCTGAACGAAAAAATCGTCATCTTCTTTAAGTGACACGGTGTTTGTTATTTACAATGTCTCTTCCAAAATACTATTGGGGTGATGTCCTTCTCACTGCGGCTTATCTCATCAATCGCATGTCGTCTAGTCATCTGGACAAGAGTACTCTTCATACCCTTGGCATACCTCCTACTACCCTTGTACCCCGTATGTTTGGGTGTTTAAGTTTTGTTCAAATTCATAACACTACTCGAACAAAATTTGATCCTCGTGCCCTTCGTTGTGTATTCATTGGTTATTCCCCTACACAGAAAGGGTACAAATGCTATCATCCTCCAATCAGAAGAACTCTGTCTTCATGGATGTTACGTTTCATGAAAGTACCCCCTATTATGAGTCCTCACTTCAGGGGGAGTCTTCATACTTGGAAGTGAGTGCTCCTACTCTTCCTCTTCTTATTCCTCCTTCATACATTACCACTCAGGGGGAGAGTGAGGATACTCCCAAAGAAAAGGAATTGATGGTGTACACTCGGAGAAGCAAAAGATCAAACACTCAATCGCATCCCATAATACCAGAGCCGCATCGGATTTATCTACAGCATCCCTGGAGTTACTTATTGCCCTCCGAAAAGGTATACGCTCATCCACTCAACATCAGTTATCTAACTATGTGTCATATGCCTCTTTATCCTCTTCCCACAAATCCTCTGTCGCTTCTCTTTCTTCTGTGTTTGTTCCTGGTACGTGACAGGAAGCACTTGGTTGCCCAAAATGGACAAAGGCGATGGAGGAAATGCAAGCTCTAGAAAAGAACCACACATGGGAACTGGTCGATCTCCCTCCTGGCAAGAGGGCAGTTGGTTGTCGATGGATTTTTACAGTAAATCGGAACTCTGAAGGTATTGTTGAGATTCAAGGCACGATTGGTCGCAAGAGGCTACACTCAAACTCATAGTATTGACTACCAAGAGACTTTTGCTCCAATGGCAAAAATGAATACAATACGGGTCCTATTATCCTGTGTCACGTGTAAAGGGTAGGACTTTCAACGGCTAGATGTAAAAAATGTTTTCCTTCATGGTGAATTGGAAAAGGAAGTCTATATGTCGATGTCTCCCGGTCTTGTCCCTATCGGCTCTGAAGGGAAAGTGTGTAAATTGAAAAAAAACTCTATATGGGTTAAAACAATCTCCGAGAGCTTGGTTTGGGAGACTTCACAAAGTCATGATCTCATTGGGGTATACCCAAAGCTACGTTGATCACACTTTATTTATCAGACGAAAAGAGATGATGGTGACTATCCTGATTGTATTTGTTGATGATATGATTATTACAGGTGATGACATGGGTAAGATCTGTGCTTTGAAACTCAAACTTGCTAGTGAATTTGAAGTGAAAGACTTGGGTAAGTTGATATATTTTCTAAGGATTGAGGTTGTCGGATCAAAATATGGTATTCATATTTCTCAGCGGAAGTATGTCCTTTATTTGTTAAAACAGACAAGAAAAAGTGGTTGCAAGCCTGTTGATACTCCTATTGAAGTGAACCACAAACTTGGACATGATGATGGGGAGTTAGTGGAAGATATTTCTGATTATCGGAAATTGGTTGGTAAACTAATCTACCTATCACAAACCTGTCCAGACATCTCATATGCAATAGGAGTGGTAAGTCAATACATGCATTCCCCTAAAGTCCGACATCTTGATATCGTGCACATAATTTTGAGGTATTTGAAGACCTCGTCTGGTAGGGGAATTCTATTCTCCCCCAGTGATCACTTAAAAATTGAAATATATATTGATGCTGACTGGTCGGATCAGTTGATGATAGGATATTTGCCACAGGATATTGTTTTTTTGTTGGGGCTAAGCTGGTCACGTAGAGAAGCAAGAAACATGTAGTGACTCGTTCTAGTGCAGAGGCAGAGTTTAGAGCCATGACTCATGATATATATGATGGGATGTGACTTTGTTACCTCTTGAATGATATTGGTTTATTGGAAACCGGATCTTTCAATTTGTATTGTGACAATAAGGCTGCCCTCGCGACCTCCAGTGCATGACGGTGAATTCACGTGGTTTCCCTCCAGGAGGGTAGTTGGGTGGTGATCTTGACGAACTCAGGACTCCGAATGATCGGCAGAACGATTGATTCTAAGCGCAGACTCAGATCCAGAGGCAGGAGGCTGTACATGCTAACGACCGCTCTCTAGGGGGCATGCCACTTCTCGGCGGTCGGCCTGATATCGCTTGTCAGAGTTTGCAGTTTGGAGCCTGGCACTATTAGAATAACTGCATAAATACCGAAGATTCAGGCCAGGTACGCGCAAGTACTTAAAGATTTTTTAAGAGACGTACATTCTTTTATAGGTTTGGACTCTACTTCCTTCACCTGACGGATATAGTACCGCGTGTCCAAGTATTCCTTTTACAGGTAGTGGGTGATCTGCATGGTAGCATCGGAGAGGAAAGGAAGATAAAAGACCTCTTCCTCGCGAAGGGTGGGCATGACGCTGAACTCGCGCAGGTCGCCTTTGAAAAAGGTGAAGCGTGATCGCCACCCGCAGGGATGCCTGTCGCGTGCAGAATTCGCAGTGGAACTGACGATTGCAGGGAGCCAAAGATGGGGCGCTTGGCCATCTCAGATTCTATGCGCTTGAGATAAGCCCTCCGCAGAATCTCTCTGCACTTACGCGCGGCCTGCAGTTGCGCATGGGTCTGTGACCGCTCACCAGGACTTGCCCCCACCACAGAAGGAATGATGGCAGATTCGCGAGCCTCCGACTGATATGTAAGGGCGTCCGCGCGACCTTGCTCTGGTCGCCTCCCCGCCAAACCTTGTCCATCGGCGACCCTCTCCTGTGTTGCCCGTTTCGACAGCGGTTCGCCATCAGGTATGGTCCTCAGTGCTTCCTTATTCTCTGCAGGTATCCTGGCGGCCTCCTCCAGTTGTGACATCCAAAGTTGAGCCTTCGCCATGGCACCCTCCCGGTTCCTATCGGCCACTTCAAATGTCGTACGTGAAATCACTCCCTCGGAGACGTTGAATGCCAAGCTAGCAATCTCCGACGCACTTCCGGTGGCGATCATTTCTACGGGCATCCGCAGGAGGGACGGAGCCTTCGTCGACACCTCTTCCCCGACGGCATTTTGAATGACGTGCCCTCTCACCGGATCTATCACCACTCGGAGAATTTCCTCGGGCGTGGCGGTCTTCGAGGAGGAGCTCCCAGTGACTGCGGGAATTCTGACAGGGCGGGCCCTTTTGGTCACTGCTTTGCGCCAGTACTCCTGCGGATTCTCTTCATCCGGCAAGTTTCCAGCAGGAGTTCGCGACAAGGAGGAGTTGGCTAATTCGCTGGCCCTCGCCATCGGCTTGTCTAGGACATCCGGGTTCATCCCAGTCATTTTCACCGAACAAACGATCACGGAGTCAGGAATCAAGGGGAAAGTAGCTAAGGGTGGGCCATCCTGTGCTATTTATAGTTTCGGGCAGCACGGAACTCGGGTCGCAGCCTTTGCGATTACCAATTTACTTTTCCGAAGCTCGTGCGGTCTGCTAAAAAGTGTGGGGATTATGTTAACTCAAATCCTGCGACGACTGAAGTGAGCATCAGACAAGCAGGGGCAACTTACCAAGCGACCATTCCCAGAGTTCGCGAGGTCTTCAAGCAGGCATTCCGGATGTCCGCGGACGTTCTCCGGTTCGTGGCTTTACCACGGCAGTGTCCAGCGCGGGCACGCTTTAGGCGACCCCGGTATGTGCCTTTGGCAGACGGTCTCTCACAGAACAGCTTTGTGGATCCAACCCAGAGGTCGTGGCGGCATTTCTCCTGGAACCTGCGCGGACTCGTCTCTTCGGCATCTCCCCTGATGGTACCACCCAGTTACGTGCGGTTTCTTCTCTCAACCCCCGCCGTCCGACTCTTCGTGTGCCTCGGGCGGCTACGCATTTAATGTTGTAGTTAATGAGACGTTAAAAGCCCGTCGGTTCGTGAATCGTCCGAGCAGCCTACCCTCAAGTATAAATAGGGATCAGAGATGCTTGGATGGGACACGCGAACTTAGCTCAGAACCTGCCTAATTGCTACTGCATACACTAAGTCCAGTCAAGTCTTCTCTCTTCTTCCCCACTTGTACTCACTCGTACTCTCTTGTAATCTCTTTACAGTTAATCAAGAGTCCCGTCACAAGGAAGGCATTCGCCGCGGCGGGTCAAACCTGGTGTTTGCCGCTGTCAGCGACACCTCCTTTTCACGCTTCTTTTACTCGCTTAAACCGTCTGAAGGGCTAGTAACTGATAATTTGCGAACCACTCTTTCCTCTGCCGGCCACCCGATCTAGGGACAGTGGTGGGGGGGGGGGGGGGGGAATTGGTGAAATTTTTGGTTCCAACAAAAAGATACCCTTAAAATCCCCACTTTTATTCACATTAAATTAGATATAAAACCTTCTTATTCCTCTTTTAAAAGAAGATACCTCCTGTTGTATAAAACCTTCCAAGCAGGTTCTTGGAATAGCCATTTAATGCCATCTTCTGCATTAATAATTCATTACAGCCGGGTCTTGTAATTGTCATTTAATGACATCATCTGCATTAATAATTCATTACAACCGGGTCTTGGAATTGTCATTTAATGCCATCATCAGCATTAATAATTCATTACAACCTCCCCCCCCCCCCGCCTTAATTCCAGTCCCCCCATCCACGAAAGGTAGCCTATGTCGGTACAGGAATGTGTTACGTTCCGCGAGCGAGTGAGCGGCCGATGTCCCATGTAAAACAAGCAAGTGAGCGGCCGGTGTCCCATGTAAAACAAGCGAGTGAGCGGCCGGTGTCCCATGTAAAACATTGGCGCCGTAGAAGATATAACAAAGGGGCGGAAATGACGGAGTAGCCCTGCATGAAACGTCGGTAGTAGCTAGTTAAAGCCAGGAAGCCGCGCAGCTCCCGCTGCGACTGCGAAATCGGCCAGTCGAGGACCCCTTGAATTTTAGCCGGATCGGCCGAGACGCCCGTGTAATCGACGATATGCCCCAAGTAGGCGACTTTGTCAGTGCCGAAAGAACACTTCAACTCCTTCAGATAAAGCCGATGAGCTCGTAAGAGCTGGAGAACCTGTCTGAGGTGGTCGTGATGCTCCTCCCATGTTTTGTTGTAGACCAAGATATCATCGAAGAAAACAAGCACACAACGACGAAGAAGAGTCTGGAATACCTCATTCATGAGAGCCTGAAAGGTAGACGAGCCGTTGGTGAGCCCGAAGGGCATTACGAGAAACTCAAAGTGGCCATGGTGGGTGCGGAAAACGGTCTTCTCCGCGTCCACCGAAAACATGCGGACTTGGTGGTACCCCGAACAAAGATCCAGCTTGGAGAAATAGTGTGCCCCATGTAACTCATCCAACAGCTCTTCCACAACTGGAATAAGAAACTTGTCTTTCACTATCTGCGCATTCAAAGCCCGGTAGTCCACGCAGAAGCGCCACGAGCCGTCCTTCTTATGGACCAACAGGACCGGCGAAGAGAAGGGGAGACACTATGATGGATGATTTCTTGCCGAAGCATCTCGGTACACTGGCACTCGATCTCATCCTTTTGGAGGAAGGGGTAGCGGTAAGGACGGACGACCACCGGGGCCGTGTGCGGAAGGAGGCAGATACGGTGATCCTGGCGGCGCGAGGGAGGAAGCCCAGTCGGTGTGGCCATGGTGTCGCTGTACTCCCGAAGAAGAGTAGCGAGGACGGGCTGCTCAGAGTAATCCGGCTGGAAGGAGAAGGCGCGACCCACCTCCCCCGTCGGATGGTCATGCCACACTATCCACGAGGGCCCTTGTCCCCAAGTCATCGTCAGAGCGTCCAAGTCCCATAGAATAGGTCCAAGAGTACGCAACCATCGCATTCCTAAAACTGCCTCGAACCCCCGCAGGGCTATGACAAGGAAGTCCACCCGAGAGTGAAATTCCCCCACAATGATCGGAATGTCCCAGCAAACCCCGGTGCAGACCATCGTTGCACCATTTGGCACGACAACTCGCAGACGACTGCGAGTAGTAACTGGTAGTTGAAGCCGCTGCGTCGTGAGGTCACTGATGAAGTTGTGGGTACTGTCGGTATCCATAAGGGCAAGCAGTTGGTGGCCCGCCACCGAAATGGCCATCTGCACTGTGTCCCCTGAATGTGGGCCCAACATGGCATTGATCGAGAGGGCGGGGTGTCCAGGCTCGTCATCCCCGGCATCGTCGTCGAAGGGATCGTCGATCTCTAGCCAAAAGAGGCGCTTACATTTGAGCCCCTTGGTGTAGGGCTCATCGCAATTGAAACAAAGCCCTTTTGCACGATTTCACTCATCTCCTGAGTGGACAAGCGTCGGATGTGAGCCGGTCGCTCCCCTTCTTTAGGGCGAGTGGTGCCTCCCCCTGGTGGCGGTTGAACAGGACTGGGGTGCCGAAAAGAGGTGTCGTTGGCCCGACGACCTATCGGAGGCCGGTCCAGCAATATGCGCTGCTCGCAGATACGAGCGAGACTCATGGCGGTAGTGAGATCTGGCGGGCTCTAGAACTCCACGTCCATGCGTAGGCGCTCATGTAGTCCTGCAGTGAAGAAAGCCACCTGGTGCGCCGCTGGTACTGGCGGGGGGCGAGCAAGGAGCATCTGAAACTGCTCCAAGTAATCGTCAATAGAACCCGATTGCTTCAGAGAAATCAAGTCACCAATGGGGTTGGAGCGCAGTGGAGGCCCGAAGAGAAGGCTGCACTGAGTCTTGAAGTCCTCCCAAGTAAGTAGGGGTTTCTCCCAGTGAAGCTGGGAGAACCACAATTGTGTGGAACCCATCAAGTGGAAAGAGGCGACGTCCAACCAATCTTCCCATGGGGTATGTTGTGTCGCAAAGAACTACTCACGAGTCAACCAAGTAAGTGGATCCTCGCGGCCCTCGAAGATCGGAAAGTCCAACTTGACAAATCGTGGCACCGTAGAATGGTCAGAGCGACTTGGAAGCTCGGTCTGTAGGGGAAGTTGTTGTTGCTCGGGAATCGATGGAGAGGAGGCGGAGGTCGTCCCATTAGGCGGCGGCATGCCGGTTGGTCGGCTCGCGGCGAGGAGGGCTTGGTGGTTGTCCGTCATCATGGATTTGAAGGATTCCAAAATTTGGGCCAATGTTGGGCTGGTGTTGGTGTCTTCCACCATAGAGAGATAACCGAGGTGAAGAAGAAACTGGGAGAGGAAGTATACCGGTGGAGGAGGCGAGGAGAGAACCTCCGCCAAGCGAAGATCCAAGGAGAATGGGGGGCGGACTGCTGGAAACCGGCGGAATGCGGCGGCACAGGGCCTCTACAGGCCGGATCTGGTGCGGGCGCTCGGGGAAAAGCTGCGCGGGCCGGGGTGCACCTGATCGGGGTGGGGTTCGGCGTCGAAAGGGCGTGGTGGCGGAGAGACGATGTCGGCGGCCGGTGGAAGGACCAGTGGCTCTGATACCAAGATGTTACGTTCCCGGGATTGCGAGCGAGTGAGCGGCCGGTGGAGAGGAAGATCACGGAGGAGGGAGGAAGAGCCTTTCCTCGATCCCTTGGGCGCAATGGTGGAGATGCGGAGGAGAGCTCCTCACGGGCGGAACGACGTCGCGGAGGGAGGCGTCGGGAGCGGGGTGAGCAGCGGCTAGGGTTTGGCTACGCGGAACCCCTGTGCGGGTGCGGGAAAATACCGAGAGAAAGAGAGGTAGAGAGAGAATTAAAAGAGAGAGAGAGAGTTTTAACTTGATTCCTTCTTGCCTTCTCAAAACCAAAGCCCCCACCTATAAAGGGGGATAAGAACCGGTTCAGCAAAATTACTAAAATCCCCCCTCATAAGACTTAAAACATGAGGATTAAAATACTTAATGAAAATAAAATACGATGATATGCCACGACAGTCTAGGCGGCTGTTACGCGAGGCTTGTGGCGCGCGTACGTCTTTCCCTAACGAGGATCCGTAATAGAATGGTTCGGTACCTCCCTCGTGCCGAAGGTATAATGCCCCTCTCTTCTTGTTCCCATATTGTTAGTCTTAAAGTTGTGCTTAATTTTAAATGACCATTAAAAAATCAAAGCTTGCCCAATTTATGGTTGTGAGATACTTATTAGTATTTACAAGTCGAGTATTTCCTTATTTCCTGTGTTATTATTATTAATACGAGTGTTTGTGCGTAAGTGGGCTTTAGTCTCACATCGTGTGTTTTAGTCCACGAGTCCATTGTAATATCATAAATAGTCCTCTATGGATGAATGATGTATGCAATTATTATTTTCCTTCTCATTCAACTTGGTATCAGAGGAAATCCCTAATCTCCCGTTTCCTCTACCTCTCGTTCCCATCCGCATCCGCCCTCGTCGGCGCCTATTCGCTCCAGATCGTCAGTCATCGTCTCCTTCTGCTCGCTCTACGGGGAAGACGGGCGGCCTCCAAGCCATCGCCGGCTACTGAGAAGAACGCTACCGTCGTCCTTCCATGAAGCAGCCGGTCCGTTCTCCTTCCGCAAATCCGATCTAGACTGCTTTTCTGAAATCTGCTCTGGCGCCTCCTCTGGGGCCTTCTCCTGCGCCAGATCAGCTGCGCAGTCCCCGACGTCACCTCCTGTTGTGTATCCGCCGTCCGTTGGCCTGCCTCCGAGGCCCCTCTGCGTTGTTGCCGGCGTCGCCACCAATTGCGTCTACGCCAAATCTGTTGGTTCAACGCGTCCCGTGTTGTTTGGTACTTCTACTGTGTTCTTCTCTTGTGGCTGCTTGATCCTCCGACATGAGTGACTCTTCAGCGTCGTCGTCGGATGTGATTCAGCCTTAGATGAGTGACCCTCAGCGGTCCCATGACCACTCCAACTCCCTGAAGATTACCACGGTCCCGTTAGATGACACAAACTATCTTGAATGATACGGGTGGCGCAACATGTCATTCGCAGCCATCAGATGTTTGGCTACATTGATGGAATTGTTAAGGAGCCCCAAAAAACTGATCCCTCCTAGAAGCAATGGGACTCAGAAAACTCCATGGTTGTTTCAGGGCTTCTTCACTCTGTCTCCGAAGATTTACCGGAGTTACATGTTGATGGACTCCGCCTTCGAGATATGAACTCGTGCTTGTGAGACGTATTCTCAAATTGGCAGTTCTACACAGGTTTATGAACTTACTCGCCGCATTTTGGAACTGCGACAAGGCTCTATGACGGTGTCGTCCTTATTTTCAGAGTTCGAGTGTCTATATCAGGAGTTGGACTATTTCTCGCATTTCACTCCAGCATGCACTACCGACGCTGTTCAGTTACAACAACGGGAGGATCGCTTTCGTCTCCATGTCTTCTTGATGGGGATAAACATGGAGTTCGACATGGTGCGGACACATATCCTTCACTGCTCCCCTCTCCCGTCCCTTCGGGAAGCCTTCAGCATGGTCCTTGGTAATGAAAACCGTCGGAAGTCCCTTAGTGCTAGTACTACTGAGCGCTCTGCTCTGACTAGTGTTAGTCATGGTCATGCTCTCAGCCCTAGCTTGTCTGCTCCTACTTGTGATTATTGTGGTCGCAAAGGCCACAATCGGGAGGTGTGTTACAAGTTCCACCCACATCTTGCCCCTCGTGGTCGTGGTCGTGGTCGGGGGCCAGGACGTGGGGGCTATCGCCAGAGTGGCTACAGACCTCATGATATTGCTTACTCTACAGACGTCTACGACGAGACCTCCAGTGATGTTCCCGGGTAGCCTACTACTCATGAATTGGATGTTTTTCGCCACCTGCTGCACTCTCAGGCTGATCAGCCTCCAGGTGCCCTTGCTTTTATTGCCTTTATTACTATGTCAAGTGCCCATGCAGCCACTGCCTCCTCCTCTGAGTGGGTGATTGATTTTGGTGCCACTCACCACATGATCGGCTCCTGCACAGGTTTTCTCTCTTACACTCCTTTGTCTGATAAGGGCAAAGTTATTTCTGTTAATGAGTTGATGTCTCAACGCCTGTGGACTTGGCTGCATTTTCATGTTCCCTCATTTTCCTCGTAATTTACTTTCTATCAGTGATATTACTCGATCTCTTAATTGCACTGTGACTTTTTTTCCCGATTCCTGTGTTTTTCAAGAACTGGGTACGAAGCGGAACATTGGCAGTGGTAGGAACCGCGGTGGTCTATATTACTTGAATCTCCAGCCTTCGTCTTCTCAGGCTTTCTCCTGCACTACTGTTACAGCTGATGATTTTCGTCGATGGCACTTATGGCTTGGACATCCGTCTCCTACCTATCTTCAGAAGTTGTTTACTATTTTTTACCTTTTTTACAAACTTTTGTCTGTGATGTCTGTGATATGTCTAAACATGTGAGACATAGTTCCTCATATTTATCTTTTCTCAGTATCACTCTGTTTGATGTTGTTCATCCTGATGTCTGGGGGTCGTCCCCCATTTTATCTATATTTGATTTTCATAGGTTTATCACATTTATTGATTGTTTTTCTTGCACAACTTGGGTGTATTTGTTAAAAAAGAAGAGTGAAGTCTTCTCTTGTTTTCAGACTTTTCATAAAATGGTTCAGACCCAATTAAAGGGTTTTATTCGTGTCCTGCGCAGTGAAAATGGGGGGGGAGGGGGGAATATGACGATCGGGGAGCATTTGGCTCATACTTCACTAGTCATAGTATCATCCACTAGACCATGTGTGTCCACACCTCTACCCAAAATGGAGTTGTCGATCGAAAAAACCGACACATGTTGGATGTCACCCGTTGTCTTCTAACTACTATGCACATTCCCAAATCCTATTGGGCGATGTTGTTCTTATCGCTGCTCACCTTATCAATCGGCTTCCCTTGCGAGTTCTTGGTTGTACTACTCCTCAAGCTCGGTTGTCTACCATGACTATGGTTTATACTTCTCAGCAGCCTCCTCGTGTCTTTGGATGTGTATGTATTGTACATATTCATTTGCCTCACCGAGACAAATTGGACCCTCGGGCTCATCGGTGCGTGTTCCTTGGATACTCTTCTACGACGAAAGGGTATCGGTGTTACCACCCCCCCCACACACACAAACACACTAGACATGTTTTGCACTATGGATGTTACTTTTCGAGAAGGGGAATGCTATTTTTAACCATCGACTCACTCTCTTTGTCAGGGGGAGAGTGGTGGTGATACGTATATTCCTTTTCATGTTCTTCCACCTCTGCCACCACAGTGTCCTCTACCTCAGGACCAGGGTCCTCCTATCCCTGTTCCTCTGCCCGATACTCCGATCTCTTTTCCTCATGTGTACCAAACCAACGCTCCTTCGGTATACAGGCTACTAAGGTTCCGCCTCTACCAGTGCTCGCTTCTGCCTCAGATTCTGATGATGCAATTTGCATATTCCGCTTGCTCTGTTGAAAGGTAAGGCTACATGTACTAAACACCTTATTTCTAATCATTTAGCTTACCACCATCTTACCCTAGCCCATCAGGCCTTTATCGCTTCTCTCTCTTCGACTGTTATTCCTAAGACATGACAAGAAGCTTTGGGTATCCCGGCTTGGACTCAGGCTATCAAAAAGGAGATGTCAGCCTTGGACAAGAACCATGCCTGGGATGTCTCTTCCCTTCCTCCAGACAATAAAATTATTGTCTCAAGATAGGTATTTTCGGTCAAACAGAATCAAGAAGAGAAGGTCGAACGGTACAAGGCACGGATGGTCGCCCAGGGATACACTCAGACTCAGGGGTTGACTACCAGGAGACTTTTGCCCCTGTGGCTAAGATGGACCACTCTATTCGGGTATTCTTGTCATGCGCGGCTTGCATGGACTGAGATCTTCACCAAATGGATGTTAAGAATACATTTCTCCTTGGTGAGCTTGCTAAAGAGGTATACATGAAATTCCCTCCCGGGTTCGTTATAAAGGGAGCTGAAGGTTTTGTTTGTCGGCTAAGGAGGTCTTTATATGGCTTGAAACAATTTGCTAGAGCATGGTTTGGCAGATTCCTCACGGCTATGCTCAAATTTGGGTACAAACCGGCGCAGTCCAATCACGCTATGTTTATTCAGAGACGTGATCAGGGTATTGCGGTCCTCATTGTCTATGTGGATGACATCACTGGTAACGATTTGGAAGAGAATGTGAATCTCAAGCCTCTCTTATCTGTCGAGTTTGAGGTGAAAGACTTGGGAAGATTACGATACTTTCTGGGTATTGAGGTGACTAGATCGGATTAGGGTATCTTTATATCTCAGCGGAAGTATGTTCTAGATCTGTTGCAGGAGACCGAGATGCTTGGTTGTGTTCCTGCGAACACCCTAATGGAAGAAAATCATAGAATCTGTGAAGATGGTGACAGTGACCAGGCAGATGTCACAAGCTACCAGAGATTAGTTGGGAAACTAATATATTTATCGCATACTCATCGCGATATTACTTATGCAGTTGGCATTCTGAGTAGATGCATGCATGCCCCCTAGGATCAGACAACAAGGGGCAGCATACTGTGTTACGGACTTACAGTATTTGAAGAAAGCCCCTGGTCGTGTCCTTCTGTTCTTCAAGAACGACCACTTGATGATTGAAGTTTTCACTGATATTGATTGGGCAGGATGTCGTGATGAATGAAAATCTACAGCAGGTTATTGTTCTTTTGTTGGAGGAAACCTGGTGATATGGTCCAGTAAGAAGCAAAATGTAGTGGCCAGATCGAGCATTGAGGCAGAATACCGTGCAATATCACAAGGCATGTGTGAGGGCCTATGGTTGTGTACCGTTCTATATGACTTGGGGTTTCCCATGACGTATTCTTTCTCCTTGTTTTGTGACAACAAAGCAGCGATCAGCATAGCTCACCATCCAATTCAACATAACAAGACAAAGCGCGTTGAGGTGAACCGACACTTTATCAAAGATCACATGGATAAAAAGACTGTGATCACACCATTCATCCACTCTAAAGATCAACTGCCAGATGTGTTCACTAAAAGATTGGGAAGTGACGCGTTTATTGATGATATCAAAAGACTTTGAATGACTGACATCTTCCGTCCGACTTGAGGGGGAGAGTTGTGAGATACTTATTAGTATTTACAAGTCAAGTATTTCCTTATTTCCTGTGTTATTATTATTACAAGTGCTTATTTGCGTAAATGGATTTTAGTCCCACATCGTGTGTTTTAGTCCACAAGTCCATTGTAATATCAAAAATAGCTCTCTATGGATGAATGATGTATGCAATTATTATTTTCCTCCTCATTCAACTTTTATTTCTTTAGCCATTTGCCGTTAATTTCAAATCCATAATTGTTACCACTATTCTTGCCTTTTTTTTGTTGAAAGCCCGTGGATGATTTATCTTAAGTTGCGGAAATACGCACAAATGTTAGCATTTATATGCGCTTGCAAACACTAGATCGATTTACACTAGATATTGATCGTGAAACTTCCTCTACCGCCACTTAATTTAATTTTGATCTCAAATTTTAACTTTTAAAATCAAATCCTATTTTTGGTTTACATCAATTATGATTCCCACTAGCTTTCTATCATGTAATCTCGCTGTGATCATTACATCATGCATATCTTAGGAAAAACCAATAGGCACAGAATTAAAAGGAAATTGTAGGTTCTAAGAGACCCCAGAGTCATCCGAACTAAAGCATTCATGAATTTCGAAGTATCCCCATCACAATATCCACAAACCTCAGGTACCACAAAATATATCTCGAATAAAATTGTATGGAGAACTGTCGGCCACTAGCAATTTCTACTTCTCCATGATACAGCAATACCCTATTCCCTCTTCATATCTATGTTGGGGTAGTCGTCCACTTCAACTTCATCATCATGGCAAATGTCATCGAATACCAGAATCCCTAGGTACCGGCTGACATTTACTGGAGACCACACAAGTTTACATATTCCGGATGCGGATATATGCTCGTCGGGTAGACGATCTGAGCCGATAGTCGCATTTAGAGCGATCGCTGCACATTTTTATGTCTATTTATTTATTTTTATATTTTTATTTCAGGAAAATTTAATGATTTTATGTCCCGGGCAATCTTTATAGTCGTCAATAAATCGAAGTCTAGGGGCTGATTTGTAAACATTGCAGAATTTGAAGATTAATTTCAGGTGCTCATAATCTGACAACGGCGCTGACTTCGTAGAATCTAGGTGTAAGCGCCTAGAACATCACTTCCCGACGACACCGACCCATTATCCACTTCCCCGACCATCAAGCAGCCGTTCAACACTTAAACAATCACCCAATTCCCTTCGCTGCCCGCCATTATCTCCACAAAACCACCCCAGCCATCAATACCTGCCCCCAATTAAGGCTGTAACTACCCAGTCGCTGATTTAAATTACAGTGACTGCATCTATCCTGGGTCATAACCACCCACTCCCGCTAGGAATTAGTCATGAGTGCTCAATATTTTTCATTCTTACGGGCAAACTGATAACATCCATCAGAAATGACTACCGCTGGAATTTTCCCCCAATTTCAGTTCTACATCCATCAGCCATCGCCCTACCCTCCCCTCTCCTTCACAGCAACTCAGCTAATCTTCCCCTCCCCTTCCAGCCACCCCCCACTGCCTTCCAGACTCTTCCAAACCCAAATCTCCATTGAAATCCACTAATTACAGCCAGCCCTCCACGGAATCCTGGAAACTCTGCTTGTTGAAATTATTAGTAAGAGGCTTTATGTGTGTTTGAGTTTTAGTCAGACATCGTAATTTTAAGTTTAACAATTCGGTGTATTCCTATAAATTATCTTTTTGTGGATGAATATATTGCATCAACTATTTCTTTTCTTTCATTTCAACATGGAATCAGAACAGGAATCGACTCCTCCCCGAATTTTTTGTCGCCTTATTTACTGGTGACCTAAATTTATCGGTGGCTTTCTCTCTGGATTCCGCCTCTTCCTCTCGTTCTCGTCGACAGATCCAGAGAAGTTCTGTAACGCCCCGAAACTCAAAAGAGGAACGGGCAGCGTTTAAAGCCAAGTTTGGGGCCTGGTAAAGGTCACACGGCCTATGACATGGGCGTGTCCAGGGCCGTGTCGTGCTCGGGTTCGACGATCTCTTTGCGTGGTCGGGAACACCGCCTGAGACACGGGCGTGTCTAGGGCCGTGTCCTGCTCGGGTTGGTAGCCGGGTTGTATCGGGTGAGGAACACGGCCTGGATCACAGGCGTGTTCTGGTTGACACGGGCATGTCAAAATTGACACGGGCGTGTTGGGAACCCGTGTCCTTTTCGGGATGTTTTGGTCCTGTGTCGATTGAGGAACACGCCCCGCAACACGGGCGTGTACTGATTGACACGGGCGTGTCAAAGGTTGACACGGGCGTGTCAAAGGTTGACACGGGCGTGTCTAAGCCCGTGTCCTGGTCGGGATGCGACGGTTTCAAACGTCGATTGAGGCACACGGTCTATGACACGGGCGTGTCACAAGCCGTGTTCGGCCCAGAAATGTTATTTTCAGGGCGAATCGTGGCCGTTCATTTCCTTCAAATAGGATCCAACGGCTCAGCCTTTCCCCTGCTAGTATAAGGCCGGGAATAGGAGTTGAAACCCTCATTTCCCTTTGAGCTTTTTCTTTCTAAGTGTTAGAGAGAGGGAAGAGCAAGGAAGAAGGAGAAGGAGAAATCCGGCCGCCGGAAGAGCTTCGGAGCCCCGATTCTCGATCCGAGTCCAGATCTATGAAGGTGAGGTCGTTGCGGTGCTTTCCATCCGTCTAGTTCTTCATGGCGCCAAAGCGAAATGCAAGGGTAACGATTCTCTTCTTGGACATGTGAAGTCCTCTTTCTTTTTGCATAGAAAACCCGCTCTCGTAGGTGTGCGGTGAGTGTAAGGTTTTCCTTTGGGTGGACATGAATAGTCCCCGTTGTTTTGCATATAGAGTCCGGAATCGAAGTACGGACATAGGAATGGTGTGTGAAGTCTACCCGGACAAGTTGGTCTGGATCGGTGATGTTTTCATTATGCTTGTAGTGCCGGAGAAGACTCTGTGTCGTTTGCTTTTCGGGTTTCTACGCGGTAGATTGCAGCAGGGAGTCTTGGGGATTAACTCCAAGGTGCACCCGGAAAACTGGGCAGAAGCGTGATTCTGCCATCTTGGTGGCCTGGGAGCCAACTTGCACATAACTGGGTTATGTAAAGTTTGTGTGATCGATTTGGGACTCGGGGAAGCTTGATCCGCGCCTATGGCTTAAATTGACGTGGCGGTGTGAGCAACGAGTTAGGCGGAACCGTGCCCTCTATGTGGTTCGGTTAAAGCGACCTAAGGTACGTGGTACTTACCGTTGGCATAGATGGAGGGTCTTAGGCTTAGGCCGGAAAGACTATAATGCTCACGAGGTTTGCCGTCCTGGTGGCGGTGGTGAGACCACGGATTTTACCGGGTGCACCGAGTAAGTGCCCTGAGAGCACGGGGTGTGTGGCTGTCCGTGCCTACACCTGTGGTGAAATGTGTTGTTGTTGTACTTTCACTATATTGTTTGGTTATGCTACTAAAATGCAGGGAAGGAGCACCGTCACCCCAAATCCGGGGTGGGGTCGTTATAATTTGGTCAGCTTTAGCTGACCGTTGCTTTTGTTTGCCACCGCTAGGGTGGAATGTTGATTGCAGGTGCTGCGAAGCCTAGTGGCAAATAGCGGGCTGAAGCCCTTATTGCTGAGCCGGCCCTTGAAGGCCAATGCGAATGTTTACTTTTATTCTCATGTGTGACCGGCATGCGTGCCGATGTTTAGAAGACACTATTTTTTAAAAGTAAACTCATGTAAGGTCATAAGGCCAAGTACTTTGTGCATTTATACGCTCATTCCTGCTTTGGGGGTTTTAGTGGACATTCATGTTGTGGCTTGAGTTCTTTTCTTTGCAACATTTAAAATGCTTCCGCTAGAATGTGTTCTGTGTAGGACGTGTGTTATTGGAAGGATGGTTTCATTTCGTAACCCTTCGGTCTGTCTGTGATATATGACGTCGGGCCCCGGCCGGACCTACTGCTATACGCTATGTGACGGATAGGGGTGTTACAATTTGATATCAGACTACCGGTTTCGGTCATGCTTATTGGAATTTGTGGTCGAATTCTTTTAAAGGGTAGTGAGCACATGTATGTGCGTCATCGTTATAACATAAAAAGAACACATGAATGTCCACTTAGGAATGAAAATATACTTGTTTGAGGAACCTGAGTGTTCCAATGACTGCTTTTAGCAATCTGTTTGTCGCCTAATCGAGGGTTTTTGCTATTATAGGTGACTAGGAGCGGTGCTGGACAGTCAGAGCGTCCACAATCGGCGAAGAGCAGTGCACCTAATGACGTGCCTGCAACCCCTCCTTCAGCAGAAACTATAAGATTGGTGGCTGAAGCGGTGTTTGCAATGATAAACACCCAGCCAACAAGGCAGGTGCAGCACCCAACTCCTGCGGTGGAGCGGTACCGCTTCAAGCGGCAGAACCGAGAAGGGTTGAACAAGTGGTGGTGGAGCCGTTGATACTTAGAAGAGCGACCGAAAAGCAGCTCAAACATGTTATGGGTTTTAATCCTCTGGTGTTCTCGAGGACTGGAACCCCATCCCAAGCTGAGGATTGGCTCTCCCGAGTAAAGAGAGTCTTGACAGTTACGGAAACGGAGGAGTGGCAAAAGACCACCATAGCCACTTTCCTGTTGGATGGTGATGCAAGGTTGTGGTGGGAAGGTTTAAAGCTACATCACTTGGGGGGAAGACAACTCACGGACGTCTCGATGGAGGAATTTTCGAGACTATTCTTGGCAAGGTACCTTCCCTCGGCTCAAAGGATCGCGATGGAGAATGAGTTCCAGAAGTCGTTACGCTAGTTCCTCTATGGCTGATAAGGAGCGTAAGACCAACCGGTTTTACGAGGGTTTGTGCGATGATTTAAGGCTACTACTCTCGGGGCCTATGAGACAGGACTTCTTAACCCTGGTCAATACGGCCCGATCGTTGGAGAAAGATATGAAAGGAGTACAAGGGAAGGACTCTAGTGCAAAGAAGACAGAGTTCAAGGTGTCGACCACCTCAAAGTCTGGGTTTCGTAAGTTTTATAAGAAGGCTAGGACTTCGGGTTCAGCCCCTTCTTCTAGTGCTTCGGGAGCAACTACAAGCCGAACCTCGGGCGCATGCTGTAATTGTGGGAAGCCGGGACACTTTGCCCGTGATTGCTGGAGCGGACGTCCAAAGTCCGAGAAGAAACCTGGAGCAACCTATGAGGAGAAGGATAAGTCAGTGGAGTCAACCGCATCACACTATGCCCCGGCCCAACCTAGAGTTTATAACCTTGGCCAGCAGGAGGCCATAAAGAAAGCTGATGTGGTGACAGGTACGGTTTAAATTTATAGCAATTTAGCTTTAAATACTTGTTACCATGCACATGATAGCTTATTACTGTTTGTACTAGACTTTGTTTTGGTTTTTGTTAATCCGGCGAGAGTACTGTTCGATACGGGAGCTTTGCACTCCTTTTTGTCCGAAGGATTTGTATCGCGCATCGGAGTACCTACTTCGATGGCAAAGGACAAATTGGATGTGTTGTTGCCTAATGGGTGTTCAATGCGCGCGGATAGAGTCTGGCGTAAAGATACAGATTGGGAGTCAGGAGTTCGACTTGCAAGCGTCGTTACTGCCGCTAGTGGAGTTCGACGTGATATTTGGTATGAACTGGCTCTCAGAACAGCAGGCATAGATTGATTGCAACCGCAAGGAGGTCAAATTGGGAACTAGTCGTGAGACGACATTTGCGGGCTTGAAAGGGTCGAGCAAGACTTTGATGTCTGCTCTTCAGGTGGTTAAGGCAGTTCGTACTGGTGCAGAGCTGTTCTTCACACTAGTGGAGGCTTCGAAGCCTAAGCCTACTTTGGACAGTATCCTAGTGGTATCCGAGTACCTTGACGTGTTCCCTGACGATCTCCTTGGAGCCCCACCTCAGCGAGAGATTGACTTCACTACTGAGCTAGTGTCAGGTGCAAAACCTGTGTCACGCTCTCCGTATCGGTTAACGCCTAAGGAGATGGCGGAACTGGAAGTTCAACTTCAAGAGCTGTTGGAACAGGGTTATGTGCGTCCAAGTTCGTCGCCTTGGAGCGCACCGGTCCTCTTTGTTAAGAAGAAGGACGGAAGCTTGCGACTCTGTATTGATTACAAAGAGCTGAACAAGTTAACGGAGAAGAATAAGTATTCGATCCCAATGATTGATGATCTGTTCAATCAGTTAGTTGGGTCAACGGTATACTCAAAATTGGATCTTAAATCCGAATATTATCAGTTAAGGATAAGAGAAAGTGACATCCCCAAGACAGCTTTCAGCACGCGGTATGGGCATTATGAGTTTACCGTCATGCCATTTGGGCTGACTAATGCGTCATCCGTGTTTATGGATCTGATGAACAGAACGTTCAGAGAGTACCTGGACCACTTCGTGATAGTCTTTATCAACGATATATTGGTGTACTCGCAGTGTGAGGAGGATCACTTTAAGCATCTGCACTTGGTGTTGGAGACGCTGAGGAGGAACCAACTGTACGTCAAGTTCTCCAAATGCGAGTTTTGGTTGTCCTCGGTAGCGTTCCTCGGTCATATAGTTAGTGGAGAGGGAATTGCAGTGGATCCGGCGAAGATAGTTGTTATACGGGAGTGGCCTGTGTTGTCTACAGTAGCAGAAGTCCGGAGTTTTCTGGGACTTGCCGGCTACTACAGGCGCTTCATAGAGAACTTCTCGCGGATAGCGTTACCCCTCACGACTTTAACGAAGAAAGATCAGAAGTTTGTTTGGACGCCTGAGTGCGCACAAGCTATTGAAGAACTGAAGAGTCGGTTGACATGGGCACCTATTCTATGTTCGCCGGTTGGAATCGAAGGATTTGAGATCTACAGTGACACTTCGGGCAGTGGTTTGGGTTGCGTTCTACTGCAGCATAGGAGTGTAATAGCTTATGGCTCGCGTCAGCTGAAGGTACACAAGAGGAATTATCCGGTCCATGACTTGGAGTTAGCGGCCGTGATATTTGCCCTGAAGCTGTGGAGGCACTACCTGTACGGAGTGAAGGTCGATATCTATACCGACCACAAGAGTCTGAAATACTTGTTGGATCAAAAGGACTTAAACATGCGGCAGCGGAGGTGGATGGAATTCCTGGGGGACTACACCTTCAAGATACACTATGTGCCTGGGAAAGGCAATGCGGTTGCGGATGCGTTGAGTCGCAGGGCCCCTGCGCGGGCCAACTGGTTGTCGGTTCATGACGAGTGTTTTATTCGGGATTTGGAGGCACTAGAGATCTCTTGTGTTGACAAGCAGACGAGTGTCGAAGCCCAATGGAACTGGGCAGAGGTGCAGTATGACCTTGCTGATAGGATTCGGCAGGCTCTGGTTTTGGACAGCAACATGAAGCAGATCATGGATGAGGCTTTGGATGGGTCAAATTCCCAATTTGGTGTTGTTGATGGACTGTTGTGGAAGGACAGTCGTCTGTGCGTCTCAGGTGTGGGTAAACTACGAGATGAATTGATGTACGAGGCTCATCATACCAAGTACTCGATTCACCCAGGGAGCACGAAGATGTATTGTGATATGAAAAAGTTGTTCTGGTGGCCAGGACTTAAGAAGGACGTAGCACTTTATGTGGCGAAGTATCAAACGTGCGCCTTGGTGAAGGCGGAATGTCAAAAGCCTGGAGATTTCTTGAAGTCATTGCCTATCCCGGAGTGGAAGTTCGACGATATTTCAATGGATTTTGTGCATGGGTTGCCAAGGTCGCAGAAGGGAAACGACGTCATCTGGGTGATCGTAGATCGATTGACGAAAGTGTCGCACTTCATACCGAATAGGAAGGATGATTCGGTGGATAAGCTAGCAAAACTCTATGTAGATAACATTGTTCGACTGCACGGTGTGTCCCGCAGCATCGTGAGTAACCGAGATGGGCGTTTCACGTCCAATGACTGGAGGTTGGTGCAACAAATGTTGGGAACCAAGCTGAGTTTCAGCACGGCCTTTCATCCGCAGACGGATGGTCAGACCGAGAGGGTCAACAGGACGATGGAGGACATGCTTCGCATGTGCGTCTTGGACTTCTGAAAGCGGTGGCAAGATCACCTGTACTTGGTGGAGTTTGTTTATAACAATAGCTACCAAGCAAGTATTCAAATGGCGCCCTTCGAGACCCTATACGGTAGGAAATGTCGCACGTCGTTGTCTTGGTTGGAAACGGGTGAGTCGAAGCTGTACAAACGGCAAGAAGTGGAAGGCGCCACTTCGTTGGTACAGACAATACGAGAACGATTGTTGATCGCTCAGGACAGGCAGGCTAAATACTATAATGTCAAGCATCGGAACGTTGAGTTCGTTGTTGGCGACTGGGTGTATTTGAAGATTAAGTCGTTCAAGGGTGTATCACGGGTACGACGCTTGAAGAAGCTGAGCCCGAGGTACATTGGACCGTTTGAGATTCTGGAGCAAAATGGTGAAGCAGCTTATCGGTTGAAGCTATCGGTGGAACTGAGTGGTCTACACGACGTATTCCATATATCGGTGTTGCAGAAGACGGTGCAAAAGCCTTCGCAAGTGATTGCAGTCGATCAGATACCGGTTGATAATGGGTTGACGACGAAGGTCAAACCCGTTCGCATTGAGGACTCTGAAGTCAAGCGATTTCGTAACAAAGACATCAAAATGGTCAAAGTCTGTTGGGACAACTGCGGTCGGGAGAAGCTCTCGTGGGAGCGAGAGCAGACCATGCTTGAAGAGTATCCCGAGTTATTCCACTCAGGTACCGTTTAATTTTGTGTATCTTTTTCATTCTGTAATTTCGGGACGAAATTCTTTGAAGAGGAAGAGAATTGTAACGCCCCGAAGGTCAAAAGAGGAACGGGCAGCGTTTAAAGCCAAGTTTGGGGCTGGTAAGGGTCACACGGCCTGTGACACGGGCGTGTCCAGGGCCATGTCGTGCTCGGGTTCGACGATCTCTTCGCGTGGTCGGGATTACTGTCTGAGACACGGGCGTGTCTAGGGCCGTGTCCTGCTCGGGTTGGTAGCCGGGCTGTATCGGGTGAGGAACACGGCCTGGATCACAGGCGTGTTCTGGTTGACACGGGCGTGTCAAAATTGACACGGGCATATTGGGAACCCGTGTCCTTTTCGGGATGTTTTGGTCCTGTGTCGATTGAGGAACACGCCCCGCAACACGGGCGTGTACTGATTGACACGGGCGTGTCAAAGGTTGACACGGGCATGTCAAAGGTTGACACGGGCGTGTCTAAGCCCGTGTCCTGGTCGAGATGCAACGGTTTCAAACGTCGATTGAGGCAAACGGTCTATGACACGGGCGTGTCGGTTTCAAACGTCGATTGAGGCAAATGGTCTATGACACGGGCGTGTCACAAGCCGTGTTCGGCCCAGAAATGTTATTTTCAGGGCGAATCGTGGTCGTTCATTTCCTTCAAATAGAATCCAACGGCTCAGCCTTTCCCCTGCTAGTATAAGGCCGGGAATAGGGGTTGAAACCCTCATTTCCCTTTAAGCTTTCTCTTTCTAAAGTGTTAGAGAGAGGGGAGAGCAAGGAAGAAGGAGAAGGAGAAATCCGGCCGCCGGAGGAGCTTCGGAGCCCCGATTCTCGATCCGAGTCCAGATCTGTGAAGGCGAGGCCGTTGCGGTGCTTTCCATCCGTCTAGTTCTTCATGGCGCCAAAGTGAACTGCAAGGGTAACGATTCTCTTCTTGGACATGTGAAGTCTTCTTCCTTTTTGCATAAGAAACCCGCTCTCACGAGTGTGCGGTGAGTGTGAGGTTTTCCTTTGGGTGGACATGAATAGTCCCCGTTATTTTGCATATAGAGTCCGGAATCGAAGTACGGCCATAGGCATGGTGTGTGAAGCCTACCCGGACAAGTTGGTCTGGATCGGTGATGTTTTCATTATGCTTGTAGTGCCGGAGAAGACTCCGTGCCGTTTGCTTTTCGGGTTTTCTACGCGGTAGATTGCAGCAGAGAGTCTTGGGGATTAACTCCAAGGTGCACCCGGAAAACTGGGCAGAAGCGTGATTCTGCCATCTTGGTGGTCTGGAAGCTAACTTGCACATAACTGGGTTATGTAAAATTTGTGTGATCGATTTGGGACTCGGGAAGCTTGACCCGCGCCTATGGCTTAAATTGACGTGGCGGTGTGAGCAACGGGTTAGGCGGAACCGTACCCTCTCTATGTGGTTCGGTTAAAGCGACCTAAGGTACGTGGTACTTACCGTTGGCATAGATGGAGGGTCTTAGGCTTAGGCCAAAAAGACTATAATGCTCACGAGGTTTGCCGTCCTGGTGGCGGTGGTGAGACCACGGATTTTACCGGGTTCACTGAGTAAGTGCCCTGAGACCACGGGGTGTGTGGCTGTCCGTGCCTACGCCTGTGGTGAAGTGTGCTGTTGTTGAACTTTCACTATATTGTTTGGTTATGCTACTAAAATGCAGGGAAGGAGCACCGTCACCCCAAATCCGGGGTGAGATCGTTATAATTTGGTCAGCTTTAGCCGACCGTTGCTTTTGTTTGCCACTGCTACGGTGGAATGTTGATTGCAGGTGCTGCGAAGCCTAGTGACAAATAGCGGGCTGAAGCCCTTGTTGCTGAGCCGGCCCTTGAAGGCCAATGTGAATGTTTACTTTTATTCTCATGTGTGACTGTCCTGCGTGCCGATGTTTGGAAGACACTATTTGTTTAAAGTAAACTCATGTAAGGCCATAAGGTCAAGTACTTTGTGTATTTGTACGCTCATTCCTACTTTGGGGTTTTTAGTGGACATTCATGCTGTGGCTTGGGTTCTTTTCTTTGCAACATTTAAAATACTCCCGCTAGAATGTGCTCTGTGTAGGACGTGTGTTATTGGAAGGATGGTTTCATTTCGTACCCTTCGGTCTGTCTGTGGTATATGGCGTCGGGCCCCGGCCGGACCTACTGCTATATGCTATGTGACGGATATGGGTGTTACAAGTTCAGCTTCCGCTCCCGTCGACGAAATTGATTTTTGATTCCGTCGACGGGAGCGGCCTTTGGTCCCTACGACGTCTGCGTCGGAAGGGTCTCCCGTCTTCTTTATCATCGACGATCCTGTCGACCGTGACTCTAGCCTCTGGCATCTCCCTACTTCTTCGAGAGATCGAGCGACCGCTTCTTCTGTTGGCTCCGTTTTCTTCCGCTGCTTTCCGAACACAGATCTTGTTGTTCTTATCGTCAACTTCGACGATCCCGTCTACCGTTCTCTTCCTGTTGTACCAGTTTATGTTCCTATCGTAGATCATCGACGATCTTCCTGTCTGACTGCTTTCTCCACTTGTATTGCTATCGAGCTCATCTTTGTTGCAGCTTTGAGATTTTTTATGTTGTTGTAGTTTTCCTTGTATTTGTTGGGTAGCTTATGTTGTTTTTTTGTCTTGTCTTGTAATTTTCATCCATATGTTTCATGTGAGGAGGAGTGTTTGTGATGAAGGCAACTCAGATGACATTTTCCCGACTCTCGCCTTAGTCACACACGACCTCCAGGCTTATTTCATGTGTTGTTTGTCTCCCCAATTTTTCTTCGATATTGGGTAGGTGGTATGGTCTTTGTTGGTTGTCCTTATCCAACGAATTGTATCGTGTGGGAGTATATCTGGTCACCCGTATGTTGATTCTTATCAAGTGAGTTCATGGTCGGTGAACCGTGTCGTGTGGGACCGTGTTGTGTGGGACCGCCCTTTGTGCGGATTATCCCCGATGGCTCGTCTGTTGATTTATCGCACTTAGCCTGCCACCATTACCTTTCTTTTTATGATGTTCTCAAGGTAGAGGTTTCCCTTCAAACTTGAGGAGTGTTGAAGTTATTAGTAAGAGGCTTTATGCATCTTTGGTATTTATTCTTACAACATAGTTTTAAGTTTAATAGCTCGTTGTGCCCCTATAAATTACCACTTTGTGGATGAATATATTGTACCAACTATTTCTTTTCTTCCATTTCAGAGGTGCTGAACTGCAATTGTATCACCATCCAGTTCTATTACTTTTGTACGTTCTTGTACGAAGTCTTACTACTTATTGTTGAATGTTCGGCAGATGAATACAATATTTGAGATACTATTTTGTATTAATTTGCTCATTCATTGTGCTATTACAAAGTTTATACGCCTACCATTTAATTGAAGCCCACTTTATTTCAACATGACTAGCAATTGTTCGTTCAACTAATACTCTAAAATCAATTGTAGTTGTTTGCGGATTTCTTTATTAAACCTAGAATTTATTATTACTTAATTGTTGGGCAATTGTATGTGCATCCATCATTTAGATTCTCCATAATACTATACTAACACCAAATCATTAGTGTTCCCCTCGAGGCACATTTGCACGTTCACTTCATGTTCATCCTGTGTTAGATTTGATCTTAAAGACTTGTTTAGGACAGTTGTATCTGTTTATAAAGTCAATTGTAAATTCTTGTACAAAAAATTCTTGTTTGAAGTTCTTCCTACCAAATTTTTATTGTTTGAAAACTTCAGCTTCCTTGGTGGTGATTTAGAGTATAGTAAATATCCAAACTTGATATAGGCGAAGTCCAGAATTTAAAACAAACAGAAGTTCATATACATTGCGTTTGGAGATTGAGCTAGTACTTTGGCGAAGAATACTTAAAGCAACAATTTGGCTTTCTACCGGTGGATTCAGCTCATAGTAATATGCAAGCATTATAGAAAGGAAAAAAGTAGAAATAACGATCCAAAGGGCAATAATGATTGGGTTAGAGTGGTCGAAATGAAGACTCAGGGTTTGGTTGGGCTGGGATAATAACGGGTGGTTCAAGAAGGTTTTCTATGGAGGGGATTGATTACAGGTTCGCAGTCCGTATCTATGAGGAGGACAGGGAAGTCTGTTGCAGTTGGCTGAGGAGATTAGGAAGGTGTCTTCGGATCCGCCTTCTGCCACCTTCCCCGTCCACGGGAGTCCTTCCACTGCCGCACCTCCTTGCACTCTCTACAGCCGCAACCAACCTCCATCCATCCTTCAAGCACCCCCCTGCAATCCCATTCCAGCTCCTTGATACAGCCACCAACACTCCCCAGTCTACTTGACCCCCTCCAAGCCCATCCTAGCCAATACCAGCCCATTTTCCACTCCGACAGCCCCTACACATTAGCATTTTCCTTCCGGATAACCACCGCCACCACTGGATCTTTCCCTTGTCCATCGGAAAGAATGAGTGATGGTGACCCGTAGCTTCCATGTGAGCTTCAGTTTCGGTGCGTTGAAATTTTTTTCGTCATTTCGGGGATTGAACCAACAAGAGAAGTTAGAATGAATTACGCGAATGTTCATACTACAAAGTTGAAGGGATGAAGCAGTGCAGAATTAAAGGTAGGTTATCAGCTTACAAACATTTGTCTGTCTTCCTCTCTCACTCAAAATTTCTCACTAAGGTATGCATATGAGTTGCTATCTTAAGACAGAAGTAGATATACGAGAGTTGTGGTTGGATTTTCACTACATTATTATTTTTATACAGTTATTAAAAGCACGATTCAACCAAATACTTTTTTCTCTCTAACTTTTGAACTCTCTGATGGAGATCAGTTACATGTCTGTTCAGATATTTGCGGGTTTGACATTTTTGGATCGTTAGATGGACGATCGGAGACAGTGATCGCGAGCAGCTCATTTCTTCATATTTTTAAGTTTTTTATTTTTATTTTATTTACTAGTATTTTGATAATTATATTAAATTATCCGTTGGTCATCGGATATATTTAATCGAATTCCACATACCCTATATATGACTAGCAACAGAATGAAAGAGGGGTCGAAAGTCACCGTTTTTTCCAGAGAAACCGCTTAGTCATGAGAGGTCTGACGCCTCTCTCCCGCTCGGTGCGACGCCGAGCGGCTCCGCCGCCATCACTTTCGCATCTCCTTGCCACTGCTAGCCTATGTCGACCTGAAACAGTGCCCCTTCCCCTATTTTCCCATTCTCCTTTGAATCTCGCGATCCCTCTTACCTCCGAAAAATTTCCCGTGCACCACTGCATCTCCACGCCTCCCTTCCCATGCACGGGAGTCCTTCCAGTCAACAGTCCTTCGGATCCGCCTCTTTTGACCTACAACAACGGGAGTCTCCTCCGCCACCTCCTCCAACCCCGCCGCCATTTCCTAGCATTTCCCAACCCCCACTAGCTCGACAACCACCCGTCCGGCTATCCACAGCCCATCTCCCACGGAAATTGACCCCCAAACACCCTCCTCCCACAGAAATTGACCCCCAAACACCCTCATGAAGCCCTACCATCCTCCTCCACTCACCCCACAACCTTCAAACACTCCCCCAGCACAGGCCAGCCACTATCCCCCACCAAACAACCCTCTAATTCTCTTCCAACACCCTTCCAGCCCACAAACAACCCACCCTCCCCCTCAGACTGTCTCCGTTCCAGCAGACCATACCATATTTCCTCCATAAAACAACCACCTCTTCTCAGCATTAACCCCCGGACAGTCACAACTACTTTCCATATTGCATCTGTCGCGCCAACGGCGTCCGGATTTGTATCCTTACACCGACAACTCTTTTGGGTGAGATCCACATTTATTTTTGTCTTTTACATTTGTACGGACACAATTCTATTGCTAGTACTATTGTGCTTGATTAGTTTGACTAGTTAGCTCTCCTAAGTGTGTGCTCTCATTGCCCCGCACTAGGTTCTAGTACTTTCAATTAATTAAAATTGTTACTTGTTAAACTAATTAGAAGTTTGGTATTGATTGTGATGAAATGCGCGAGTATTTTAAAATCAATATTTTTAATTAATTGCACGTCAGAATCCATTCTATGATCGAATCAATCACATTCGCATTAAATTTAAGGTTTATGTTGTAGGATTGCATGTACTTGCATCTCTCTCGCATTTTAGGGTTATTGTCAGGTCTATTGCATTTATTTGTGATTGCTTACATGACATCTAGGGCTAGGGAATCGCTCGATCTCTTTCACCTATAGTTTTATTATACGTTAATTTGGTATCAGAGAGGTTCAGACTTTATTTTAATAGACAGTAGTAGAGTCTATAGATTCATTCATGGCTAGTTGTCCATCTGGTGCTTCTTGAGTAGTTCACATGCATATTTGTGTTGAAAGATAAAAATCGACCCTGGAGCTTGCTTGATATGCAGCCCAAGGAAAAACTTTAGCACCCCAAGTCCGTCATCTCATATTTCTCCTTCATCTTTGCCTTAAAGTTTTTTATATCTTCTTGCGATTCTCCTGTCACAATTAGATCATCCACCTAGAGGCAAACAAAAATTTTAGAGTTGTTAGAATTGGTTTTTTATGAAAAGAGATGGCTCCAGTTTGCTGGTGATAAATCCTTCTTGATTGAAGAAGGAAGAGATGTTCTCGTGCCATGCACGAGGAGCTTGCTTGAGCCCGTAGAGAGCTTTGTGAAGTTTGTAGACCTTGTTCTCCTCTCCTTTCTTCTGAAAGCCCTCCGGTTGCTCAACATACACTTCCTCGGAGAGAATCCCATTTAAGAATGCAGATTTTACGTCAAGCTGATATATATGATACTTCTTTTGTGCTGCAATGGCGAGCAAGAGCCGTATTATGTCCAGACGAGCCACAGGTGCGAGGCCTCGTCGAAATCTTTGCCAAAGCATTGATTGTAACCTTTAGCTACAATTCTAGTTTTGCATTTCACAATCTCCCCCGCTTCATCAACCTTAATCTTATACACCCACTTCACACCAATGATAGATTTACCTGGCGGCCTTGAGACTAAGGTCCAAGTGTTATTCTTTTCAATGAGGCCAATTTCTTCATTCATTCCACCTATCCACTTGGAATTTGAAGTTGCATCCTGGTAATCTGTAGGGGTGGCATGAAACAAAACAATGTCAGTACTTTGATATATATCTTCAATTGACCTGGTTTTTTTGGGTTGTGATGATTCACGCAGGTCTTCTGTTGTTTCATATATGGGTGCAATTTGGCTGTCTTCAATTTCAGGGATCTCCAGGACGGTGTTTTCACTGAACTCAGCCGGAGACAAGAATGATTCCTCCATAATGTGATCTGAGCCCCAGTCCCAACTATCTTCTTCATGGAATACGACATCTCGTGATACAATTAGCTTCTGGGTTGATGGTTCCATTAGTCTGTAGGCCTTGCTTACATCACTATATCCAACTAAGACACATTTCATACTTGATTGATCAAGTTTTTCCCTTTTCTCTTTCAGAACATGTGCAAAGGCGAGACAACCAAATGTTCCGAGATGTTTGAGGGAGGGTTTTTCATTGTTGAGTTTTTCATATGGTGTTGTCTTGTTGAGTGCCTTGGCAGGTACCCTATTCAGCACATGGACTGCAATTGCAATTGCTTCTGCCCACAGAAACTTGGGCAGCTTTTTGTGCAGGAGCATGGTTCTAACCATCTCAATGATTGTCTGATTTCGACGCTCTACAACCCCATTCTATTGGGGAATCCCTGGGGCAGAGAATTCATGCATTATTCCCTATAGAGAGCAGAAATGCTGAAAGGCATGGGAGGTGAATTCTCCCCCGTTGTCACTTCTTAAAGTTTTGATCTTTTTAGGGTACATTTCATTGGTACTAATCACTTATTAACTGCAGGCATTTAAGTGAGCCGCCTGGAAACTGGATCATTGCCACATCAGCATTCCGGTTCAGGCATTCCATCACATAATATTGCTGTCGCACACTGCACACGTGAGATGTTGAGTGATAGACTATCAACGTCGGGGCACTAGGGAACCCCATGCATCACTGAACAAAAGCAAAAATGAAGTGACTTCCAAGATCTAACAACTGAAATTCACAAGGTATCATGAATTTCAAAATTAAGAAGCCACCTCCATCTACCTTCATCAAGTAAAATTCGCCTGAACTCAGTTGTAGAAGTTAACCAGATACTTCCCATCTAAAACACTAATGTCAAAACAAAGAAGCAATAAGACATTGAAAGCACCACGAAGCACATCAAGTCGTCATATTATCCCAGTAACTGAAAACCTAAAATCCTAAATTTTGCCTAATTTCAGTCAGACAATGAAACCAGACTGCCAAGCAGCCAACAAAATGGCAAGGTTCTTCTATGCGGCTGACAATTTTCAAAACCCTAAACCTAAACATCGGTAGGTAAATTGCTTCATTTCAAGCTGCCAATGACAAATCAAATCAAACACGCCAGAAAGGAAAGGACTGCATAAATCAGAAATAAACACGATTTCCCAAAAAATAGCTTAAAAGAACGGGCACGAACAGCAAGATGATATGATAATTGAACTCACCGCTGCTGTCAGAAGGACCATAATCCATGCGAAGACCGCCCTCCAGGAGAGAAAGAAGAAGCTTTTAGAAAGCTCTATCGCCTACGGAGAAAACGGGGAGGAGGATAGTATTCTAGATCTCGAAAGTGCCTGCAAACAAATCGCCATCCCAGGTAAGCTCTCTCGATCTATCATCCAGGATTAGGGCGAATTCAATGTCGGGGTGATGAATCAACAGGTTTTTCAAAGAGACGGGGGATAATTCAGTGATGATCGAGGGAGGAGGTAAGGGGGAGGGTTTTGGATTGAGTTAACCACAGTGAGGGGAGCGCCGGAAGAAGCCGAAGCGTGAGTGCTTTTGGTGAGAAGGGTTGTGATGCGAGAGAGAAAACAGGCGAGAACGAAGGCTTCTCCACTCGAGCAGAAAGCCAGGGGGTTTAGAGAGAGAGAGGAGAAGAGAGAGAGGCGGACTCCAAGTTCGTCTCATTAATGATATTTCGAACGCGATATCAGGTCCGACTCCATGGGAGATTTAGGGCCCAGTTTGGGAGGTTTCCATTTTTGGTAGTATTTTTTCTCACCTAATTTAAGTGGTGTGCATGCGGATCAGGCCGTAGGATCTCGCGATCAACGGCGTAGATCATTCTCCTGCAATACTACTCAAATACAATTTTATCATAAAGGACAGCAGTACAGTTATATTTAATCTGCATCGTTGATCTGCGAGATCTTATGGTCGGATCGGCACGCGCACCTCCATGAGGTGCGCATAGGTACAAAAAAATTTGGTTTGGGAGAGTTTTTTCCTACTTTCTGTTTTCTATAAAACGACATTGTTCGTAATATTGTGTTTGTTTTCTCATCAGTGGAAAACGCAGCTCATCCAAAAAGTGTTATTTTGCCTTTTCAGAAAGTCACTCGTCCTGTACAACCCCGATTTAGCGATCTCAGTCCGGCCCACACCCAAAGGGGGTAGGCCGAGCCCACCTAAAGAAAACTAGGTCAGGCTAGCTTAAGCCTGCGAGGAGACCCAGCTTGGGGGTCCGCGAGGTGGGCTCGCCAACAGCGAGTCCAGGGCAAGTACAACCTCACGTCAGGGCGTGTACAGGCAGATCAGGCCCTCTTACCTCGCCGGCCTCGCGAGCTCACCTCGGCATGGAGAAACTAGCAGACCCCCACCCCCCCCCCCTCGTATATTCGCAGACCAGCCTGTTCTGCCCTTAGCCATCACAAACAGCAGAATTTCGTTATCCACATACCAAATGGGGGTGTCGATAGCAAAACCAAAGAGGCGGAGGCCGCTATTAGCAAGCCATAAGGACGATTTTACCACTGGTTCGGGGATTGCCTATAAATAAACCCTCAAAGCACCTTGGAGAGGGAGACCGACCCTACTATTGCTCTGAATTTTTGGAAAGCTCTTGCTCTATGCTATCAAAGGTGTCGAGCACAACTTTTGGCTTTGGGAGGGGAAGACGTGAAGCGTGCTTCCGGGTGAGTGGCGGGACCTCCACGTTGATGCTCACCGGGTCTGAGAGTAGACAGCGATCCACCAACTGGAGAGAGTTGACTCCGAGCTTGAATTGACATGCCTTACGCACCCAACGACGGGCTAAGTGAACTTGGAACTATTTCCTCCCAATCCGAACTCCGTTGAAACTGGCATCCGGCTTCAACATTTTTGATGCGGTGAGCGTGGAGTGGCAATTCTCAAAGAAAATACTTGTTTGACGATGTCATGGTAGGACAGACAGAGCAAGGAGACGGTCAGAGGAACTCTCATCTTGCTAGCGAGTTTGTGATGCAGAGTCAGTTCGTCGAGCTAGCTGGAATGATGAAGTCTATGGAGGGGATGGTGCGAGGTCTGCTCGCACAGCAAGGCGAGACGAGGACACCTACTCAAGAAGATGTCTTGCAAGACGAGCCGAGCCCAGCGAACCGGCAAGGAGATATGTCAGTATGGAGACGATCTGGCATTACGCTCGCGGGTCCTCTTTGAGAGCCCCCCGCGACCCGCGACGCGGAAGAGGAGCCTGGGCAAGCTTTCCTCGGTCACCATCTCGCTCCGGCGAGTCTATTCTGCGAGTTGGTGCTAACAGTGCCCATTCTAATCGGGTTCGTTCAAGTGTCGGTTGTTTGTCATTACCTTTAGGGGAAAGGCGAGGAATTGGTTTCATCAATTGCCGGCAGGCTCGATCTACATTTTTGAAGACCTTAGCCGAGGATTTCTACTCTGATTCTCCACGTCAAAGAAAAGGAAAAAAGAACTGGAGGCACTCTTTTTCATTAAGTAAGTCCCGCAGGAACCGTTGGGGTCATATATGGATCGCTTCCAGAAAGAGATTTTGCATGTCCAAGAAGTACCCGAGCACACTCTGATGATTTTTTCACCTTGGGCCTTTTGGACGGACTGTTCAAAATGGAGTTAAAACAAATCCCTCGATATCCTTTGAGGACCCGATCGACCGGGCGACATGTTACATCGAAGGAGAGTCTTCAAGCCAAGGGTTTGTGGCTAAGTTGACGAAGCTGGCGGGAAAGGAGGTGGAAGAAGCGGTGGATGGAGGAAGAGGAGCTAAGAAGTAGGAACCAAGGAAGCAAAAGGAGAAGAAGGCGCGGGAAGGTAGAGATCAACGAGGCCCGGGGAGGAGAGTATAGGGGCCTCCCGCCGGACCACCACAGAGGGTGGTGGGGGGAGGATACCATGGATGTTTGGGAAGAAGGTTCTCGCCCGAGAGGCGGGGGCGGCGATACTCGCCCGAGAGAAGACGGGGATAGTGGGGGTATGATCAAGCGCCCCGACAAGAGACCTACGCAGTTGGAAGGGAAAGAAGACGAGAGGGAAGGCCCCAACAGCAGAAGAGGGGAGAAGGTCGGAGGGTGGTCCTCTATTGTGACTTTCACCAGTTTGAGGGACACACTGGAACACCCCAAATCCCGATTTGGAGTTCAGCTGGGTGACACGGGCATGTCCCAGGGCGTGTCCAGCTCTGGGTACTCGAGTGGGTCGAGTAGTACTCGAGTGGAGCTTGGGTGTGTCTCAAGTGAGGCACACGGCCTGGGACACGGGCATGTCCCAGGGCGTGTCCTTCACTGGGTGTGTCGAGCTCTCAATGCCATACACTCGACGATCATTGAGAGGCAGCACGGCCTGGGACACGGGCGTGTCCTGCTCGGGTTGGTAACCGGGCGCCGTTGAGTGTAGCATACGGCCTGTGACACGAGCGTGTCACAGGGGCGTATTTGGCACACGGCTAAGGATACGAGCTTGTGCCTTAGACGTGCCCTTCTCAGGAGTGGTGGTCTTGTGTCGATTGAGGGACACGCTCTGCAACACGGGCGTGTACCTGTTGACACGGGCGTGTCAAGGGCTTGACACGGGCGTGTCAAGGGCTTGACACGGGCGTGTCAAGGGCTTGACACGGGTGTGTCTCAGCCCGTGTTCTGGTCTGGGTGAGTCGGTTCGTGTACCGCTTGTAGTTCACGGCCTGTGACACGGGCGTGTCACAGGACGTGTCAGCCGGAAAAATAGACTTTTCAGTCGATTTGTGGCCGCTCGTTTCCCTTTTCCTATATCCAATGGCCCAGGTGTTTCCCTGCTGGGTTTAACTCCGGGATTGGCATGAACTTTTCATTAAAAGCTTGGGTCATTATCTTTCTAAAGAGAAGAGAGAGAGGAGAGCTATGAGAGGAAGGGAGAAGTCTTCCGGCCGCCGGTGGAGCTTCAGCGGTTCGACTCGAGATCCGAAGCTAGCGTTGTGGAGGCAAGGCCGTCACAGTGATTTGTATCTGGCTAGTTTCTCCATGGCTCCGAAGCGATCGTCAAGGGTAACGATCTCCTTCTTGGACAAGTAAAGTCCTACTTTATGCATGTGCATGGGATCCTCCACCAAGAGCTAGAAAGCGTAAGCGATTTCAACGGTTGAGTCTGCATCTAGAGCCGGAAATGTGTAGTGCGGCATAGACATGCTGTGTGAAGCTCATCCAGACGGTTAGTCTGGATTGGTGATGATTATATTGCGAACCGGAGAAGACTCTGTTGGTACCCTAGTTTGATTTGAGTTTAGTCTTGCCTTTGTTAGTCCCTTGACCCAAGAAATATCTATGGTCAATGGTTAGAAGTCTAGCTGTAGAGTCCTCACTTTTCCAGATTGAGAATTTGGTTAAGTAGTTTTTTCGTTCGACTATAGTCGAACGCCGCTCGACTATCGTCTATCGGCTGATCGACGATCGTCTATCAGTTGGTCGACGCTGTGTCTGCGTTGATAGGTCGACTATCTGTTTTGCCTTGATAGTTCGACTATCTGTTCTGATAGATCGACTATCTGATAGTTCGACTATCTGTTGATAGTTCAACTATCTGTTCCGCTTTGATAGCTCGACTATCTGTTGATAGATCGACTATCTGTTTCGTCTTGATAGTTCGACTATCTGTTGATAGTTCGACTATCTGTTGTCTTTGATAGTTCGACTATCTGTCCTGATAGTTCGACTATCTGATAGTTCGACTATCTGCTGATAGATCGACTATCTGGTTTGTTTTGATAGTTCGACTATCTGTTGATAGATCGACTATCTGTTTTCTGAGGTAGGTCGACTATCTGCTTGATAGTTCGACTATCTCTGTGCGCTTGATAGTTCGACTATCTGTCCAAGATAGATCGACTATCTGATAGTTCGACTATCTGCTCTGATAGTTCGACTATCTGCCGGGGTAGTTCGACTATCTTCTTCGATAGGTCGACTATCTGGATCATTCGACTATCTGCCCGATAGTTCGACGATCTCCGTGCGTCGTTCGACGATCTTCGAGGGTCGTTCGACGTTTTTCTGTCTGCCTTTATATTTTGTATTTATTTATTATATTTAATTAATTAATACATTATCTGGCACATTATTTTAAGCTGTATGATAAAGTTACCAGGCAATATTTGCTCCATCTCTTTTGCCTGAGTCAAATCTTTTTAAGATAAAGTTATTTGTCTTATTAGCTGTCATTATAAATTACTTTATCTGTTGTCAGCCCTTTATAGCCGTTAGACTGAAAAGTCTTCTTTTTGCTATAAAGAGATTATTTCTGATGTGACTTTATTTAGTCCTTCTGTTATTTGATTTGAGCCTGCAGCTTCTTAGAAAAAGGTTTATTCCTTTTATAGAATGTTTTGCTGCAGAGATGTTTTTGTCTTCTTGATATTTACAGCCCAGGTCTCAAGGCTCAGAAGAAGACAAATAATTCAAATGGAAGAGAGCCGTTGCTTGTTGATGTTATATAAAGGACCCTTTGAAGAAGGATTCAAGCTAGCTAATAGCTAACCAGTTGTTCATTCAAGCTCTCAAGCCTTCATCAAGAAAAAGATTTCTACTCTCAGCAATTTCCATCTAACTGAGAAGTGTTAAGATCTTCATCTCTTCTTCACCTGAGTTCTCCTGCTTTCAGGAAGTTCAAACTCAGAGTTCCTTTGAAGAAGAAGAAGAAGAAGATAGCTGCTTGAAGATCTTTGATTTTATTATTTACTTTCTTCCTGTAGCTTTTCCTTCAGAACTTTCTGAAGAGTTTTCTGCACTGAAGCAAGACTTCACCTGGACATCTTTGAGCCAGGGGGAGCCTTGATTCTTTAGAGCATTCTAGCTCAGTGCAAGCTTTTGTGCTTCTCTAATCTTTGTAAAATAGAGAAGACATCTTAACCTTCTTCCCCCTCCTGTACAGGGTTATTACTCCCTTCAAAAGTATCCCTTGGTGGCAGGGCACCTGATCAAAAACCTGTGCTTGGTTTTTAGACACCTGATCAAAAGTCTAAAGGGTTTCTGGATCTACCTGAAGCAGATCCTGTTGGTGGCAGGGCACCTGATCAAAAACCTGAGTGGATTCCTACCGTGTGGGTAGAAGAGTGGACGTACCCAAGTTGTTTGGGGAACCACTATAAATTTCCTTGTGTCGTCTGGATTCCATTGTTTAATTCCTGCATTGTGGCTGTGATTAGATATAACTAGGTTGCTAGTTGCTGATTAGGTTTTCCAAGCCTTAACTGTAATTACAGTTAGCTTGAGTTTGTACACATCACTTGTGTTAGGCTATAGGGTTAACTTTATATCTATAATCTTTTCATTCCGCACTTCACTCCAAGGGAGTTGGGTAGACTATTAAGTTTTGTCTGTGCAAAATTTGATAACTCTATTCACCCCCCCTCTAGAGTAGTATCTATCCCTTCACTTTCAATTGGTATCAGAGGGAGGTTGACTGACTGTATAGGCTAACACCTAAGTCACAAGATCCTGATAGATACCAAGAGCTTATAGATATTCACTATCATGGCCCAGTCCAAGGATTATTCTAGCACCAGACCTCCAGCATGCAACTTAGCTAAGTTTGGCATCTGGAAGGCAAGGATTAAATTATATATGAATTTTATTGATGAAAGCATCTTTGCTTCTATCTTGTCAGGTCCCCCAAGAGCACCTGCTGCTGCTACTGCCTCATCATCTGATATGAGTGCAGTGCCTCCTCCAGATTACAATGATGAATACAAGAAGGCCAAAATTGCAGATGCCAAGGCAATAAACATACTGGCTCAGACAATGTCTGATGAGGTGTTCCAGAAGGTGGCTGACTGCTCCTCAGCAAAGGCCATGTGAGACACACTAAACCAGATTGTAGCTGGTTCAGCTGATGAAAGGAAGGACAGAAGGTCCAACCTGATCTCACAGTATGAGAACTTCAAGAAAACTGATGCTGAATCAGTTGAAGCTATGTACACCAGGCTCAGCTCAATCATCAATGAGCTGAGGACCCTGAACAAGAACATATCATTGACAGAGGTCAATGATAAGATTCTTATGTGCTTCCCTAGCACATGGGATCTAAGAATCTGGCCCATCAAGGAAGCCAGAAGTACTAATGAGATCTCAACTGAAGCTCTCCTCGGCAAGCTCAAGTCTTTTGAGCAAGTGCTGAAGACCAGAGAAGCAGAAGCTGAAGCCAAGACCCCCACTCCAACAAGAAAAGAGCAATCTCTAGCTCTTAAGGCTGCAGATGTTTCTGAAGGCAGCCAATCTAATGAGGAACTTATGACATTGTTTGCCAAAAGGTTTCTCAAGATGGGGAGAAAGGAGTTCAGAAAGAAGTCTTCACGATATGAAGACAAACCAAGGTATGATCGCTCTCCTGCTAAAGAAATTATTTGTTATGGTTGCAGGAAGCCTGGACACAGCTTGCCAGAGTGTCCAGAGGAGAAGAACAAAGAAAAGAGAAAAGAAAAGGAACAACACAGGAAGCACTCCAAGCCATCCTCCTACAAAAACAAGAAGAAGGAGAGAGGTTTCATTGCTGAAACCTGGAGTGATTCTGATGAATAATCCTCCTCATCAAGCTCCTAGGGCCTGGTATGAGACCTTAGCTAGTTTCCTGTTAGAGCACAACTTTACTAGGGGAGTAGTTGATAGAACCCTTTTCGTCAAGCATCACAAGGACACAATCCTGTTAGTTCAGGTGTATGTAGATGATATTATTTTTGGCTCCACTGATCCCAAACTTTGCAAAAGGTTCTCTGACCTGATGCACTCTAAGTTTGAGATGAGTAGTATGGGTGTGCTGTCTTACTTTCTTGGTCTCCAAGTTAAGCAAGATGCTGATGGTATCTTCATCTCCCAATCCAAATATGCCAAGGAATTGGTAAAGAAATTTGGGATGGCTGATGCTTCAGCAATGCCTACACCCATGGCTACTAATGTAGTTATTGATTCTGATGATCACGGCAAGCCAGTTGATCAAAAGAATTATAGGGCCATTGTTGGTTCTCTATTATATCTAACTGCAAGTAGGCCAGATATAATGTTTGCTACATGCCTTTGTGCTAGATTCCAGGTCAACCCCAAGGAATCTCATCTGATTCTTCTAAAGAGAATCCTGAGATACCTGAAGGGATGTCCAGATCTAGGACTTTGGTACCCAGCTGAGTCGGAGTTTGAATTAATTGGATATTCTGATTCTGATTATGCTGGTTGCAGAGTTGACAGGAAGAGCACCTCAGGAACTTGCCAGTTCCTGGGAGAGAGATTGGTCTCTTGGTTCTGTAAGAAGCAGGCTTCTGTCTCAACTTCAACTGCAGAGGCTGAATATATAGCAGCTGCCAGTTGTTGTTCACAGATCCTGTGGATTCAAAACCAGCTTGTGGATTATGGTTACTCACACAAGAACACCAAGATCATGTGTGATAGTACCAGTGCTATCTCAATTGCACAAAATCCAGTGCACCACTCTAGAACGAAGCACATTGAGATTAGGCACCATTTCCTGAGAGATTGTGTGGAAAAGAACAAGATCTGTCTTGAGTTCATATCCACTGAGTTTCAGAGAGGTGATATATTCACCAAGCCTTTAGATGAACAGAAGCATCTGTTCTTTTTAGTTCAACTAGGCATGATTAATGGACGAGACTAAGTGTGACTATATCTGCCTATGTTGAAATCTGCTTGAAGATCGTCGAACGATGATCGAAGATCGTCGAACGGGTTAAGCCTATCGTCGACCTCTGGTTAATGATAGCTTATCTGTTTGAAGATCGTCGACCGACGTTCGACCATCGTCGAACAGGTTGAGCTCTTCGTCGATCTCTGAACGACGGCAGCTTATTGCTTGTGAAGCCAGAAATAGCCGAACGATGGTTCGACTACTCTGCTTCTGAGCCGATCGTCGAATGACCGTTCGACTATCGGGTCAAGTATCTTTTTAATAGATCGACTATTCCCGGTCTAATATAAAGCCGATAGTCGACCTAGGTTAAAAGATCTTGTGTTTTATCGTCGACGGAGCGTGCCCTTTCGCATTCTGCTTTCCCGCTTGCGATTTCCGGGCGTTTCGTCTTCTTCGTTCTCTGCAGCTTTCTCGAGCTTTCTCCAGCGAATCAATGGCGGTATCCCCAGCAGTTCTGGCAGTCGTGAAGTTTGATGCAGGATTTAGCGTGGATTTCGACGCGTTCAGCAGCTGCGATGCCGGAATCGTAGAAGTTCTACAGCTGTGTCGGGATCAGGGATTAGAGAAGTTAATGTCTGCAAGGATTAAGATAAACATCCCAGAAATCAAGGAATGGGCCTTCACGTCGTCTTCCACAGACGATTCGATGACAGGTACCATCGGCGGAGAAGAGGTAATCCTGACTCCGGCCGTTTTATCTGATGTTTTTGGATTAGTTAATGGTGACGAGGATTATGAGCAAGATGCTCAGGAATTCGGAAGAATGCTAGTTGAGCTGGGACATGCTGAGGGCATTCCCACGAAGCTGCTCAAAGTGAATTTTCCTTTCAAAATCAAGTTTCTTGCTGAGTTAGTAGGAAAAGTGCTCCTGGGTAAGCACTCTGCTCACGATAATATAACAAGGCAGCAATTCGCACTAATGTGTGTGATTGTCAATCGGAAAAGGATCGATTGGGCAGCAATTGTGTTTGATTTAATAAGGAAAAAGACTGGTAAGAAGGAAGTCACCCTAGGAAGGGTCATTGGAATATTCCTTAAGGAAAAATACCCCCAGCTGCTGAGTTCAACTGCAACAACAATCAATGCGAGCAAGAAGATGGATCCCAACCTATTCTCTAAGTGGAAGAGAACTTTTGTGAAACCTGCTCCAGCAACATCTGAGGACACCAGGACTGAATCAGTCACTCCTCACCATGTTGAAGCTGGCTCAGCTCTTCCCTCCTCCTCCTCTGCTTTGCTGTCTGCCTCAGTTGAAGTACCATCAACTTCAGCTGAAGTACGACCTTCTTCCTCTTCTGCTCCAGAAACAACTACGGTTGTTCCTCTTTCCCCTCCAGCTTCTCCTCTACCTGCTCATCTGGCTAGGATATCTGCTCCTAGCTTTGATTTGTTAGGATCTGAGAGAATTCCTACTCCTCCTCTGTCTCCCGTTCATTCCCCAGTTAATTCCCCAATTAACTCTCCTGCTCCATCTCCTGCTCGATCCCCTGTCCACACCATTTCTCATCCCAGCACCACTACCATATCTGCTGCAGCTCCATCCACTTCACATCCTTCATCTCTTGAGATCTCTCCTGAGCTTATCTCCCGCATTGTGGAGCTGATTACCCCGTCAATCAAGACCATGATTGAAGAGGCAATCGCTCCCCTTGCAGCCTCCATTGACATCTTAACTGCCTCCATCAAATCCCTTTCAAAATCTGCTGAGCCATCTTCCTCAAGGGGCCTGGTTTCAGTCTCCACTGAAATCAGGCAGGGGGAGATGTTCCATGAAGATGCCTCAGACCATCCTGCCTCACCTCCAGCTATAAAAGATACAGTCATGACAGCCCTGGAAGAGTCTGCTCCTGCTGAGAAAGAAATAGTTCCAGTATTGTCTGATAAAGAAATAGCAGATGGAATCTTGCTATCTGAGATTGCAGTTAAAGTCTGCTTAGAAGATCTTACCACTCCTGTGATTGCTAGATTCCTAGAAGGAATTATAACTTCATATCTGAATGAATCATGGGAGATGGTCAAGTATGAAGGTAACTCTTTCATCCGTTTTGTTGATGAGTCGATTAATTTGTTAGTTTGTGAATTCCTGGAAGGAATGATTTCTGTTTATTTAGCAGATCTGTATTCATAATTCTACAGATGTTATTAGAGAAGATTTAGCTGCTCAGATCATAGCAGTTGCTTCTGAAGCTGATCCAAGTGTTTCTGATATTCAAGTAGATCCTGAATTGGAATCTTTCTTAGATGATAGAGAGGATGAATCTGAGAATCAAGATAAAGTCAAGGATGACTCTCCTGTTCTGAATTTGGAAGAAGTTCAAGCAAGAGCTGCCTGGGATTTAAGAGTACAATCTTTAAAAGAGAAAGAAAAAGATCTTCAAATTGAAAAGTCAACCATCTGGGATGACTCACCAGGGTTGGACTTAGATTCCCTTCTGGCTCTGGATGCCATGGAAGAGGAAAGAGAAAAATCTGCTCTGAAGCTTAAAGAAAAGGCTGATTCAGAAGCCTATGATCCTTATGAAAATCCTCCCTCATCTCATTCTGATGATGATGATGATTCTGATGTTTCTGAGAAATCAAAGAGAAAGAAAGCTGCCTCAAAGAAGAGAAAAGCTGCTCCTCCTCCACCTCCCAGTAAAGATAATGATACTCCCTATTATATTCTGAAGGGCATTGACCCTAAATCGAAGGAATTTCAGCACTGGATGTGGTTTTCAAAGAATCAGCAGAAAGAAAGAAAAAGAACTAAGAGGTATGATAGTCCTGTTTCAAGATGGACTCCCAGAGGTCCTCCTCCTTCACCTCCAGGTGCAGGAGCCTCTAGGAACCTATCAGCTAATCCTGCTGCCTCTTCTGGAAGATCTGCTTCTTTTCAGCCCCAGCCAAGACAAAGCTATCAAAACTCGCAAGGCAAATCGTTTTATGGCTCTCAAAGACAAGTGAAGGAGGATGTGGTTCAAAGACCAACCTTTTCCCCACCTCCGTCTCCAAAGAAAAGAATTCCATCTCCAACACCAGTACAGTCTGAGGAAATTGTTTCAAAAGGTAAATAGTTTACTTTGTTTTAAAATTTCTAGCAAGAACCCTTTTGCTAAGTTTGCTTCCAATGTCTTATCTAGTTATTCAAGATAAAATAGCTGATGCTGCTTCTCCTGAGCCTGTTTATGAAAATCCTGAGCTTGATCCTAACTTTTGGATGGCTCGCTTTCAAGAACTAGTTGGAGCAGCTCAAATAAGAAAAGCTAGAGCAGAAGGAAAAGATACGACTGGTCTAACTACCATGTCTGCTTATAGAAAGAAAGAGTTTGAAAGTTCCAGGTTAATCCTGAGATTTTTGATCCATCAAAATATATGGAAAAGCATCCTGAAGCAGTAGTCCCAAGAGCTGCAGAACTGAAGATCATTGGTGCGCAGGACCTGAAAATGTCAAAGAAAGAATCTGATGATCCTTTAAGGAAAATCTCTTTTGTTTCTAGCTCTTCTGTTTCTAAGCCTGACTCTGTTGATCCATAGTTTGATTAACTGCTGTGCTATATTTGTTTATCTGTTTGATAATCTGCTAGTTAATTCTTAAATCTTTCCTGTATTATTTCATTGCTCTTTAGCTAGCTTTATGTCTTAGATGTTGAGAGACTTAACTCAAATAAGGGGAGATTGTTGGTACCCTAGTTTGATTTGAGTTTAGTCTTGCCTTTGTTAGTCCCTTGACCCAAGAAATATCTATGGTCAATGGTTAGAAGTCTAGCTGTAGAGTCCTCACTTTTCTAGATTGAGAATTTGGTTAAGTAGTTTTTTCGTTCGACTATAGTCGAACGCCGCTCGACTATCGTCTATCGGCTGATCGACGATCGTCTATCAGTTGGTCGACGCTGTGTCTGCGTTGATAGCTCGACTATCTGTTGATAGGTCGACTATCTGTTTTGCCTTGATAGTTCGACTATCTGTTCTGATAGATCGACTATCTGATAGTTCGACTATCTGTTGATAGTTCAACTATCTGTTCCGCTTTGATAGCTCGACTATCTGTTGATAGATCGACTATCTGTTTCGTCTTGATAGTTCGACTATCTGTTGATAGTTCGACTATCTGTTATCTTTGATAGTTCGACTATCTGTCCTGATAGTTCGACTATCTGATAGTTCGACTATCTGCTGATAGATCGACTATCTGGTTTGTTTTGATAGTTCGACTATCTGTTGATAGATCGACTATCTGTTTTCTGAGGTAGGTCGACTATCTGCTTGATAGTTCGACTATCTCTGTGCGCTTGATAGTTCGACTATCTGTCCAAGATAGATCGACTATCTGATAGTTCGACTATCTGCTCTGATAGTTCGACTATCTGCCGGGGTAGTTCGACTATCTTCTTCGATAGGTCGACTATCTGGATCATTCGACTATCTGCCCGATAGTTCGACGATCTCCGTGCGTCGTTCGACGATCTTCGAGGGTCATTCGACGTTTTTCTGTCTGCCTTTATATTTTGTATTTATTTATTATATTTAATTAATTAATACATTTTCTGGCACATTATTTTAAGCTGTATGATAAAGTTACCAGGCAATATTTGCTCCATCTCTTTTGCCTGAGTCAAATCTTTTTAAGATAAAGTTGTTTGTCTTATTAGCTGTCATTATAAATTACTTTATCTGTTGTCAGCCCTTTATAGCCGTTAGACTGAAAAGTCTTCTTTTTGCTATAAAGAGATTATTTCTGATGTGACTTTATTTAGTCATTCTGTTATTTGATTTGAGCCTGCAGCTTCTTAGAAAAAGGTTTATTCCTTTTATAGAATGTTTTGCTGCAGAGATGTTTTTGTCTTCTTGATATTTACAGCCCAGGTCTCAAGGCTCAGAAGAAGACAAATAATTCAAATGGAAGAGAGTCGTTGCTTGTTGATGTTATATAAAGGACCCTTTGAAGAAGGATTCAAGCTAGCTAATAGCTAACCAGTTGTTCATTCAAGCTCTCAAGCCTTCATCAAGAAAAAGATTTCTACTCTCAGCAATTTCCATCTAACTGAGAAGTGTTAAGATCTTCATCTCTTCTTCACCTGAGTTCTCCTGCTTTCAGGAAGTTCAAACTCAGAGTTCCTTTGAAGAAGAAGAAGAAGAAGATAGCTGCTTGAAGATCTTTGATTTTATTATTTACTTTCTTCCTGTAGCTTTTCCTTCAGAACTTTCTGAAGAGTTTTCTGCACTGAAGCAAGACTTCACCTGGACATCTTTGAGCCAGGGGGAGCCTTGATTCTTTAGAGCATTCTAGCTCAGTGCAAGCTTTTGTGCTTCTCTAATCTTTGTAAAATAGAGAAGACATCTTAACCTTCTTCCCCCTCCTGTACAGGGTTATTACTCCCTTCAAAAGTATCCCTTGGTGGCAGGGCACCTGATCAAAAACCTGTGCTTGGTTTTTAGACACCTGATCAAAAGTCTAAAAGGTTTCTGGATCTACCTGAAGCAGATCCTGTTGGTGGCAGGGCACCTGATCAAAAACCTGAGTGGATTCCTACCGTGTGGGTAGAAGAGTGGACGTACCCAAGTTGTTTGGGGAACCACTATAAATTTCCTTGTGTCGTCTGGATTCCATTGTTTAATTCCTGCATTGTGGCTGTGATTAGATATAACTAGGTTGCTAGTTGCTGATTAGGTTTTCCAAGCCTTAACTGTAATTACAGTTAGCTTGAGTTTGTACACATCACTTGTGTTAGGCTATAGGGTTAACTTTATATCTATAATCTTTTCATTCCACACTTCACTCCAAGGGAGTTGGGTAGACTATTAAGTTTTGTCTGTGCAAAATTTGATAACTCTATTCACCCCCCCTCTAGAGTAGTATCTATCCCTTCACTTTCAGACTCCGTGTATAAAACGCGTAGTTTACGAAGTTGGTGAGGATGCATGTGTATTGGGGGTTATGTAAACTCCTTTTGTTGTGGGCTCTGCGTGAGCTATTTGTTGATTGGGGAAGCTTTGCGTAAGCTCCTTGTGCTGTGAGTGCATGTATGCACTGGGTGCTCTATGTGAGCTATGAAGCTGCGGCTGATCGAGAGAGGATAGCCGACCCGCGTCAAGTTGTGCGCAACTGACGAGTTGAGTAACGGGAAAGTGTTGTCCTGTCGCTGGTTATTGGAGAGATCGATTGGTGGCAATATAAATGGGGGTTGCGGCCATACCCGTCTTGTTACACTACTTTGGTAGGTCGGTCTGAATTGCTCAAGTATTGCCGGGAGGCGAACACCTCTGAGTGGAATGGGAGCGAGAGGTCTCCAGCATGCGTGTTGTAGTAGACTATTGCCCATATCCAACAAGTTAAGCACCTCTGATCGGTGGTGTTACCAAGGGTTGTTCGGTACACCGTTTATGTGCCATGAGTGCACGGAGCGTCGGGTTGCGGCCGGCGTTTGTGATGGTGTTGTGCTTGCGAGCACTTGGTGTGTTATAAAGATATCTGTTGTGAATGTTATGCATGCAGGGAAGGAACCACTGCCCCGGGTAAGGGGTAGAGTCGTTATAATTGGTCAGCTGAATGCTGACCGTTGCTTTGTTTATCACCCTTGGGGTGGACGTCCATATGAAGGTGTTGCGGGTTGACTTGGAATGAGCGGGCTGAAGCGCTTGTTGCTGCTGCTTGTGGGCCTTTGAAGGTCGTGCGAAGTATTGGATTTCATGTGTGGTCGGCCTGCGTGCCGATGTATGAAACCATCTTTTATAAAGAGAAACTTGTAAGGCCTTAAGGCCGTGAGCGTTTATATTGTATACATTCCTGCTGTTTCATATAAATGTGATATTTATATAGTAGTGGACATTCATTGGTTGATATTTATATAGTCTGTTTGTAGCATATTGTGTGGGGCCCCGACCGGACCTTCTATTATATGTTATTTAATGGGTGGAGTCGTTACACCCACCACCACTACTTGTCCAGAATTCTTGAACCTGAGGGGAGAAGCAGAGGAAGGAGTCCAAGATGGGTGATGAGAGCCAGCAGTCGGAGAGGCAGGAAGAAATGAAGGAGCCAGAGGACGAGCACCGAGGGGGAGCGAGGATCGAGTCGATCTGGGGGCTTGTGGTGAGATCAGTGTGATCCACGGGGGAGCGGTGGTAGAAGTAACCCGTAAGGGGAGCTTACACACGGTCAACTGAAGGAGTGTGGCGACCACCTCGCAAACCCTACCCCCGATCGGGGAAATTAATTACATTCTCGGCGGAGGACATGTTCGGAAACGAAAACCCCTTCCACGATGCCCTGGTGATACAAGTTGTGGTGGAGAACTTCAAGGTCTCCCGTATCCTTGTCGATAATGGAAGTTCTGTCAATGTTGTGTTCAAGAAGTCATTTTAGGTCATGTCAGTGAAGGAAAAGAGGGTTACTTCGACGGGCGGCGCGCTCTTTGGTTTTGTAGGGGAGCGAAAGGAGGTCGAACGAGGAGTGGAGCTCCTCGTCACCTTAGGGGGAACAACGAAGGTGTGCTGATTTTTGATCATGGATGCGCCTACCAGTTATAATGCCATCTTCGGAAGGCCCCTTATCAACACCTTCCAGTGCGTTCCCTCATCATTCCACCAGTGCTTAAAGTACAACATTGGAGGGCTGCAGATTCGGATCAGGAGCGACCCGAAGGTGGCAAGAAAATGTTGCCTTAGTGCGGTGAACATGATCAGCTGAGATAAGGACGTCGAGATGGTCGAGAAGGTGATGAAGGAAATCGCAAGGATGGAGGCTACAAAGGAGGTAGAGGAGAAGGAGATCGAGGCTAAAGGAGGGAGGCCCGGAAAGGTGAGGGTCAGTGGCGAGTTGACGAAGGAAGACAAAGAGAGGATCCAAACGTGCATCCAAGAGAATACGAACATCTTTGCATGGAGTGCGGAAGACATGCCAGGAGTCGATGCGGGCGTCGCCTGCCACCATCTCAACTTGGATCAGGGGACCCGCCCCATTCTCCAGAAGAAAAGGAAGACGGGCACTACCTTGGCCAAACCCATTTACGTGTAGGTGCAAAAGTTTTTGGATGCGGAGTTTGTTGAGGAGATTCAGTACCCAGGCTAGGTCTCAAACATTGTAATGGCGAAGGAGAGACACGAAGTGGAGAATGTGTATCGATTTTTCTATGCTTAATAAATATTGCCCCAAGAATTGTTATCATCTGCTTAGAATTGACGCGTTGGTAGATTTGGCCATCAGATTCCTAGTTATGAGTTTTTTAAATGCTTTTTATGGTTATCATCAAACCTGCATGCACCCACCCGACATAAAACATGTCTCTTTCATCACAAATGACGTATGTTATTGTTATGAGATGTCTTTCAGGCTCAAAAACGCAGGGGCGACCTACCAACATATGATGGATAGGGTGTTTAAGGAACAAAAGGGGCAAAATCTCGAAGTGTACATGGATGATCTTTTGGTGAAAAGTAAGAATGTGGAGGATTATCTAGGAGACTTGGTGAAAATCTTTGCCATGCTCCGAAAACATAAGATGAGGCTCAACCCTGCCAAATGTGTTTTCGAGGCGAGGCGGGGAAAATTCTTGGGGTATCTCCTAACCCCGAAATAAGTGGAGCCATACCCGGATAAGATGAAAACAATCATGGAAATGGATGCCCCGGGGAGTATGAAGGAGGTTCAACGCTTAACAGGCCGGCTCGCGGTAAAGAGCAGGTTCCTATCGAAGGCTGGTGAGAAATGATCCCCTTTATTTAGAGTGTTGCGCCGTCACATTGATAATAAGAGTTTTAAATGGTCGACCGAGTGCGCGGAAGCACTCTAGAAGTTGAAGAAACAGCTTACACAAGCCCCAATTCTGCAGGGGCATAGGGAGGGGAAGGACCTCTATCTCTACTCGGGGGTTGGAACTGAGGCAATGAGTTTGGTCTTAGTTTGGGAGGAAGGAATGAAGCATCTTCCCATTTATTATGTGAGTCGAGTTCTTTGTAACGCCGAGATGCGTTAATACATCCAGGAAAAGTTAGCCTTCGCGCTCATCATCTTGGCTCAAAGGCCCTTTCGGCCCTACTTCTAGGCCCATTCAATCAAGGTGGTGACAGATCACCCGCTCTGAGGCATCCTGGACGGGGACGAGCATTTGAGGCGGCTTGCCAAGTGGTTGGTGGAACTGATCTTTTATTTGTCCCCCGGGTGGCATTGAAGGCTCAAGTGGTGGTTGATTTTCTAGCTGATTACACGTCAGAGGTGGAGGAGACGGAGCCACAAGGGTTGAAGGCTTGGGAGATGTTTGTGGATGGTGCGTCCGGTAAATACTCGGTCGGCGCCGGGGTTGTCTTGACAAGCCCTCAAGGAGTCAAGATAGAAAAAGTGGTAGACATTTGTTTGTCGGTCACAAACAACCAAGCGGATTATGAGGCTCTTATTGCCGACCTCCGCCTTGCTCAGGAACTGGGAATCCAGAACCTCAAGGCATATTCCAACTCTTTGGTAATGGCCTTTCAGATCCAGGGAGAATTTGAGGCTAAAGAACTTGCGTTATTGTAGTATCTGTTGAAGGTTAAGGGTTAGTAAGCACTTCTAGTCGACCATCTGAAAGGACGCGGAATGATTCACGAAAAGGTGTCTGAGGTGTCAGCTTCATGCACCTCTTTAGTTACAACCAACACAGTGGCTCTTGTCCATCACGGCCCCGTGGCCCTTCGCAATCTAGGGAATGGACCTCGTGGACCCGTTCCCTCAAGCGAGTAAACAAAGAAGGTTCATTCTAGTGATGATTGATTGTTTTTCCAAATAGATCGAGGTAAAGGCACTGGCGAAGACTATCTCCCAAATCGTGAGGAATTTTATATGAGAGGAGATCATCTATAGGCACAGATTTCCACTCGCGATTGTCACGAACAACGGTCGCAATTTGCAAGCACGGAGCTCATCAAGTTCTGCAGAGAGCTGGGAATTGATCTCTGTTTTGCATCCGTTCACCACCCTCGAAGCAATGGACATGTCGAGGTTGCCAACAAGGTGATAATCCACTTGCTGAGAAAGAAGGTTGAAAACTTGAAGGGAAATTGGGTTGAACAACTTCCCTCTGTCCTACGGACCCTCAGAACTACCCCGAACACCGCCATGGGGGAGACTCCATTTAAACTTTCCCATGGTTCGGAAGCAGTGATTTCAGTGGAGTTCGATATCAGGAGTCCAAGGGTGGTGGCCGCAAAAGATGGGGGAGAGGCATGAAGAGAGTAAAATGACAAGGAGCAAAGGCTCTCACTTGACTTGGTGGAAGAGATCTGGGACCTCATGTCAATCCGACAAGAAGAGGTTAAGCACAGGATGGACAGATATTTTGACAAGCATATAAGGATCAAATAGTTCGTCAATGGTGATCTAGTTCTCAAGAAGGTAGATGTCGCTGGCAAGGGTGCAGAGGTAGGAAAGCTCTAGACCAATTGGGAGGGGCCTTTCATGGTAGCAGAAGCATTGACATACGGAGGGTACCGACTCCAGGATTGTGAGTGGAAACTCCTTAGCAGCACATAGAGCGGCGACGACTTGAATCACTTTTTTCCCTGAACCCCCTTTTTTGATAACAATAGCCTTGTACTAAGCTTTATTTCTCCTTATATCAGTGTAACAAACTTGTGAATATATTTTTATGCAACTCTTTCTGCAATGGGGTAGGTCCCACAAAGCGTATGCCCGACAAACACCCCCTGAACGAGAGTGTTGTTAGGAAGGTGTAAGAAACGAACAAAAAACAAACCGGAGAGGTTTAACAGAAATTTTATTATCTGAAAAATGTGTCTATTACAAAGGGAAATTTACACCAGTCAAAATCGCTCCGGTCGATCCGGACTAACTTGGACCGCCTTAGCTTGCGGAGCGGTCGAGCGCGCACACAGTCAGTTGAAAAAAGGAAAATGTACACTAGGAGTTTTAACGTGGAAAACCCTTCAACCGGGTAAAAAATCACGTGACCGGTTCTGTGCTAGTCAAAATCCACTAAGTTATTGGAGGTTACAAAATGCTAGGAGAATCAAGGGCGACAGGCCGCTCCTTGTTACAAAAGTGAAGGTGAGAGGGAGACTTGCTCTTCCCACGGGCAACAGGCTACGCCGTGAAGAGGGCTTGAACAGTGGAATCCGCGTGAGACTTTGGAGCTTGGAAGCTGGCGCGACGCTCCACGCAAGGATGTCTTGTAAGCCTTCTTATTCTTCAGGTTTGGGGACTTAGTCGTTTTCACCTCGGCGGAGCTTCGCGGTGGCTGGAGAATTCTCTACGGCAGGAAACGGGCAGAGCTCTGGCGCAAGGAAGAAGAAGCTGAGGAGGGAAAAAGGTGAGAAATGAAGAGCCCCTGGGGTCCTTTTATAGACTCTAGGGGGAGATCATGGTGGGCCTCACCACTAACGTAGTGGGTTAGTGGGTGGTTTCCCCTTGATCGGACGGTCGTGGTAGCACGCCATGATCGGATGGTGGAGGTTCGGGCAGTGAGCCACCCGCTGGCGGTGGTTAGCGGGAGCGGCCGGTCGGCGGCCGGGCGGCAGCGACCGTCCGGCGGTGGCGGTCGGCGGCGGTCGGTTGCGGCGGCGGTGTTCTCTCTCCCCTCTTTCCCCTTTTGCGGATCTCATTTTTGGTGGGAGAGAAAGAGGGGGGAATTGGATGGAGGAGATAAAAGATGAGAGAAAGTGGGCCCTCCACTTCTCCCATTATGAAGGGAATCATGGGGTTGACTAGTCAACCCCATGATTTCATTTTGGGGATTGCTATGTGCACCTCTAAAGCTATAAAATGGATCCAATCCCTATCAGGTCCATTACAGCAAAATAAAAACTACAATAACTTAAGCAAAATAAGAAATTATGTAAAATAAGAAACTACAACAAAATGTGTCCATCACAAATTCAGACCAGATTAAGAAACTACATTGTACTTGCTTCCATTACAAAAGTATACAAGCTCCAAACTACTCAAATATATGAATGCGCAACCATCTCCTCCTAGCAATCTCTGACAAAACCAAGACGACCTCACACTTTATTACATCAATTTTGAGAAAATCTATGACTCTTATTACACCATCCTCTGAAAGATCAGTCATAACAGATAATGTCTGATACACTGCTTCAATCCTCGACCTCGAAGGTGCTCCGATCAAGGAAAATTCACCTGGATTATCATATTATTTGCAATATGAGTGACAGCTTTTGCAATCATATCAATAGTTGAGGTGGTTTTGGATTTCTTGTTCCTTCGACCACTTGACTCTGCCGCAATATCCTTTTCAGATATTTCTTCCACACCAAAATCATAAGCTGATTCCATTCCCATTGACGCATTAACACTATTTTCTTTGTCAGCCCCACAGAGAGTTCCCAAATCACCCCAATTTATGATTACTTTGTCTTTGTAGAGCTTCAAAGCAGGATGTGCATGCATTAATGAAATAAATTCAGTACCTTATTATAAACACACAAGAAAATTTGTACAACAACAAATAGTAGTGATAAAAACACAATGAAATAAATTCAGTACCTTAATATAATCGGTCTAGACTTCCTCGTTTTTAGCTTGTACCACATGTCATTCCCAATCCCACCAAAATCCACTTGTCTCTAGCATTGTTGATATTTCCTGATAGTATTTATTCCACGTTTTCATTCTCGCTACTATTTTTTCTTTGTTAACACAGACTCGACACTCATCCCACAGAGTAGCAATAGCAGCGGTGAATGCTACTCCTTTACACTCATTTGAACCCTTGTTACCAAAATGTAGTTGCTCTAAAAGAGAAGCAGATATAACATAATCCATTTTGTTGCTCCAATGAATGTATCACTTCTCATTCTCTTTTGAAGCCTGAGTTTTATTCTTGTCCATTCCAACACTGTAAAATTTAATATCATGAAACTTTTATATATACAAAATAATAGCAATACAAAATGCTAGCGATATAAAATGTTAGAGATACGTATTGATGACGATACAAAATGCTAGCGATACAAAATGCTAGCTATATGAAATGATAGCTTACCAAAATTAACAGATACCCAAAATGATAGCTATTATAATACTAAGGCGTAAGCATATTTGTCCTTCAATCTTGATACTCATTAGACATTATTAGAGCTAAGTGATCTATGAATGCAGTCCATTCATTTGTTGCCTGAATGAGTTCAATTGTATCTGCATACTCAAAACTATCCTTACTACTATGTTGTGTCAATATCTCCACATCTACTTCCTCCAACAATCTGACATCTGTCAATAGCCTATTGTCACCAAAAAATTGTGGAGAATGCAACAAACATTAATAATTTGAACATGTGTAATAAGCGAGCACAATTAAAATATATGATAATGCACAATAGGGAAACTATGTTTCTCTTCTTTGAATGTCAGACATGTTGCTTGATATTAAAGAAAGATTATTGTCGTAAGGTATCCCATTTTTGTAGAAACTCAATGTTTTTTCGATAACGTTTATTTTCTTTGAATGCCAAAAATTAAATAACTCCTTATATGTAGTAGGATTGTTTCTTTGAGTTGCTCATTCCTAAAGATGATAACGTGTCGACCGATAAGGAGCTAGGTATCCTGGTCTATTTATATAACCCGCATCGACAATAATAGACGATTATGTACCTATAATGTTAAATTATATGTTACATGTCGGGAAATACTCTTGTCATCATAATAGTGGACGATTATGAACAATCTTACCTGTGGGAACTTCAAAGCAATCCTCCCACTCCAATGCATTACGAAACACTCTTGAATCTGATGAAAAACCCTCCCAACCGGGTAAAATATATATGAATTTCATGTCTGCGTTGCATACTCCAAGGACAGTGGTGGTGATAACTTGTTTTTTATTGCGATATCTTCCTTGGTCACTTGGTGGTACAATGACGTCAATGTGTGTCATCAATATCACCAACACAATCTTTAAAGTACGTTCACACATGTGATTGGGATGTTTCAGGACATTTGATATACATCAAACTCATCTTCAAGATTGCCCTCAACACAATGTTGAAATGACGGGTTATGGTATCGATGAAACATAGGTACGTACTACCTACACTCTAAAATTTGGTGTTATGTGCTAGGACATATAGGAACAACCCTACTTATTCCTTCACCGATACATTTTGTGTCTCACTCAAAAGCCCATATCCACTAATACTTTACACAAGCTACGAAATGCGCTCTTGTTCATACGCAATTGATTATAATAATTGATAACTGTGTTGTTATATAACATATTTAAAAGTGTCAATCTGAGAGTATCGTGTTGTTCCCTATTACTTGGACAATTGATTCTGCTATTTTTCATTAAAAGAATAGCCGCAACAACAGATAAAGCGGCTACCATAGCTCTCTTTCTCATGTCCATTCTTCTTTTCTTATGAAACTCGATAAAAGTATCCATCTACAAAACTTGATAAATAAATACATAGCTAAAACTCACATAACACGCACACACACATACACAACAACAACACAATCAATATACACAACAACCACATACATTTACACACACACATACTCACACACACGCACACACAAACACATACAAAATCACATACATATACACAGTAGGAACAAAAAATGCACAACCGCAGTAATTAAAAAAATACAGTCATAACAATTTGTATGCAGTCCTAAAAAATGCAGTCCTAATAATACATAAAAATGCAGTCCTAACATTGTCATCACATACATACACAGTAGTAAATTGTTAAAGAGAGGAACCGGTCGGAGAGGAGGAAGACGCACGGGAGAAAGAGAGCTTTCCTTGTAGATGCTGGAGGAAGTCGCTCCAACCTGTGGTTGTCGGAGAGGAGGAAGAAAGAGGTTGCTAGGCTGGCCTGGGTCGCTGGTTTAGCCATCTACAGTGATAACTAGTTCAGCTGGTGGAAAAACCTATCGACGTGAAGACTTACAGACTGACCAGAAGCGGTTTCCGGAGAGAAGACATACCAAAGTGAGAGTTCGGTTTGCTGGAGAGAGGGAGATGATCGTGCATAGGAGGGAGAGGAAGGGAGCGACAGTCACGATTTTTTCCCCCAATCTTATGAAAACCGAAAGGGGAGGATAGATTTTCAAGATAACGTTTTTTTTTTGGGAAAACCTTTGGGTTTTCAAGGAATTCAAATTTCAGCTTAAAATTAGACGATACAAACAACAAAATTGGAATTGAGATACCCAATTCCAATTCTCTTGCTCCAATTCCAACAAAACTAATGCACCCTAAAAGAAACAAAGGTGATGGCCAACCATGGAGTATGAGACAGCGAACGGGATCGTGAGGTCGGCGAACGGTAAAGGCAAGGTTGGCAAGGATTGCTAGGGTACGATCTTACTCATTTTGGGAGATTGGTTGGCACCGGCGAACGAGATCGTGAGGTCGGCAAACAGGAAAGGAGAGGTCGGCGAGGCTAGCTAGGGCACAAGCTTTCTCCTTTTGGGACACAGGTTGGCACCAACGAACAGAATTGTGAGGTCGGTGAACGAGAAATGTGCGGTCGACGAGGCTAGCTAGGGCTCGAGCTTGCTTCTTTAGGGAGGCTGGTCGGCACCGGCGAACGGGATTGTAAATGACAATGATACAATTAATATTTGATTTTAAATATTTAGGTTCATAAATATTTGTAATGTTGGTGTACAATTAATATGTTGTGGAATAAGGTCAGATTCACTCGGTCGGAATCGCTTACGGTCAAATTGAAAGTTATTTTGTTAATTTAAATTTAATTAAAAAATGATTATACTTTTAATTAAATTTAATTACTATTTATGAAAAGAAGAAAAATTTCGCACACATACTTTTCTGTAGATCAGTAGATATTATATATATATATAGAGAGAGAGAGAGAGACACGAGTGACAGGCACGGGACTCCGGCCCTCGTACCCCGCGTGATAGTACTTGAGCCATGACATCAGGCTTCTTTAGGGAGGCTGGTCGGCACCGGCGAACGGGATTGTAAATGGCAACGATACAATTAATATTTGATTTTAAATGTTTAGGTTTATAAATATTTGTAATGTTGGTGTACAATTAATATGTCGTGGAATAATGTCTCATTCACTCGGTCGGAATCGCTTACGGTCAAATTGAAAGTTATTTTGTTAATTTAAATTTAATTTAAAAATGATTATACTTTTAATTAAATTTAATTACTATTTATGAAAAGAAGAAAAATTTCGCACACATATACTTTTCTGTAGATCAGTAGATATTATATATACATATAAAGAGAGAGAGACACAAGTGACAGCCTCCGACCCTCGTACCCCGCGTGACAGTACCTGAGCCATGGCATCAGGCTTCGCCTTCGGCCCTATGTGAGCGCTACGACATGAGGACATCATTTGTCGTGCGTGCGACATTTGTCATGAGGGCAACACTTGTCATGGGGAGAGAAATTTGTTGTGGGGGCGACATATATCGCGGGGATGACATATGTCGTAGGTGCAACAATTGTCATATGCCAAAAAGAAGAGACAAATACATGATCATTAAATGTAGTCCTAAAGCACGTAAAATACATGCTGATTGCCCTAGCTTGACATCAGTTAATCTATGATTCATGAGAGTATTTTTTTTTTATGAGCAAATTATTCTCAGAACTTTACATGATTCACATTTGCCCATTATTATATGATACTTCTACTCCAAGTAGTTTTTATTCAGAAAACATGCAAGTGAACAAATATATACAACTTTCTTCATTAGGTGTAAGCTTTTGTAACAGGCATGATCAAATCATGCTCAACTAATTTAAAGGAAGCCAAAAAATTCAAAGACTACCTCAAAGAGAAGCATCAAGGCAAATACACGAAAACGTACCCTCCTTTCCTAAGGCTCTATTTGTTTGAGCGTTTCGCTGCTTCATTTTGGGCAAAAGCCTTCGGAAGGAGGGTAAACAAATGAACTTCCGGCGGCGTTTGCTCTGTTTCCACCCGCCTGCCTTGAGAAACGCCCCAAAAAGCTCCGTTTGGAGCAGCCACCTCCCCCCTCCGGTTCGAACACTCTGTTTTCACCCGCCGGATCGACCCGCCGCCATCGAACCAAATGGAGCCTAAATTAAAATTTTGAAAGCGAGGTACTACATTCAAAAATTTGTTGAAGAAAAAACTATTTTGCAGAACACATGCTATTTTCAATGAAGAAGACCTGGGAAGAAAAAAACTGGGAAAAAATATATTGGGGCTGAAAACTAATTTGCAGAATAATTGGTAATATATATAACTGAATAAAGAGCATAGAACTGTTGATCAATTGAATGAGGAGGGAGAGGAAGTAGAGAACAGAGAGCGTCTTTGGAAGAGTATAAAATAAAGTCATGTATAAAGTTGAATACATGCTACTTTTTTCTGATCGGACCAGATATCGAACCGGCGGAGGTAAAGGTTCAAGGTTGAACCGGTCCAACCGATTCAACCGGGGTCGAACCGTTATATATATATATATATATATATATATATATATATATATATATATATATATATTAGAAAATAAAAATAATTAACATTATCTTAAAATTTTACTATAATTTATTATCATTATATTGTGATACAAATAAAATGATGTATACATTATCACTATACTTGTAAAGCTACGTTTTGCGTGGCATTTTTGCTCCGTTGAGTTTGGACAAAAGCGACATTGTAATAGAGTAATAAAATGAAGATTTGAAACGACATTGTATGAAGTTTCTTATATAAGG